>JAOQMP010000004.1:24266279-24283824 GCA_027563575.1 Erythroxylum pedicellare
GATCATTTAGATTAGATAGCAGTATTTTATAGAGATATAGTATCCTAGGATTATATTTCCATATCTGTACAGATTTTCTACCTTATTCTGTAAACCCTATTCGTGTATATATATACTGCAGTCTCTAATAAAGATATATAGAGCAAATAAGCTCTGATTCACAACTTTCAATTGGACGAGACACCGGATGTGTTGAAGGTCACAATGGCGAGTCTGCATCTTGATGAGAAAGCGTTTCAATGGCACCAAGCTTTCGAACAAACATGGGAAACCAAGGTTTTTGGAATGGGAGGAGTATGTGGTAGCTCTAAAGAACCGATTTGGGCCTTCATATGAGGCACCAATGGAATACTTGATGGCTCTAAGACAAAAGGCTCACTGGCTGATTTTAATGATCTTTTTGACTCCACATCTTGCAAATTAAGGCTACCGCAGGAGTACTTAGTTCATGCATATATCGTTGGACTCAAGGAGGAGTTTGTTGGTCCAGCAAGATTATTTAAACCTGCAACGTTGCTGGAGGCAAGAAGCTTGGCTAGAGTCCAAGAAATTAACATGCAGAAAACGAATAAAGAGGTGACAGTTGGAAGAAGCTCTACAAGTGTTAGGCAAAGTAACAGTGGAGTTAGTTTGCGATTGGGTACAGCGGCCATAGCTGGGCAAGACAGGTGGAAAAACTATAGAAATGTTTTAGCGGGAAGTGGGTCCCATCAAGCAACCTTAGTGGAGAGTGGGTCCCAACCGAAGACCAAATTGGATGTGAATACAGCTGGAAACAAGAAAAACTAAATCAAGACAGCAACTTCTTTTATGAAAATCTTGACTCCGGAAGAAGTGGAAGAGCACCAAGTCCACAACTTTGTGTTTTTACTGCCATGAGAAATTTTCTAGGGATCACTTCTGCCCTCAAAGAAGGAAGTTGTAGTTGCACTTGGTGGAGTATGAAACAGATGGAGATGCAGATGAAGGGACCAAGACGGATAAAGTTGGAGAGTTTTCCCTGCCTCAAATTTCACTTCATGCCATAGAAGGTACTGACAATGTTACTTCTATGAGGCCAGATGGGAAGAAAACTGTGCAGATTCTAATTGATGGTGGCAGCACTCATGATTTTCTGGATTATGACTTGGCAAGAAAGCTTGAGTGGTTTGAGAATGGTGCAATCGGGGAAGTGGAGGTAGCAGGTGGTCAAAAGCTGAAGGTTTTTGTATTTGGCATAATTTTAAGTGGAGAATGCAAGGTAAAGAGTTTATGGTAGATCTGAGAATTATGAAAGTTCGGACATATGATATGATGTTGGACTTGAAGTAGCGCAAGCGCACTAGAAGTGCCTACTAGGACTATGCTTCTCGCTCTATGTTCTTTTGGTATAATGGGAAGGTGGTTAAACTACAAGCTAGTGTGCCACATGCATGGAAGTTGGTGGTCCCTAAGAGAATTGGAGAAGATGGGGGTCAAATGTTCGTGATACAAGTGGTTAAAAGTGAAGAGGAAGAGCTTCAATGCTTGTTAGTGAGAAGTGATGATGGGGAATTACCAAGTGGGATTAAGTTTGTTCTAGGAGACTTTTATGATGTTTTTGAGGAACCTAAGAGTTTACCCCCTCTTAGAGAAGGCCATAATCACCCAATAGTTCTACAAGAAGGAACTGACCCCATCAACTTGAAGCCTTATAGATACCCTTCTAAGATGTAATTGAGAAGATGGTGAGTGAATTATTGCAAGTTGGTGTTATATGTGAGAGTTGTTCTCCCTTGTCAGCCCGTATAGTATTAGTCAAGAAGAAGGATGGTACGTGACGTATGTGTATTGACTATAAGGAATTGAATAAGAAAACAGTAAAGAATCCCATTCCTCTAGTTGAAGAGCTATTTGATGAGCTTAGTGCAGCAAGATGGTATACTAAGCTGGATCTAAGGGCTGGGTACCACCAAATATGCACAGTGCCGAAAGATGCTCACAAGGTTGATTTTAAAGCGCACAGTGGAGACTATGAATGGTTGGTTATGCCCTTTGGGCTAACCAATGCACTTGCCACATTTTAAGAGGTCATGAACAGTATCTTCAAGGAATATTTGAGGAGGTTTGTGTTGGTGTTTTTTGATGATATTCTTGTGTACAGCCCCTCCATTGATGAGCATGTACAGCACTTGAGAGTTGTGCTAGAAATTCTAAGGCAGCATTCTTATTTTGTTAAAAGGAGTAAGTGTACATTTGCTGCAACAGAAGTGGAATATTTCGGGCATATAATCAGGAATAGTACTATTTGCACAGATCCCAATAAGGTGCCAGTTGTGCAAGAATAGCCTGAACCTACAACAGTGAAGCACTGAGAGCTTTTCTTGGCTTAGCAAGGTATTATAGAAGGTTTATTAGTAACTATGGTGAGATTGCCAAGCCTTTGACAATGTTGTTGAGGAAGAATGGGTTTGTATAGGATGATGTTGTGGCTAAAGCCTTTCTAAAGTTAAAAGAGGTGCTGTTGACAGCCTCAATTCTTGCATTGCCAAATTTCAGCAAGGTTTTTGTCTTAGAAATAGATGCATATGGGTCTGGAATTGGGGCAGTGCATATGCAATAGGGTCAACCCTTAGCTTTTTGTAGCAAGCCTAGGCTCCTAAGCATTTGAGTCTTTCCATTTATGAGAAGGAACTGATGGCAGTAGTGCAAGCTGTAGAGCATTGGCATCAACATTTAGAAGGGAGGAAATTTATAATCCGCACACATCTGCAGTCTTAAAATTTTGTTAGATCCAAAATTAAAGACTTCGTTTCAGATGTATTGGGTAGCACGACTCATGGGTTATGACTATGAGATACACTATAAGAAGGGCAACAACAACATTTTTGCAGATGCTCTCTCACAAGTTCAAGGGGCTGAGTTATTGTAGATAACTTTTGACACAACTTCTTCTGACTTGTTAAAGTTTATTGAAGAGAGGTGGGTGAAGGATGTTGATTTGAGGGCACTTATTTCCCATTTACAACAGCAAGGTGGAGTTGTGGGGAAATAGTAATGGGATGGCAGATTTTTAAGAAGAAATGGTAAGCTGGTGGTGGTAACAGTGTTGAGTTGAAACGAAAGTTGCTAGATTGGATGCATACTAGCCCTCAATGAGGACATTCTGAGGTGCAACCCACATATCAGTGCATGAAGAAGCTCTTTTGGTGGAAAAAGAAGATACATGATATTAAAGATTATATCAAAGGTTATGATACGTGTGCTAGGTATAAGTATGAAACCAGTGCTACATCTGGATTATTACAGCCATTACCAATACCTAGTAGAGTTTGGGAAAGTATTATAATGGATTTCATTGAAGGGCTTCCCAAATCTAGAGGAAAAGACACTATATGGGTTGTTATTGACAGAATGAGTAAATATGCTCATTTCTTATCTCTTTCTCACCCCTATACAGCCTTTATGCTTGCACAAAACTTCCTAGATCACATCTACAGGTTACATGGTGCTCCTGCAAAAGTAACAAGTGACAGAGACCCAATCTTTGTCAATAACTTTTGTAAGCAGTTTCTGCGTATTTTGGGTATTGAACAAAAAACTATTTTTTGCTTATCATCCTCAAATAGATGGTCAATCCGAGGTTCTAAATCGTTGCCTAGAGACCTACTTGAGATGCAAGTGTTGGGAAAATCCCAAGGAGTGGAGTTAGTGGCTGCCTACAGCTGAATGGTGGGATAATACCTCATTTCATACAGCAACTCAAGCTACTACATATGAGCTACTGTATGGACAAAAACCTCAGCTGCACATTCCCTATCTCCCTCGAGATTCTATTCTAGAAGCTATAGACAGGAGTTTTACTGCTAGAGAACACATACTTGCTGTAAAACACCATTTGCATAGAGCAGTGAACAAAATGAAGCAAAAAGCTAACGTGAAGAGGACTGGTTGCAATTTTGAAGTGGGGTAGTGGGTCTTTTTAATATTGCAGCCCCATAGATAGATTTCGACAACTAGTAGGAGTTCACAAAAGCTGGGTCCAAGGTATTTTAGATCCTAACGAGTATTGAAAAGAGTGGGGGCAGTTGCTTACAGGTTGGAACTACCTCCAAATTCAAGGATACATCCTACATTCCATCTCTCTTTACTGAAGATATGTCCTGATACTTCAGCCTAGACATCCTCCTATGGATTGGCCTACAGCTCCTCGGAGTCATATTCCCAAGAACATTTTGAAATAAAAGGATGGGCAGGGGGAAGGGGCGAATAACCACAGAAATATTGGTGCAATGGAGAGGGTTGCCAGATGAAGAGGCCTCATAGGTTCCACTATTTCATTTATAGCAGCAATTTCCTCAATTTTCTGTCTCGAGCCCTTGAGGGCAAGGGTTCTTAGGGGAGGTGATCTAAATAAAACCATTATGAATTTATGATATTATTTTCAAAAATTATTTTCATTCCTAAAGAGAATGAACTAACTTCTTCAATCAACAGAATATAAGATCAACAAACCTCGTAGGAGTTTCTTGTCATCTGAAAGTTGAGTTGTAATATAGATCACCGCTGCGGCAATTGAGATAGGGCTCCTCCTACAAATTTATAACCAACTAAAAAAAATTTTAAAATATCCAAAGAACAATAAAAACACTATATAAGTTACCCATCTTTGTACATGCATCAACAGTGTCAGAGACAAGGATAGGAACCATATACAATAATTTTAAAGGGTAGTAGAAATTACTGCAGTACTCATTAAACCCCCAAGGAAAACGAGCATAGCAAGAATTTGAACAAATGGTAAAACAATAACATCTGTTTAGAATTTTATGTTTTTCATTCTTCTAAATTATCTCCAGTCAAAACCTTATTCAGTTCTTTGCAAGCCGATCTGGACGACCATCAATGAATGCCTTTTCTAGGCTTTACACTAAGCTCCAGATCAAGCACAAACAAATGTGAAAACCATTAACCTCCAGCAAGAAGTTCATATAATCCACTTCTCACCTTCGACGTCCACATCATTTCTGCGCATCTAGCAAAGTTCATTCTAGACAATATAATTACTCTCAACCAGACTTTATGGGAAAGGGAAAACGAGCCTATCCTCAACAATATGTTAAAAAAGCTGCAACAAACAAGTATTGTGGTTAAGAGTATAAGGAAAGGTCGTATATACCTTATATCAAACTCTTCTGACTTCTGGACAGCTTCTTGGGCAGCTTTAACCGCCTGATTATTCATACCAAGATTGGAACAGAATCGCCTCTACATATGAATTTGGTCAAACATCAATAATAAAAAGGTGCACTAATTCATACACATTTCCGTCAATAAACATTCACTTGAAATGGATAAGAAAACTATGAATAACTCAAGTATAAATATACATGGAAACAAAAAGAAAAGGCACACCCACCATAAAATCCCCAGCATGTATTGTTCCCATCTCAACAGACTGACCAGTTTCCAATCCAATTTGTTTAACTATGTATTCTCTTGCTCGGCCAATTTCCTTCTTGGTCGCTCCATTGGCGACAGAGCAAATTTCTAGTTGAAACCACAGGTTCAGGAAGCTCAAACACAAAGGCAAACATACATCATGAAGCATCCAGATGTTAAAAAATCTTAGGTTGTACCCTTAACAGTGCGTGGTTTATCCTCTTGTCGACAAGCAATATAGAGGCATGCAGCCAATAAAGCATCCTGATTTCTTCCTCTACTAGACTTCTGATCTTCCACCTTCTTATATATTTCATTAGCCCGATCCTTCAATTATGTAAAATAAATTATTAAGGAAATATGGCATGAAAATATGGCTAACCAAGAGAATGAATAAACAAAGAAAGTTTCAAAAGTTATAATTTTGAACATAATGATTTTTTCAGCTCAATTCTGTTTTACATTTCTATCCAACATCCAAAGGGAGAATAAACACCATTTTGAATTTTTTTTAATTAAATAAATAGCCAACTTATAGGACCATGCCGAAGCAAAATGTTTCCCTATCTCCAAACAAACCCAAACTCCATTTTCTAGCCATGAAAAAAATACAAAAAAGGAATGGAGTTCGTCCACAAGCAGCATAAATGATTATCACGATCACTCATATTATTCCATAACCACCTCAATTTGAGCATTGAAAGTTTTCCAATTTTAAAGTACATTCTTACTTGAACAATTTGACCAACACTGCTTCTGTATCTGATACATTCCAGTTGAGTTCACATTTGATGTTGCAAATTCACTAAATTTTGTAAACTCATTGGCAAACAATTGTCGGTATATCCTTCCTATGCAATCTACAAATAATTGGTACTTGGAAGGTGATCACAAATAAAGATTAAACAGCCATCAAGGATCAGAAAGAACCATTATTTTGCAATACAGACAAGCAGATCCCACTGATCACAGAATATAACTTACTCAAAATTAAGCTGGTAGCATTATAACATTAATTGCAATTATGAAATAACAGTATATTCATACCAGAAGCAGTCTAAAAATAGAAGCAGATAGATTGTTTATTAGTGTATGATCTTTTCCGGTTAAAACTAATAAAGACTTCAGAAATCATCAAATAAACATTGAACAGAAAGAGGCATACCTTGATAGTTGCAACAAGGCCCAGTCTGCAACAAAAAATTCACAAAATTAGCGATGTAGATTAAAAAAAGTTTGTTATTACTTTAATTTTCTACCAACTGATCAATTAGAAATTTCAATCACAAATACAGAAGGTGCTTAGGTACTTGATGAAATGGAGAGTTTGACAATGGCAGATCAAAGCATTAAAGATGAAGAAAAACATAAGAAGATTCATTGGCAAATCCTAAAGCTGAAACAGCTGAACTACAAGTTAAAACACTTAGACAGCAGACTGAAACACCTGAACAATAAATCAAAACATAAAAACAACAAGCTGAAACAACAGGACAGTAAGTCAAAATACTAGAACAGGGAGATGAAAATATTGACTAGCAACTAATAAGGGTTCAAGAGCTTGTTGGCTTAGAACTATATCTAACTAGGTTGGTGCAGATCCTGTCAGAGTAGGTGAAGAAGGAAAGAAGAATTGAATGAAGATGAAAAATTAAAATACCATATCAATAAATGAGGACTTGTGACAGCCTTCTCAAAATCAAAATTCAGCAATGATGATAAGTTAATGCCTTTGACTACAAAGAAACAACAGTACTTATGTCCTTGATACCTATGTGGTAAAGAAGCCATGCAGCTTCATTACATAACCAGCTCATTATCTAGCAAACTTTACCTCAAACGGCAAGTATGTTGAGTTAAGTTCGAAAGATGGTAAACTGCATGTTTGGAGTAGCAACATAAGGAATGATGTGGCATATTGGAACAACTACATAGAAATTATATACTCTTTGAAGCAAGGGCAGCAGGAAAAAAGAAAATACTTGACATAGAAATTATATACTCTGTGAAGCGAGGGAAGCAGGAAAAAAGAAAATGCTTGACAACATTTAGTCATTGATGTCAACCCTCTTCAAGCCATGGTGAATAAAGGAGAATAAAAACAAAATTAGTAGTTTAGTTTTCCTTCTTAAAAAAAAATCTAATATATATGTAATCAATCTCTCAATGAAAAGAAAAGTCTAAATTTTCCCTACAAACTTCAAGTTTTCAACTAGAAAGCGAAATGCTTTCTTTTAAGAGTGATTCTTAGATCCTAGAAGTGATTCCTAATTTTCAACCTAAGCGCAATTCCTAGAACTACCCCTTTGTTTGCTTCCTTCACTAAATTTCAGCAATTCCAACAACTCAAGCCTAAAATTCCAGAAATTCCAAACCTTTCAGCAACCTAAACTGAAATTCTAGACTTGAACTGAAATTCCAGTAGCCAAATTTTATAAGTTCTGTGGATTCTGGCCACTAGTTTGGCATATCTTCCATTCCTGCTACATCAATTAGCACAAAAATTTTCCAACAGAATAATTCGCATTCATTGTGCATCAGAAACCATAGTATTGAACAACATGACCATCATGCATTATCAAAAGGATTATGGTAATCTTAACTTATGCTCTTACTATCATATGGCACATTAGATGTATAAAAGAAACAAATTGTAATAAACATGCATAAAACTTTTTCACCATAGGTGCTAATTGAACTAATAGTTGCCCTAAAGACAAGAAAATCCCTAAAGACAAGAAAATCAACTTATTCTAAGTGCACCACAATTGGCAGATGCAAGAGGATCTGGCAGGAACTTTACCAACTCTGTTTCAATTTAATTCAATGGGGAAAACAGATTTAGCCAAGGCCATTGTGTTGACAAAATTAGAAAGCAAAGAAATTTCAAAAAGAATTCTCAACATATCCTAGCACAAAAGGATGGAGTTTCCAAAATTGAGACTTCTTCATTCATTGACCATATAAAAAACAACATAAGAAAGAGAAACACCAACCAAATCCGTCGAACAGAGAGAATAATTTCAATTGAGTAAATTCATCCAAATGTGATCCCTCAAATCTCCTCAATCCAATATCTCAAATATTTTCAATTTTACAAAATCACCAAATCCAGAATTGTCCTTTCCAACTTAATCTGTAACCAAATAACAACCAATCTCTCAATGCCCAAAAAAAAAATCAACAAAGCATCAGAAAGGGCGATCAAGCAAATCAATAAAAGCCCATACGACGAAAGGCATAAACTACTACCTATCAGACATTGTAGCGATAGTTTTAAAAGCCAAAATCAACCCTCGATCAGGATTCGAGCCACGATTCTGCCAGCGACTCAAAGAAGAGGAAAGGAACTCTCCAGATGCACCGTTGGGCTTGGCGATAACGGTGGCTAGGCCACCGTCAGCAAGGAGAGGGTTGGTAGGACCACCAACACGAACAGGATCGTTATCGCCACTCTCGTTAGCGAAAATTCTCCACTCAGATGTCTCATCGATTGAGTGTGATTCCAACACCAACCCACACTCCGAACACACCGTGTCGCCAGCCGAGTGGTCGAAAACCACCTCCGTTTGCCGCTTGCAGTCTGAGCAATACGCGTCCGACATCGCCAAAACCAGAAATTACGATAAAGCTCGATGACTTTTACTATGTGGATATGAACAAAGATTGTTACTTTCTTTTCCAATTTTCGTCGTACAAATTTTCTGTACAATTATTTGATAATCGATTTTGTTCTCCTCTCCTCTTCACTTCTGTGCTGTGAATTTAAACAGCTTCTCTATTGTATATAGTTACGTATGGGGGCCGTTTTCTGTTTCTTTTTATGGTTTCTTGCAAGAGAATTCATACAACAAAGTAAGAGAGAGGTTAATGAAATCAGGAGTACCAGCTATTTTAATCCTACCACCTTTTGGGTTTTCTTAAACTGAGTACTATAATGTTTAGCTTTGTTTCTCATATCAATTCATTGTATTAGGTACTGTAAAAATATAAATTTTGAAATAATGTCTTATGCTCCTATAGTATATCAAAAATCCACTTAATTTAAGATTTATTTTTCAAATAGTTTGATGAAATAGTTCATTTTCCCAATCGTAACTAGAAAGTAGAAAATAGAAAGTAGAAAACAATGGAAATATCCTTCTTATTAAATATTATCCCATAATTGATACAAGCTTTTAGGTAAATTTGTATTTTAAATTTTATTAAAATATCAATTAAATACTCAACTTTTAATTTAAACGAAGAATTATTTTTGAAACGGAGAAACCCGCAATTGTTATTTTTTAGATACGCACTAGGTAAACCTCTAGATTGACACAATAGCCTGCAAATCATGTCAACTGGGTACTCTGCACTAGGCAAGCCCTAGCCAACAGGCTCGATTGAGAGAGCGTAAGTAAGGAGATTTGAATATAGGACCTTTTAGCCCCATACCTCCTCACTTTACTAACTCGACCACCCCCTAAGGGGTTATATGAAGAAGATGCACAAACTTCACTTATAGAATATGTAGTAGATCTAGTTGATACCTTGGAGACCCGAGATTAGCATTTACACAACGACTCGTAGCCTGCAAGTAAGGGAAGAGAATGAAGAAATAGAAGTAGCACCTACTGAGAATGATGATCAAAGCTAGGATCCTCCAGACATCTGGGTAGAAAAGGAGTTGGGTGCTCAACCGTCTACATTTGCCAACAAAAGATCGGATAGGAAAAGCAGAAAACCAAAAGGAGTGGGTACTTAACTCTTACCTCTTGCTATGTTTTTTTGAACATAAGGGCATCGAATGAATCTCGTAAAAAAGTAGGCTGTTAAGGATCTATTTTTGGAGAAAAAAAACCTATTTTGAGGGCACTACTTGAGATTATAATAAAAGCTCGCAACTCTTAGGAAGTTGTGAAGTTCTTAGGAAAGGAATGAGCTTTTGGCTCAAACAATGAACATCATTATAATGGTCACATAGCTTTTGCATTTAGAAAGAAAAAAAAATGTAGATTGTTGTCCATATAAGCTCAGACTCATTTGTTCATCTCTTCTGAAAGTTGGAGAATTCAAACCTAACCTTTGACATTACCAATATCTATGCCTCCAACTTTAAATTCCAAAAAGTGAAATTATGGGAGGATTTTCTTAGCATCAGTTACTTAATTTGCTAGCCTTAGAATCTAGCTGAAGACTTCAACTGTGTACTACATTCTTCAGAGGAATAAGGGAAAAGAGTGAACTTCTCTAGGCTTGGCAAAAAGCTTGATAATGTCATAGCCAAGTTAGAAGTTACATATCTAAAATACCTAGGAAATCTATTTACTTAAAGTAACAAGCAAATGGACAAATCCTTCATAAGGAAAAAGCTTGACAGAATTCTAGTGAACCAAAGATGGTTAAGTGAGCTACCTAACTCCTATGTTATGTTTAGACCCTTATGTGTAATGATCATTCTTAAATGCAAGTCCAATCCTACACAATGCCCCTTTCAAATTTGTCAATTTTCTATCCACTAAGGAAGGTTTTTTAGAGCTTCTAAGTGAAGTATGGGACAACTAGATTATTGAATGCACATCTTATCAATTTATAAAAAAACTTCAAATCTTAAGAAATATATTAAAGTCTTTTATGAAGTTTGGTAGACATAATACTTTAATCTAGTTACAATCAACCAAGATTGATCTTAGAAATGATCAAGAAGCTTGTTATCTTTGCCTCAACAACCCTGACTTGAAAGTTGTAGAAATCAAATGTTAAGAAAAGTACAACTGATCTACTTGAGCACAATTCTCTCGTTTTTGCAAAAGGCAAAAGTCACTTGGATTAAAAAAGGTGACTCCATACTAAGTTCTTTCATAACTATACCTTGGCAAGAAGAAACAACAAAAGAATTCCTCTTACTTCTCTCTCTTATTAGAAAATTCCTCTGACTTCCCTATTCTAAATGGACCTTGCTACCCTTCTTCTTTTTCCATTTTTGGCAAATTCTAACTAAAATGTTTGTTGAGTTCTTGTTTCTGGTTGCTCCAACATTGTTGGTTGAGGTTTCTAGCTCCATAGAGGGCTTTATAAAAGCCAAGTGTGATTTTACTAGAGGGAGGAGTCTTCATTATCTCTCAAGGATTTCCCTCTACTATCACGACAAATGCTGCACCAAAGGTGATTATGGAAATAGGGAAAAACAACCAAAAGAAGGACCTAACAAGTCACTAGTGTCAACTCACTATGTTGGTGCTTGGCAAAACAAACTCAACCTTCATCGAGCTCCTCGAAGTAGGTGAGAAAGTTTGGTCCTCAGCTTTGGTTAGTTTATTTTGGAGTACACAACCAGCATTCCCAGTCATTAATGCTTAGGCTAGTGCTAGATGGGGAAAAAAAGGGTTGGAGAAAACATTGCTAATGGAAGATGGAACTATATTGTTTAAGTTTTCAGTAGATAGTAATGTTAGTGAGATCATTGAATTGAGACCATGGTACATTAGGGGTCAACCAATGTTTCTACAAAGATGGAAGTTAGGGATTGGTTTTAATTGAGGTAGTATTAAAACATTTCCCATATGGATTCAATTCCATAACTTACCTCTTGAGTTAAGGACAGTGGAAGGTTTAAGCTTTTTAGCCAACTCCTTAGGTCAGTTATTGTGTATAGATGCACAAACATCCAATATGGAAAGAATTAGTTATGCTAAAAGTTGTATGGAAATAAAAAGAAATGCAGTACTGCCTGAAAGTCTATCTTTGATGAAATTAGGTGAAGCAGTAGAGTTGGTCCATGATATATGCTTAAATGTTGATACATTTAATCTATTACATTTAGTGATTAATGCCTTAAAATGCTTAGGATACCCATTTTAGCTCATATTTGATTTTTAGTACATTTCGGAAACGAAGGAGCTAAAGTGACCTAAAAGTATACTCATTGAGCCATCTTCTCAATGTTCATATTTTATTGTCTTCATGGAGTAAGAAGAAGAAGAAGAAGATTAAAAGAAAAAAAGAGACAAGATAGAGCATAAAAGTGGAGAATGATGTATGGTGGCTCACGACTAAACTAATAAAATGTCATAGCGGTGAGCAGTCTCACAGTTGTGACATGAATTGCATAGGCATGAGACACTCTCATGCCCATGCAAGATGTCTCACGAGTGTAGACACTCACATGTGTGAGACATCACTCACCAACGTGAATTTCATGCAAACTGTCCCATTTAACCTAGTTGTCCCATTTAACCTAGCTATCCCATTTAACCTATAAGAAAACGTGTTATATGACAGCCTGAGGGGAAAGAATCGAGATAGCAGTAGATAGATGCAATTCTTCATCACTTTCTCTTCAGTTTTCAAGATGGAAAGAGGTAATAGTAGTTGTTCTTCATAGAGATTAATGGAGAAGATGCAAGGATAACATCTTGACACAATTTTGAAGGTGAAATTGATGCCCAAGTCACTGTTAAGCTTATCTCATCTTATTAATGTTAAATCTTTCTTTTCAGATTGTTATCGTTGTTTTGAGTTTATTGAATCGGGTTTGTAAAGATGATCTTGATACGTTTATTAGATTACTCTATTATGAACCTATTGCTAGAATGTTGAATATAATTTGTAAATGTTATATTTGATGTTTGGTAATAGCCACTAATGATCTTGAATCATTAGAAACAATGTAACTTAGGTTAGATAAACCAAATGTGAGGTTACTATCTATATTGATCTATTTTTCACTTTGTAATATGAGGTTATTTGATGGCTAGATTTAATTAACAAGCATCTCTTACTTAAACACAACCTAAGGGGAAATCGGGATTATTAGAGTTTATTGTTAGTCCACGATCAATAGTTCGAGGAAAGGTGTGAAAACATTAAAATGATGGGATATGCTTAATTATGTTTAGGCCAAGATTGATCCTAGAATTGGACCTTATACGTGTTCGTCACTTTTATCATTTTTGATTGTTTTCTATAATTTGTTTTTGCTAGTTTAATTTTACTTTATTTTCTCAATTACATTAAACCTAAAGCCCCCTTATATTTCCTTTACATCAATTATTTTCATTACAAGAATTAACTAAACATTCCTTGTGAATACAATCTCGACTCACCACATTTACAAGTTTTTAGTGTGCAGAGTTAGATAGATTTTGTAGTACATTTGACACGTGCTATCAAATTTTTAAGTCGTTGCTAGGGAGTTTGGTGACTTAATTTTCATTTTTGATTTTAGTCGGTATTTTATGTATATATTTGTTTATAATTGTTTCTTTTAGTTATTTGTTAATTTTTAAACGTTTTGTTAGTGTTGGTGTATAGTAGTTACCAGATCTCCTCATAGAGAACTTGACCAACTTGATTTGGACATCGAGAGAACATTGCAGAAATTACGAAGAGAAGCGAGAACAACTTCTAAAGTAGAACTAGAACCTGAATATGAAGAAATGATGGCAAATCCAAAAACGCTAAGGGAGTTGGATGCACTAGACCTAACCCAAAGATCTGTATGCATTACATTTCCAAATTTTGCTGAGCATGTTACTTTTGAGCTTAAATATGTGTTAATACATTTGTTACCTAATTTTTGTAATCTTGTAGGTGAGGATGCATATAAACATCTTTAGAAGCTCGATGTGGTTTGTTTGAGCATGAAACCTCCAGGAGTGAGAGACAAGGAAATCATGTTAAAGGCTTTCCCTTTCTCACTAAAAGATGCAGCGAAGGATTGGTTGTTCCATTTACCTACTGGGAGTGTGAATACTTGGCTAAAGATGAAGAAATTATTTTTGAAAAATACTTTCCATCATTAAAGATAGCAAGTATTCAAAAGGAACTATACGACATCAAGCAGCATAATGGAGAGTCCCTTTACAAGTACTGGGAGCGCTTTAAGAAGTTATGTGTCAGCTATCCTCATCAAAACATTCCAAAGAAACTTCTCATCTAGTATTTCTACAAAGGATTACTACCAATGGAGAGAAGTTTGGTTAATGCGGTAAGTGGTGGGGCACTGTGTGAGAAGACTCCTGTCGAGTTTTCTCTTTTCTATTGCTTCTAGGACTATATAGTCATGATTAAAGAATGAATTAACTAAAGAATTTCATAGAAACTTTAGCTTGTACTTTTGCTTTTGTGATTGGTCAATATGCATTATCTTTAAAAGAGTAGAGACTAGTGGTAGACAAAGCCAGTAAGATTTTGAGCCTTTATAGACCGACACATTCATATTAGTCTCATTGTCTTTTGATAATATATGACCTTTATGACATATACATCCTAATTTTGCTTTGATTCTTGCATTAACATGGAGATGATTAGGCATTCTTTATTTCATAAGCTAAATTTGCTAACTACCCTACCTTATTGACATGATTTTTCCCTTGATAAGCCCTTTTGAGCTTTATACCTTTCTTTTTGTGTAAACCATATTATATGCTTTAAACTAACCAAATTTCCTTCCCAAACCTTAAAGGTAATGAAGCATTTGTTGATTATTGAGTTTGTGGAGCTAATGAAGGATTTGTTGATTGTTGAGTTTGTGGATATACAAAATTCTGAGGGTATGCATATGTAGAGGTTGGTTATAATGTTGGGATGCTATTTTATACCTTATCATTGAAATTCCATATTGATGTAGTTTCTTTTAATTTTATAAGAGACAAGAAAAGAAAAGAAAGAAAAAGAAAAATAATAAAAATGTTTACATAAAAAGAAAAAGAAAAATAATAAAAAATGTTTACATAAATGTATCAAGCAGGAAATGCATATGTGGTTTGAAAAGTTATTCATAATTAATGCATCCTCCCAAAGTTGTAATGAATAGGTGATTTGAATATGTTAAATATAAGGTAGATGTTGTCTTGGAAGGTTCACTCATTGTGGTTTCAATGTATTGTCATCAATTGTATGAGTGATCCCTTTGGATTGGTATATGCATAATGTGGTTTGTGGTGTGAGAGCTTGAGTTTAAGTTGTGAAACATTGTTTTTGCATTCATTATAGTTGATGTACACAATTGTGAGGGAATCTTGGTTTTTGCAGTTGATGTCACATTTAGTGTTTTTTTTTGTTTAACTAGCTTTGATGGCTTTCATGCTACTTAACCAAAATACATCTCACTTTACCATTGCCCACATTACAATCTTGAAAAGTCCTTTGATCCATGATTTTGCATGTGAACCTTAGTGGTGGAGAAATGAAATGATTTGCAAAGTTATGGAATAACTGATCATGAATGGTGTTGAGTGTACCCATGAACATATCTTGTTTAAACACATTTTCCAAGTCAATCATTAGATTGCTCTTTTTTTAAAGTTATTGAATGTTAATTGATCATGAGTAAAAGCTTGAAATTTTGAGTTCTTGCTATGATTTTTTAAAGCCAATCATCTTTTCTTATGGTTATGTATTCTTGGAAAATATGGGAATTGAGTGAATGTTTTGGATCTATGAGTTTAATTTTGATGTTTTTTTCGAGGACGACTAAAAGCTAAGTGTGGGAAAAATTGATATGTGCTTAATTGTTAATACATTTAACCCTTTACACTTAGTGATTAATGATATGAAAATGTTTAAGATACTTATTATAGTTTTTATATGGTTTTAGGTACAATTCGGATGCAAAAGAGCTAAAATGAGTCGAAAGCACTATATTTAAGTCGTCTTCTTGAGAATCACACTTACTTGTCTTTATAGAGTAGGAATGAGAAGGATTAGAGAAAGAGAAGACAAGAAAATACATAAAATGAAGAGCATGAAGAGTGTTGAACCAACTCACAGCCATACATGATTTGTCATGGTTGTGAGACATCTCATGGCCATGAAAAATGGTGTCATGGGTGTGACAAATGTGTCACGCCCATGACTCATTTTGCACTCACAGTTGTGAGTGTCAACTAAGGAGGCTCATAGGCGTGACACTATCATGCATACCTGTGAGACACTTACAGCTAACCCAAACCCTACTTTTTAATATAAAAGCATCGTTTATGTGACGACATAAAGAGGATGAAATGTTTTGAGTGTTTTCAACTAGGAGAGCTTTAGGAGCCTTGGGAGAGCATAAAGAGGGCAACAAGCTCTCAACCGTGAGAGACGTATAGAGGGGTAGACATCTCGACACCAGTTTAGAGATACAATTATCACCAACAACCCGGTTAAGCATTTCTTTTATTGTTTGTTGTTCCTTCTCTTATAGATTGATTATGTTATCCTATGTTTACCATTTGGGTATGGTGTAAGAATGATTAAATGCTCTATTTGATTGTTTTTATGTAAGAACCCATTGCTAGAATCAAATACAATGCGTAATCATTGTTTTTTGATTAATTTGTAATGACTAATGGTTCGTAATTATTAGGGATAACATAACCTAGGTTAAATAATTTAAGCTTATGTGATTATTGTTTAGATTGGTTTGTTTTCTCACTCATAAGGTAGTTGTCCGATTAAACTTAACAAGCATCTCCTAGGTTATCCGATAGCTATGGCTAATTAATGAGCTCTTCTTAATTAACTATGACCTAAGGAAAAATCGAGATTAGTAGAGCTTGTTGTTAATTTATTACCAATGGTTTAAGGAGAGGTAAAAGAACAACAAATCAATGAAATATGTTTAATTAGAGTTAGGCTGAGATTAAATCACAGAACCGCATTCCTAACGAATTCATCACTTTTCATCATTTTTACATGTTTCTTTTATTTATTTGTGTTAGTCTAGTTTTGTTTTATTTTCTTTTTAAACCAAAAACCCCCAAAACTTAAATATCAATTATTTTCATTTTATAAACTTTACACATACTCTCTATGAGATCAACCTACACTCATCAATGCTACAGTACTAGGTCTATTTTTTTAACTAGCATTATGATGCACTACTATTGACCATGTATAATAACGCAATCTTAATTTGTAGTATAAAAGGGCAATTAAGTGTCCAACTAGAGTATGTACAGATTTGAGACACAAATTGTTGGCCCCCCAATTTTTTTTATAAGTAAGTATGAGTTACATCGATTATAAGGTCTTTGTGAAATTTGTAGAATTAATTATTATGTTGATGTTAGAAAGGTTACATAATATAGGTTGATTGAATTAAAGTGTTAAGGTTATAAGTATGTTCAAGGGTAATTTTGGCAAGGTACTTAAGGATAAAGAACATAAGGCATAT
>JAOQMP010000004.1:24285270-24297819 GCA_027563575.1 Erythroxylum pedicellare
TTATTAATAATAAATATTTTCATTACAAAACTGTAATTGAAGAAGATAAAGTTACATGTAAATACACTTGCTTTCCAAGGCACTATATTTACATAACTCCAACAGTGCGCCACAGACTATATGTCTCTTCAACTCTCAGTTGTACATCGTATATATCAACTTGAGGTTCTTGTTCTATTTCGATGTGAATTTATGGCTCTTGAATTTCACTAAACAGTACCTAACTCCCACTACTTTCTTTGAGAATAATTCCTCTTTTTAAGAATGTAGTATGTCTTGAGATAAACACCTTTTGCTCAACATGATGATAAAATTGGTATCCGAAACTCTCTTTTGAATACCCAACAAATTTGCATTTATCTTATTTAGCTTGAAGCTTATCATATATAACATGCCTCATATAAGCATCACATCCCCAAATCTTTAAGTGTGATAATCTAGGTCTTCTACTAGTCCATTTCTCATATAGTGTCTTGTCAATCAATTTGGATGGAACTTTGTTTAGAAGATATGTCACGGTTTTAATGGGTTATCCCCAAAAGGAGATAGGAAGGACTACATGACTCATCATGGAACGTATCATATCCAATAGAGTACGATTTCTCCTCTCAGAAACTCTATTATGTTGTGGAGTTACAAGCGGAGTCCATTGTGAGAGAATCTCATTCTCTTTTAAGTAACCAAGAAAGTCATAGTCCAAGTATTAACCACGTCGATCTGATCCAACTGTTTAATACTTTTACCAGTTTGTTTCTCAACCTCAAGTCTAGATTCGTTAAACTTTTCAACAGATTCAGACTTTTGTTTCATTAAGTATACAACCATATCTAGAATGATCATCTGTGAACGTAATGAAATATAAGTATCCACCTCTAGCACTAGTGGACATAGGCCCACATACATTTGAATGTATTAACTTCAGTAACTCACTAGCACGTCATCCCTTTCCACTGTAGTTTAGTCATCTTTCCTAATAAACAAGATTCATAACTTTCATATGATTCATAATCAAAAGGATCCAAATATCCTTCTTTATGTAACATTGTGTTTTAGTTCCATTGATATGACCTAACCTATAATGCCATAGATAAGATGGATTTTGATTACTTAACTTTATTTTCTTGCTATTTATATTAAAATAGGCTTTTCAAGATCTAACTCATACAAACCATTTGTAAGTAATCCAGATCCATAATATACATCATCTTTATAAAAGAACAACTAGTATTCTTAATAATAAAGACAAATCCATTCAAATCCAAATAAGAAATAGAAATGATGTTTCTTATAATAAGGAGAACATAATAACAATTATCAGTTTCTAATACAAGGCCAGAACGTAAAGCTAAACTATAAGTTCCTACAACTAATGTAGTAACTCTTGGTCCATTGCCAACTCGCACGTCCACTTCGCCTTTCCTCAACGATCTACTCCTTGTTAACATCTGCATCTTATTACATATGTGAGAACCAAAACTAGTATCTAATACCCAAGAATGTGGAATAGATGTAGAAAGATTGATCTCAATCATTAACGCACCTAAAGAGACAGCTTCCTTAAACTTCTTATCTTCCAGGCTAGCAAGATAAGATTGGCAGTTTCTCTTCCAGTGTCCATTGACTCCACTATGAAAACATGTGCCTTGTCATTGCTCTTCTTCTTGACACCTCCTTTGGCTTTATTACATTAGTAGAAGCCTTCTGTTTCTTGTTCTTATTCGTCTTAGAGCCCTTTTCTTACTCTTAGAAGAACCGATAACAAGTATAAAACTAGGTTCCTTCTTAAGGCACTCTTTTGCAGCCTTGAGCATATTTAACAATTCGGGCAATGTCATATCCTTTTGGTTCATATTAAAGTTCATGAAAAACTATGAAAAGCTCAAACTTAGAGACTACAGCACTAGATCGACACTTAACTCGTGGTCCATGACAAAACCTAATTAGGCCACTTTTTTAATATACCCAATCATCTTCAGCATATACAGGTTGATTGAAAGATCCTTCTATCATCTTGCATTGAAATAGTGCCTTGGAGATATCTCTCCACCTTAGTTTGTGCATCAAACAATTCCTTGATATGCAAAATCATAGTAGGCACATCCATGTTCTCTTGTTACCTTTAAAGCTCAGGAGACATGGTAGCCAACATAACACATATGGCTTACTCAACATCATCAATATAAAGTTGATACATATCCCAAACTTCATCAGCTGCATCATAACTAGTTTCTGGTGGCAAAGGAGCGTCAAGAACATAAAGCTTCTTCTCTTGCCTGAGAACTATTCTCAGGTTTCGAAACCAGTCTACAAAATTAGGTCCAATCAACTTGTTAACATCTATGATGCTCCTCAACGTTAGGTTGGTACTCATCTTTATATTTGATAACTGAAAAACATAAAAGGAGTAAATATTGGTTTATATCCAAAATCAAATAAAATAAGGACTTTAAAATTATTTGATTACTTCAATTATTTTAATCAAATTAATAGCCCTCACTATTAAATCGAGAAATTATCAAATAATTTCCTAGTGGACTAGGATCCTATTTAAAATTAATTAATCTTGAGTTTGTCCAACAAACTAACTAAATTTAGATTAGGTAGAAAATTATTTCTCAATCACATCTTATGTGATTCCTAGAACCATTAGGTGACAATTCTTTGCCAAAATATGTCATACATATTATTCCTAAGACTACCTCTAAATCCATATAATTATGAGTTTGCTCATCCAAATTATACAAATTTAGTTAAGTAGGACTCGTTAATTTAAGATAAAACATATCTGGGTTAAAGTGACCTTGCGTTTACTCAACAACCCAAGCTATAAAAAAATTCTAGTTTTATTCTCAAATAATAAAAGGCAACTATTACGTTCCTAACGTGTACTTAATATTTTATTGAGAGATTTAAAAATTCAAAAATTTTCAGTGTCACCAAAATAATATAATATTATTATATTTATAATTTCAAATATAATCCAATTATGAAAGAAATTATTTAAAATTTTTGCTTGATTCTAATCATTGATTTGATAAAATTTTAATTTAATAATTCAACTTTTGAAAAATTAAATTAAATTCTAAAACTTTTTCTAATAAAATTCTCTTGAAAACAATATTAAAAATTTTAGAAAAAAACACTTTTCAATTTTATTATGACTTAATTTAATCTCCATTAAATTAATTTAATTGAAGTTAACTTGTTTTAACAAATGAAAAACAAATAAAATAAGGTGGGAAGCCTTCACGTGCTAGAGGAGATTGTGCGCATAGGCGTGTCTTTAGAGAATGTTGGACATGTGTCTTACACTTGCCCATCGTTCTTACACGTTCCCCAAAAACAACGGCAGCTCTAGAGAATGCTTCCGTCGTCGAAACATCGCTCCTCGTTTTGCAACGGACATCCACACTCCCTCCTGTGTTAAACCGCAATCCACGTTTCTCCAATTGCTTTCTCACACCTTCTGCACCGTCCACATCGCCCCCTTAAGTCTCTACCAGTTAGCGTGATGCCATCTAATGACGTTAAGCGACACCTGGTGGGCGTCGTGTCGTAGACAACCCACTGGGTTGCCAGGTGTGAGAATCAGATGACCATAATCGCCCATCTAATTCATGTACAATCAGAAGCAACACGCAAAAGATCGAAGCAAAATAGGGTAGAAACATAAATGCAAAATAAATTTTTTCAAGAAAAATAAGCATATATAGAGAAAGCAAATCTCCAATTGAAAATATATAGGCTGTGTAGTAAGAGAAGAGCCTTGTTGGAAATAAATAAACATATGTTAAACAATTGGTTTTAGATTGCATAGGTGGGCATTCCAGAAATGGAACATGCACATACACAAAATAAATACATATACGTTCGTGGAAACAATTTCCAAAAATTAATAAAGGCAAAAACACATATATTTTTCAAAATTGCTTAAGCAAGCTCCAGAACATATAAATCATATTCTTGTCAATTAATTAAAATTTCAGAACAGGCAAGAACAATAGCACAGTGGCATTAACAAATTCAAAATCTTAATTTTGTTATCAACATCAGCATATAATCCAAGTTAAACAACTAACAAAGGCTCTAGTACTACTGTTGGAATCCAACTGTGATTAAATCACAGGCGAAACGAAAAATAAAATTTTTTTTACAGATTCCGAGTAGATCCTGATAATTGAATAAAACATGAATACGAATAAGAAATCATACCTTGGTCGTGTTCCTATTTAAAATCCTTTTGAAACTTTTCTGATTTGTCAACCACAAGTTATTCAATTGTCTAACCTCTGATGATATCCATAGAGTAATTTTTCAAAACCTTTTAAGAGGAATAAGAGAAAAGTGCTAGCTTCTAAAATGTTCTTCCTATTTATAGAAAATCATTAGGATTTTTAATTTTTATTAAAATTAAATTCTTTAATTATAATTAAAATCAAATTCTAACTATAATTAATTTAATTTTATTAAAATCAAATATCTCATATTTGATTCCTAAAGTTTGTCAAACTTTTGAATTAAGTCCAACTTAATTAAATTGAATTTTCTTTTACAAATTGCTCTTTGAGGTCCAACCCATTGAGTTCCTAATGTATTAGCAATGATTATAAATTCTAATTCTAATTCACAATTAGAATTAAATAAATTAAATCTCCTTTTAATTTATCTTTAATTCTCTAATTAAATAATTTATAATCATAAATCAAGACTGACGTCCAGCAACGTGTCACGACCACACAAATATCAGGAATGTCAAAGTGGTTGACTTAACCTACCCTTGTATGGTTGTGATATATAATTTGAACCTTTCGTAATCCAATGTTCCAATTGGACAAAGTATAGATACAGTGTCTAGTCTTTTCATCCAATAATGTTTATTCTTGCTAACTAGTAATTGATTTATAATTAAAATTTGAAAACATATTTTCAAATGTTAATTCAATATGGCCAAAGAATTCTATAAATCACTACTAATTAAGAAAAGTAGAACATTCTCTCTAATTACTTTAGAGTGACGAATCATTTATTGACTTACTCAACTATTTATGTATGGTTCATATTGCATCCAAGTATTACCGATTGCATTATCCTATAATGATTCATAAGTAGCATCAAAACACAGTAATTCTCACACGAGATACCTTGATAATCTCAAGTCAAATGATCAATTATATAACCATCAATATAAGGAAATCCACAACACATAAGTAATATTCCATTCAAGATTCTCATAGTCGGGTCAGTTCAATGACTTATTCTCTAATAATCACCCATACATTAGTTTAAGTATCTTTATACTTTAATTTATAAGATCAATTACTTTCTTCAAAAGAAAAAAAGAATATGCTAGTTTTATCTTGTCTTAATGAAATTACAACTAGGAATATTTAGGAACAATACGTAAATGTAAATTGAATCTCACAATTATGATCTCATCATAATTTTAATTATACAGTAATTGTTCTAGGAATTTTACTTTTAGTATTAAAACATCAAATATAATTAAATTAATACACAAAGATAAAGAAAGTATTTTCATTAATTAAAAATAATATCTTACATTAATTTGCTTCCAATTGATTGACTGCAAAGATATGAACTTGCAAAGGTATAAACTAACGTAAATCCTTAACAGGATACAAACTAAATGTTGAGTAAAAGAGGAACGAAGAACTTCTTTTTAACTATTGAATAAGAAAATAAAGCTATCCAACTTGCTTATTATAACACTCTCATTCAAAATTTCATGTTGTTTTGATGTTAGGGAGAGGTTGTCTACCACTCATCTTGCTGGCATCATGGTTGTAATCTTAACAATAACGTGATAAATTAACAAACATCTTCTTATTGTCATAGTGATTGACTGAAGTAATAATTGAGATATTGTAACTTGTTGGATGTGAGAGCCTAAATCAATGGCATATGATTTATGAACAGAGCTTTCTCCAAGTGATAACGTGATTATGGAGGTGTTTGGCAAACAACTTATTAGTTGTTTTTTAGCTTATTGATTAAAAATTAGCTTTTTGACCATCTTAAAAAGCTAATGATATGTTTAGTAAATGACTTATTGGTTAGCTTATTTAACTCAAATAAGTTGATTTCTAAAAGCTCTATAAGAGGTGATGGAGGACCATCCAATTTATCCATCCAAGACATTGAAGTTATAGACCTTGGTGAAGAAAAAGAAGCTACTGCTGATCAAGCAATTGAAGAAGAAATTCGGCTAACTTGTTTTCTTACATTTCAGGCCTTATTGAAGCCATTTGGCGACTATAAGGCTTGGATTCATATGGAGCACTTTGATGCAGAATTAGAAGCCCAAAATGCTGCCCAAGAAGGATGAGAAAGTCGGCCAAAGTGATTTCATTTTATCTTTGGTCAGGAATTACTAATTTGGTTTAAATTTACTAATTTTGGTCCAATTTTGTAAACTTTACTGCTTATTTTCACCTATTTACTTTACTATTTTCCTATTTTTTAATTATGTGGTTTCAAAGACTTAATTAGCTACTATTTAGTATGTTAAATTCGACTGTTATAAGGAATAAGAGAAGTCAACATGCGACTATACTCATTCTCAGCATTTTCCTTATTTAAGCTAGTTTGTTTCCATTGGAAGATAACTAGAAAAGTGAACAAACCTTTTTATGAGATTTTCTCTCATTTGGCAGATCAAGTTTTATAGGGTTTGATTGATTGTTTTCCGAAAATAATCATTGGGTTTGTTTGTTTGCCAAAAACATTCAATTTGCTCTTGTGTTATGATATTTACAAATTCTATTCGAAGTACAGTCACGATTTCCAATTTATTGTTTCATCTGTTCATCAAATTGAAAAACTACCAAAACCTAGCTTGTTCTTCACATCCTGACTTACAAATCTCCAGTTAACGATTTTACCTAGTTCGAATCCCATACTGAACAAAAACACCTATTTTCTCAACCATTCTTATTATATCGTCTAGTCCTAATTCCAGTCACGAACCCTTTTATGTCTTCATCTATTCTCCAAACTGAAAAACTTTCAAAAACAAGTTTGTTCTACACATCTAGGCCTACAATTCACCTGTTAACCATTTTACCTAGTTCGAATTCTAGCCTGACCAAAAATGTCAATTTTCTCGACCATCTTCATTATATCGCCAGTTAGACATGTTCCCAGAAACTTTCCACAACTTTTCAATCATTTACCTAATTGAGCCGATCTTAGAGACAAATTTATAGTTCACAAAAGGTTCTACAAACTTGTTTCATTGATCAAGACCAAATTCCCAGCTTATAACCCAGAAAACATCTTTCAAACACCTAGTTCTCAATTCATCTAATAAAACTCAAAATTGTCCACACATCTCCCACAACCACCAGACCAATTCCATTCACGTTTAGCTTAAATTCTTCATTAAGAGGACCTTTTGGAGTTAGCTATTTACCTAATGACAGTATTGCCCTTCACTTTACTATCTAATTTTGCTCTGTATATTTTTAAAGTTGGTTTTTTTATCGTACTGAAATTTGGAAGAATATAATAAAATGGTTAATTAAACTTTTTAATTCTTATTTAATTTTATAATATTAGTTTACATTTAAAATACAATAATATTAAATTTTTGAACATAAGAGTCACATCAAATTAAGATTTTTAGTATATAACTACTATATATCGTATTTGTATCATACTATAATTATATATTTTTTTAATTTATGAAATAATAAAATTCACACATATTATATATAAAAAACTTATATGACGTAACTCCCTGCATCATTTATATTAATAGAGAATTTAACGTTGGATTATGATTATAATTATGATTATTATTAGTATATTTTTATTAAAATTATAAACTTAATTTTTTGTAGAATTAAATATCTAAAATCTAAATTCTTATAAGAATATTCAATGAAATACTCAGAAATATAATATTCATGCCCTTATAATTTTTTAAAAATCATACCTACATAAATTATTTTACACATCAACAATTAATTTTACTAAATATCTTTAATAAACAGTTGATGTTATGTGCTGATCAAATTAGTTGATATAATTAACTATCAGCTAACAGCTAATATAACCTGTTATTTGTCAAATAGGGCCTATACAATCACCAACGAATAAGATGTTTAGAATCAAATAAAGTAATTAGAAAACAGGACTCTTCCTATAATATTCTCATGAAGAAGTGCACGCCACATCGATATTTATATTGAAAATGTTTCCTGCACTTGAGTAGCTTCGTGGAGTTGAACGTTTACTTGTTATTTATAAATTTAAATCGAGATTGTAATCCCACACGGGTTGGGGTTGCTGGCATGAAGTCGGGAATCTCAAAAGCGTTAATTGGGCACCACGCAAACGCAAACCAGCAAAGCCGGCAGACGACGCGTATGGGTTGGGTTGGGTTTTTCCACAGAAATGGGACCCACTCGCAGGAATTTGTGCCTACCCAGCGCCATCAATTTTGGCTTAATTAAATATCATTCAGGTTGATCAGAATTGTTTCCTTTGTTTTTATCAATGCCAAATCCTCTTTGTTACAATTATTATCTTTGAGACAATAATATATTTATTTTCATTTTATATAATTAGTATTTTAGTTCTATTCACAATGGAGCAACTGTTTAGGCGACAAATCATTTAGAAATGTGTAATGTCCTGAAAATATGTATAAAAATTAATAGATTTTCAATTTAAATATTATATCCCGACGAATATTACGCAATCATAAAGCCAAGGCGAGTCAAAGCCTCCCCATGGTGATGATGATTTTTGGAATAGCCAATGGACTGGGTAGGAACAGGAGGTTTTCTTCCAATTCTAATATTATTGATTAGAACTTAATTGTTTAAAACAAATTTGAATTTTGATGGAAAAGGCTACAATTCTAATTGGTTCATGTTGGAGGATGCTGGAAGCTATGATCAACTATTCACAGCCTCTTATGAAAAGGATTTAGAGAAAATCGAAAAGAAAAAGAAAAACATGAAGAAGAAGCCAATCCAAGAATGTACAGGAGGGGGTCCATGTCGATGAGCCCAGTTTTTTGACCAATTCTTATGTTTGTTATTAATTAAAGAGTTAGAAAAGAGACAACTCATTTGTCACTGTAGGAGATATAAAATCAAACCTCTTCAATTTTTGATGCACATACACACCATCTTTTGCCTTCTCGGCCTCTTTTCTTCTTTCCGTTCTGATAGTATCCAACAGAGTGAATATCACGGCAAGGGCAAAACTATATCCCATCAAAAGAGCAAGCTTTTGAAACCAACCTCTTTCGCCTTCTTTTTCTTTCTTTGAGCTTGGGTTCTCGTGCAAAGCATCGGTCACTGTACCCCAAACAAAGGACCTCAGACTCAGAGACATGAGAAAAGGCAGCTGGTGTCTTGCAAATATAGAAGACCAATAAAAACACGGAAATATGGTGCGTTGCCCTCAGCTCCGAAAAGGTGACATGCAGCATATAGAAGAAGCTGAACCGCTCTCTTCGCTCTATTACTACAAGAGAGCAAGGCCTAAGCTTCTTTCTGTACTTCTCCTCTGTCTTCTATCTTGCACCCTCATTTTGGCCACTCACTCGCTTTGTTCTTCCCGTGCTTCCTCTCTGTTCTGTAAGCTTTTCTTTGTCTCTGCTTTTTCCATGTCTTTCATTGTATATGTGCATATGTACATCATATCCAGATGTATGTCTCATTTTTGTTCTATATAGATTCATATGGTCCAGAAAGGGAGGGGCTTGTTGCTGATATGCAGTTAAATGATTCTCTGTGTTCCTCCGCCTCCAATGGTTAGTAGTTATCTATTTATGTCTCGCGTGTTTCCAGAAACATGTTACTTTCTACAAAAAAAAAAAAGTGTTTCCAGAAACATGTTTTGTTCGGTTGAGATAGGAAACTCTGTATAATAGCTATTTCCCTATTGTTTTAGATATCCAGGAATTCCTTATGCTCCATGATTTCCTGCAAATCTAAATTCTTTAGTAATCTTATGGAATTCTGTCTGTCATTTTCATGGGTAGTTTCATCGAGTAGAAAGCAAAGTTTCTATGACATTTGTATAGACCATGAAAGTGGGGAAAACAGAAGTTGCAAGTAATTTCATTGAGTAGAAAGTAAAGTTTCTGTCACATTTTTAAGGACCATGAAAGCGGAGGTCAAAAGAGTTGTAAACTAATTTTAAAAAAACTTGTACTTCCTAATACTTTTACTGTGTTCAAGACAAAGTAGAATAATCCAGAAAATAGGTTTAGCATATAATTGTTGATAAATGAAGCATTTCACACATTTTTGTTTTTTTGGGATAAAATTCAGGAACCATATGTTGTGATAGGAAGAGTATTCGAACTGACGTTTGTGTCATGAACGGGGATGTAAGAACGCACTCTACCTCTTCTTCAATCTTTGTTTATGCCTCAAGAAACACCAGTACTTTCACCGACCTTGCAGCAAAAATAATTAGTCAACATGGGGAACTCCAGCATGAAACTATGAAACCTTACACCCGAAAATGGGAGACAAGTGTAATGGACACCATAGATGAATTGCACCTTGTAGCTCAGAAAGAGTATTCTAGGAGTAAGCATGGCTGTGATGTCAAGCATGATGTGCCTGCTGTGGTTTTCTCAACTGGAGGATATACTGGAAATGTTTATCATGAATTCAATGATGGTATTTTGCCCTTGTTCATCACATCCCAGCATTTGAACCGGAAAGTTCAGTTTGTGATCTTGGAGTATCATGATTGGTGGATTACAAAATACGGGGACATTCTTTCTCATCTTTCTGATTATCCAGCTATCGATTTTAGTGGAGACAACAGAACCCACTGCTTCCCTGAAGCCATTGTTGGTCTTAGAATCCATGATGAACTTACCATCAATCCTTCACTCATGCAAGGGAATAAGAGCATTATTGATTTCCGTAATCTTCTTGACCGAGTATATTGGCCTCGAATTAAAGGTTTAATTGAAGAGGAGGAACGAGAAGCTCAAGAACAGCCCAAACTGGACGTGCCACCTTTACCCGTGACTTCAGGAGCTCCTTTAGACCTGGAAAAGGAAGTGCTTAAAATAAAACTGAAGAGACCTAAATTGGTCATATTATCTCGAATTGTTTCTAGAGCGATATCCAATGAGGATTTACTCGTGAAAATGGCAGGAGAAATTGGATTTGAAGTTGAAGTTTTGAGGCCTGACAAAAGAACAGAACTTGCTAAAATTTACAGGGCACTCAATTCAAGTGATGTTATGGTTGGTGTGCATGGTGCTGCCATGACTCACTTTCTCTTTATGAGGCCTGGTTCCGTGTTTATCCAAGTGATTCCTCTTGGAACAGAATGGTCAGCTGAGACTTACTATGGGGAGCCTGCAAAGAAGCTGGGGTTGAAGTATGTTGGCTATCAGATTCTTCCAAGAGAGAGCTCATTGTATGATAAATATGATATGAATGATCCTGTTCTTCAAGACCCCAGCAGTGTGACCAAAAAGGGTTGGCAGTACACGAAGGCAACATATCTTGATAGCCAAAATGTGACATTGAACCTCAGAAGATTTGGGAAACGGTTAGTTTTTGCATATGGTTACTCCATTAGAAAATTGGATCATAAAATTCATCAACAACTACATTAAAATTCAGCCATTATCAGAATGGGGAGATATAAACATCACTTTATTTTTCTTTCATTACCATTCTTTTATTTGATGTTGTACATGGAAAGTAATGATTATTTGTTTGTAGAGGCCAGAGTTCAATCAAGTTATGTACATTTAGCAACAATAAGAAGGCAGATGTAAATGCTAGGATGTTGGAAGCAGTTGTTGCCCACTTCCCTGTATTTGATTGTTCAAACTCGTCAAAAATATTTCTCTAACTATATTCTTAAATTCAGTTCTGAAATTCTAAATTGGTGTGGGGCAAGTTAATTTTGTAAGTTTAAGAAGTTTGATTTTGCAGACGTAATAAAATAAGAAGTTTGCCTCTATCCTATGTTTTTAGTTGTGAACCTTATCAACCGTGTTATCGGGCTCTTCCACCCCTGAATGCCAATTGACATAGCTCCGCTGTTTCATAATCTGTTTTCTTTTGACTTCGTTGTAGTTATATACTCAGTTTGTGATAAATAGATCCTAAATATACCAAAATAATTAATTTGGACACGAGAAAAGTAAATTCTTACGTCTTCTTGCTCTAAAATAAGTTGATTCATACAAGTTATCTGTGTCTCAAGTTGAAAGAAAAAGCTGCTCTTATAAGTGTTAGAAGTCTTAATTCATCCCTCAAACAGAAATTTAGAATTTAAAAGCTCTAAGAAGGAGATAGAAACTCATCTTAGCCTCTGTTTGGTTGGGTTTATAATAGTAGAGCTTTTGTCAGTATAGTTTTTTTTAGATTTTTTCTGAGAAGAACTTTTTTGAGAAGTCAGTTAACTGTTCGATTGTCATTTTAAAAAGAGATTGTTTAAAAGAACTTTATATAGTAAACTGTTTGGCAACATAAAAATAAAAACACTTTTAATTTTAATTAGATTTGGTTTTGTAATAAAATTATT
>JAOQMP010000004.1:24297919-24307948 GCA_027563575.1 Erythroxylum pedicellare
ATCTTTAGTACATTATCTATGCACTTGGACTTAGAATAAGTTAACAATGTCCAATCTATCTCTATAGATCTAATTCCCTTGGAAAATTTATCTGTTCGACAATTGAAAATTAGAATTTTTATTCTCTGTGAGCAATATATCTCTATATAGTCCCATTGAAGAGGACAACTATACTCCCTTTTTACTTCTTGTAGACATGATAAATTCATAATCATCTCCAAAATAAACTATTTGAATTCATCGTGAAAGTAAATCTTTCAATGTCTCGTAGCCTTTCAATTATACATCAAATGTATCATTAAAGGTATTAGTTCCAATTAGATGTAATGTTAAGAGATTTGAATATTTCAAATTCCTTCTGACTCCTACTATTTATCTTGAGAACCATTCTTCTATAAGTATACATTGAATCAAATAATTTGCTCAACGAATCTGTAAGATTATATTCAATCTTTTGGATATCTCATAACCTTTTATTATCCAATTTAGTTTTAAACTTAATGGATAATGTATGCATCAACCAAGCATCACATTCTTGAATTGTTAACTTTGAGTCTTTCAAAGACTTAACGTTTGATATCTAATATGAAATCTTGCTAATTGATTTAATTGGAACTATAGAAGGTAAGTTATTATACTAGGCATTGCTATAAAAGAACTACTATTGCATCATACAATATCTCATATTATATTTTACTCCTTACATAAATTCATACTCATATAAATTTAGTTATGAAGGTATTTACTAGAAAATCTCATTCCATTTAGATAACCAAAAATTTAAAACTCACTAAATCGATCTCATCGAAATGCTTCAGCATTCTTAATGCTTAATTTCTACTTAGATTCAAATAATTTGAATTTTTTGAAATTTTGAATCATTATTTCATTTAATACTTATGACTATATCATATAAAGTCATTAGTAATCTAGTGAAAGATAAGTATTATCCATTTTATGAATTATTATTCCATCCAATACATCACATGTATAAGATTTAACAATTCAATACCATCATCATCCTTTTGCCAAAGGTTAATTTTGTTATTCTTCATCTATACAAGTTTCACAAGTTCCATATGATTCATAATCAAAAGGATACATATATCCTAGTATGTAACTTTATGATTCTCGTTATATTGATTTAACTAACATGACATAAAAGGATTGTCTTGGTTATCCAACTTTTTATTCTTGTTATTTATGTTAAGCATAAGTCTCCTTTGATCTTATACATATACAAACTATTTACATAAACTTGGATCAACTACTTTGACTTAACAATCTATTTCTACCCATGCATTGAACAGTGCAATAATGTTGAATATAAATTTAGTATCAAATACTCATAAACATGAATTAGAAATACATACGTTCTTTATCATATCACATATAGGCAAGGAAAATTATACAATCATTTTCTTTTAATGACAACTATTATCATACTGTTGCTAAGCCTTTATTTGTAGTCCACAATTATGCTTTTAATAGGCTAAATTAAATGGAGCAATTCCAACGAGGTTCTATGCCTTTTAGCTCTACTTTATACAACCTCTTGCATCTTGTTATCATGGTGCTGACATACATCTTACATGTTGTCATCAAATTTTATGAGACATTAATCAACTAAAAAATTTCAATGCATTTTGCCATCGATAAGATTTTGACATATCTCTAAAACCTTAACACCAAATGCTTAACAAGGATTATAACAAATTTGCATAATGGGCATACAATTTTCTTTCCTAATGTTTGAGAACACTTCGCAAACATATCCTACATCCAAGAACTTGGGTTCACTAAATTAGCATCAAATATACCAAACAAGGAAAGTTTCACTAAGAACGAAATATAAATGTAAGAAAAGCAAGTAATCAATTGTATGACATGACTACCAAATAAGATTAGGACTTTAATCATGCATTTGGTTACTCCCACTATTTTATTCAAAATAATAGCCCTCACTACTATTTGGAAAGATTAATCTTTCTAATGGGCTAGGATCTCATTCAAATATAGTTGATCTTGAGTTTGTTCAACAAACCAACTACAACTAAATTAGGTAGAAAACAACTTTATCAATCACATCTCATGTGACTTTCAGATCCGTTAGGTGACAAATCTTGTCAATCTTAACATTTTAACAAGGGATTTTAATTTCATTTGTCTCATCAATCACAAAATTGCATGTAAAATATCACATATATAAAACATACAATTTAACATGCATTCAATAGATATATCAACCATATAAATAAAGCATGCAACTTACACACTTATAATCAAATTATATGCATAAAAATATGAAGCTTTGTTTGATTCTAGTTATTGATGTTCATAATCTAAAATAACATTTCCAACTTTTTGGAAAGCTTAAATTAGATTAAAACCATTAATTCCTAAATAAATTAAATTCCTATTCCAAATAGAAAATTAATTTGATTTGAAAACAATTTTCAATTTCAATTGAAAACTATTTCCAATTGTCTTGACTCCTTTGATAAAATTTAATTGAAATCAATTTTCAATAAATTGTACTTCTTACTTATTATAATTTAAAAAAACTTCTTTTCAAAATTATATAATTAATACATTCTAATCCAATTAGAAAACTATTTCTATTCTAATTAGAAATTATTTTCCTTAATTAGAAAACTATTTTCTAAAATTAAAAGGAAATTACTTTCAAAATTAAAAAAATATTTTTCAAATTTAATTAAGAAAGTCTTTTATATTATTTAATTTAGGGATTGATATCTTAATAAATTAGAAAATCTTTCTTTAATAAATTAGAAAACATTTTAAAATATTAAAGAAAGTTCCTTTTCTTGATAAATAAATGAAAACACTTTTCAAAATTTATTCAAGATGATATCCTTTCTAATAAATCAAGAAAGTTAATGTCATTAGAAATTACTTTTCCTTAATTAGAAAGCTATTTTCTAATATTAAAAGGAAATTGCATTCAAAATGATATAAAATATTTTTCAAATTTACTTAAGAAAGTCTTTTATATTATTTATTTAAAGATTTATTTCTTAATAAATTAGAAAACCTTTCTTTAATAAGTTTGAAAACCATTTTTAAAATATTAAAGAAAGTTTATTTTCTTGATAAATAAATGAAAACATTTTTCAAATTTTAATCAAGATAATATCCTTTCTAATAAATCAACAAAGTTATTATTCTAAATAAATAAAATAATAATTCTCTAAACAAATAAAATTAAGAATTTAATTTATCTCAATCAAATTGAAATAAATAAATTTAATTAAGAAACATATTTCTTCATTACTTAAGAAAACAATTTTCTTAATTTTAAGGAGTCTAATTAATTAATTTCAATCTAATTGAAGCTAATTAATTCTAATTTTAGAAACTACTTTTCTAATTAATTAATTTCAATCTAATTGAAACTAATCAATTCTAGTTTTAGAAACTACTTTTCTAAAATTAATTAGAAACCAATGTAATTATTAATATTAATCAAATTAAGAAAATAATTACCTTTAAAATTGATTTAATGATTAATATAATTTAATAATTCAGAAAAATTAAACTAAATCTCATTATTTTAAAGGTAATTAAATTTCAAACCCACCTTTCCAAACCCTTTCTTTTACTTCTCTGCGCAACTTCTTATTCTTATCTACTGTGAATGGACGTGACAATTAAAGATAGTGGTCCATCCCCACTATTCACGTCTCCCTCAATTTGCTAACTGCTTCCCACATTTCTGCTTCCCTCCCACGGCCAACGACGCCCCTTTTCTCGCCGTCTTGGTGGCCAGCTGCTTCCTCTTCTCGCCTGCACGCCACCATCGACCAGAGATGTCCCACGTCACCTACGTTTATGCTCCGGTGGAATGCTGCATCTCCCTCTTTTAACTTCATAGCGCACTCCCCTTGGACGATAGCAAGATGCATCTACAGATAAAGAGAAAACGATGAGACAGACAGCAAGCAAGCACAACACCCTTTCAACGTGATCAGGTGTTGTTTCACATCTTCTCCAGCGTGTGTCTCCATCAACATCTCGCCATCCATGCAAACCACGTTGCCCTTATGGCGTTAACTAGCAGACTCGCTGTATGTCAGAGATAATAAGAAGTATACAGGCAGTGAGCATCACAAAGCCAAATACAATTATATTCTAGAAGCAGCCAATATTCTCAAGTGTTCTACATCCTGCCAAAAATAGAATTCTGTTACAACAAGAAAAAGAAATATCGTGTACAGATGATTGGTTGCCGCAAGTGCCCTACATACAGTCATGTAATCTCATAAAAATAACAGAAATAAAATGTTCTTCTTTCATGGCATCAGAGCTTTAGAGTTATAAGAAAAAAAAAAGGTTTGATTCTTATTCTTCTTCTTCAACTGCTCATAACCCTTCTGCCTCTTCACCTGAAAACACATTTAATTTTTCTACATTAGCCAAAACATTGAATTTCAACCTCCTTATCAAGCTTGATCGGAAAAACAATATGAATTGGAAAGCACAAGTCATAACTTCTATAAGAGCATTGGAGCTAGAAGATTACATCTCATCAATTTACATAATTCCAGATCAGTTTATTTCTGATTCTTCTGCGTGTCCCACTCCCATCCTTGCATATCGTGTCTGGCGAAAATCTGATCAATTGCTGTTGCGTTAGCTTTTCTCTACCGTTGGTAAAGAAGTTATTGGTCTTGTGAATCACTGTACTACATCACGTGAGACATGGCAGTTCTTTGAGAAGCTATATGCGCAGATTTCCATGGTGAGGGTCCTACAATTAAAACAACAACTATCATCTATCAAAAAAGGTTCGTTATCTATTTTAGACTATTTTCGGCAAATTAAGACGATCAGTGATTCTCTGCTTGTTGCTAGTCAGAAAGTCTCTGAGCAAGAGTTGATTCTGAGTGCCTTAAGTGGACTTGGCCATGAATATGACATTGTTTTGGTTTTACTAACAAATACTGCATCACTTTCAACTATTCAAGATACACAATATGCATTAATGATGCATGAAACTCGTCTTGATCAATTAAATCCACCTGTTCAAACCTTTGGTATACTCCCTACTCCCACTGGCATCACTCCTTTCGCTCCATATGCTCAATATTTTGGTCAAACCTGCCCTCCTACTCCAAATGGTGACCGATCTAGCTTTAGAGGTGCTCGTAGAGGTCGTGGTCGAGGAGGTAGAGGTTGTTTGTTCTGCCAAATCTGTCAAAAACCAAACCACCATGCTTTGCAGTGTAACAAACGTTTTGATTATCACTGGCAAGGAAATCAGTCTACCTGGAGACCTCCTGCTCCCAGTAACACATTTTCCACCTACTATCCTGCTGCTCCTCAACGTACTGGGCCTTCTGCTCCACCACAAACCTATATGGCTCATCATCAGCCTCAACCTCCATATATTCCTTATAATGGCCCATGGTATATTGATAGTGGTGCAACGAATCATATTACTCCAAATGCTCATCATCTCACCACTAGTACAAATTTTGATGGAAAAGAACAACTGGCTGTTGGTAATGGTACTCTTCTGCTTATTCCTCATGTTGGATCTACTACGCTTTATTTACATCCTCATAATCATTCTCTTAAACTCAATCACATTTTACGTGTTCCCTCCATTACTAAAATCTACTTAGTATTTCCCAGTTAACCAAGGATAATAATATCACAATTGAATTTTCTAACGATACTTGTATTTTCAAGGACAAAGCTACAGGGATGGTGCTTGTGCAGCGAGTCATGAGGGATGGCCTTTATAGTCTTAACTCTACATCTCAAAGTCCTTCTCTACATAACTCGTCCTCTCCCAGTTCTGCATTTTCTTCTCTTTTCACTGCTTTAGTAACTCTTAATCAATGGCATGCCAGACTCGAACATCCTTCCAATGCAGTGTTGTCATCTCTCTCTAAGTCATTAGGTTTTAAATTTCAGTCTTCATTAATCAAGTTTTGTGATTCATGTAAACTTGGTAAACATCATCAACTACCATTTGCATCTCATTCTATATCTGTCACTAAACTTCTAGAGATTATATATTCAAATATTTATCATCCGCAGGGCATCGATACTATATTCTCTTTATAGATGGTTTTTCTCGTTTTTCATGGCTTTATCCTCTCAAACTAAAATCTAATGCTCTTTCGACATTTATGACCTTTAAAACTTTTAAAACTTAAGTTGAAAAACAATTTAACATACCAATTAAAGCCTTTCAAAAGCGATAATGGAGGTGAATACAAAGCTTTTCTTCCATTTCTTGCTCAGCAAGGTATTCTACCTCGTTTTTCATGCCCTTACACACACCAACAAAATGGTGTTTCTGAACGAAAACACAGGCTTGTGACAGAAATAGGTCTTACCCTCCTAGCCTACGCCAAGATGCCTTTAAGTTTTTGGCTTGAAGCCTTCTCAACTGCAACCCTCCTTATCAATTCTTTACCTAGTCCCGTACTACAAAATATTTCATCATTTGAAAAGCTATATCAAAAGAAACCTGATTACACATACTTAAAGGCTTTTGGTTGAAGTTGTTATCCATATTTACGATATTATTTTTCTCATAAGCTCAATTATCGTACCACTAAATGTGTGTTTATTGGCTATAATGCTATTCATAAAGGTTATAAATGTCTTAACAGTAATGGCCAAATCTATATCTCTCCCCATGTTATTTTTAATAAAATAGAATATCCTTTTCCTGCTTTCTTTCTATCTAACCAAACATCAACACCATCTCATACATCTTCTTCTCCACTTCCTCTTTCTATCTTATGACTTGTACAGGTTCTTCCTCCTGCTTCTCTGCCTCAGCAACAATCTCTTGGCAATGACTCAGAACATATTCATCATTAGGTAAATTCTTCTCTCTTTACTTCCTATCTAAACACTCATCCTACTGTTCACCCTCATCATACACTAAACACTCATCCTTTGATCACCAGATTAAAGGTTGGTATTTCAAAACCCAAAGTTTACTCAGCAGGTATAACATCCCCACAACCCACACCAACCACAGTAAAAGAAGCGTTATTACATCCTACATGGCGAATGGCCATGGAAGAAGAAATACAAGCATTACATAAGAACCAAACCTGGATGTTGGTACTAAGTCAGCCCAATTTTAATGTTTTAGGCACAAAGTGGGTATTTCGTGTGAAATACAATCCAGATGGCTCCATAGCTAAACACAAAAGCCAGGCTTGTTGCAAAAAGGTTCAATCAAAATCCAGGGATTGATTTCCATGAAGCCTATTCCCCAATTGTTAAAGCATCATCTATAAAGGTAATTCTATCCCTTGCTGTCTCTTTTGATTGGGATATTCAACAACTTGATGTGAACAACGCATTTCTGAATGGTGTTTTACAAGATGAAGTTTACATAAATCAACCACAAGGTTTTGTCAATTAGCAGTATCCATCCTATGTGTACAAACTCTCAAAGGCTCTATATGGATTAAAACAAGCTCCCCGAGCTTGGTTTCATACTCTCAAGCTTGCTCTAAATAGATGGGGTTTCCAAAATTCTAAAAGTGACACTTCACTTTTTTACTTCAATCAACATGGGCTCCTAACTTTGATGCTTGTGTAAGTTGATGATATTTTGGTTACTGGCAATCATTCTGATATGATTCAGACTGTTATTCAGAAACTCCATAACCAATTTGACTTAAAGGCCTTGGGTCTTCTCCACTATTTCTTAGGTTTTGAAGTGCAAAGATCATCAATAGGTCTCTTTCTCTCACAAAAGAAGTACGTGAAAGACTTACTTGTCAAAGCAAATATGGTTGCCTTAAAACCATGTTCCACTCCCATCTGTCCAAGTGTGAAACTATCTCTGTATGATGGAACTCCATTTGATAATCCATCTTTCTATCGAAATCTTCTTGGAGATCTTTAATATCTGTGTCACACTTGTCCTGACATTTGTTACACAGTTAATAAATTAAGTCATTTTTAAGCTCATCCTCTTCAGCCCCATTGGATTGCTCTAAAAAGGGTTCTAAGTTACTTATGAGGCACAACTGACTATGGATTGATTTTTAAACCTTCATACCTTCCTTTCCAAATCAATGCATACTGTGACTCTGATTGGGCAAGCTCCATTGATGATCGGAAGTCGATTTCTGGAGGATGCGTCTTCCTAAGGGAGAATCTTGTCTACTGGAGCTCTAAGAAACAACATGTGGTAGCTAAATCTAGTACAGAAGCAGAATGTCGTGCGTTATCACAATTATCAGCGGAAGTTATTCGGCTAACTTCTTTTCTTTAGGAAATTGGTTTCTCTCCTTCACATAGGCCCACCTTGTGATGTGATAACAATAGTGCTCGAGCTCTCACACAAAATCCGATCTTTCATGCACGAACAAAACATATCAAAATTGATGTGCACTTCTTGTGGGATAAAATTACAGATGGAGTCATTGAATTCAAGTATATCGCCTTTGATGATCAGCTAGCAGATTTGTTTACAAAACCAATGGCTGCATTAAGACATTCATCTCTTTATACAAAACTCAACCTCTTGTCTCCACAGGAGTTGAGTTTGAGAGGGAATGTCAGAGATAATAAGAAATATACAGGCCTAGATCAAAAGTACAGTGAGCATCACAAACCCAAATACAAGTATATTCTAGAAGCAGCAAATATTCTTAAGTGTTCTACATCCTATCAAAAACAAAATTCTGTTACAATAAGAAAAAGAAATATTGTGTACAGAAGATTGGTTGCCGCAAATGCCCTTTTGCTTTTGTATATATATATATACAATCATGTAATCTTATAAAAACAACATAAATAAAAAGTTCTTCTTTCATTGTGAAACCAGCCTGATGCTGTGTCCTTCTTAGGAGACTTACTGCCCCAGCTTACGCTAGAAAGTAGAGCCTCAACTCCAGTTCACGGTTTGCAAAGATCATAACCATAGTGTGTAGACCTTCAAGTGCCCAAGCCAAAGTGGCTAGCACAAAGTGTCGGAGCTGCCATGTCCCGAACTCACTGCGGTGCTTTTGGAGCATTAGTCAGCTGTTGTGCTCAGAGCTCAGGCATGTTCTTTGTAGACATAGCTGGCGGGCACTTACTTGAGGTCGCTTGGTTTATACCGATCTAGAAGCTACTTTTCTGCTTTATGTTTTTTTTACGGGAAGGTTTTAACTATGGGGTTTTGTGTTTTCCAGACATCGCACAAACATAATGACAACATATTCTAAACTTTTCAGATATTAAATATAATCAAATTCTAAGGGTTTCGTTGCTTTTTGGGTTTCCATTTTTAATATATTGTTTAACAATTAATCAATTTTAATTCCAAGATTCATCATCAATAACGATCCAATATTTTAATCAACTTATAGAATTAAAATTCCCTTTGATACCACTGTTGGAAAACCGGGTTGAGATTCGATCTCGAGTGCAACGAAATAATCACGAAACTTTTTTGTGACTTTTGATTTTCTAAAAACCAAGATCTATTTAATTATATAAAATGATTAACAAATCATAATAAAGTGAAATTTAATTCGTACCTTATTCCGAAACTTGATCTTTGTCTTGTCGTATCCCTCGAACCATTTCTGAAACCGATCCGTCTCAACCACTATAGCCGCATAAGTGTCCGACTTCTAACGATATCCACAGAACAGGTTGAGAGAACCTGTAACTCTTACAGAGAGAGTTAAGCAAAAAGTGCTAGCTTCATAGAGCTTAAGCCTATTTATAATAAGCTTTAGATGTTTTAGTAATTTAATTGAAATTAAATTGTAATTTCAATTAAACTTTAATTAGAATTACAAACAATTCTAATTAAATACCAATTATACCCATATAAGATTCAATATCTCATATTAGTCCTTATTTATTAAATATCTCATATTTAATTGTAAAGTTTGAGGTAATTCTAATTAAATACCAATTACACCCATATAAGATTCAATATCTCATATTAATCCTTATTTATTAAATATCTCATATTTAATTATAAAGTTTCTCAAACTTTACAATCAAGTCCAACTTGATTAAATT
>JAOQMP010000004.1:24315162-24334198 GCA_027563575.1 Erythroxylum pedicellare
CCTAATTAAGCTCAAAAAAATTTTTCTTAAATGTAAAGGTGTTTAATTATTTAATTTTAGTCTAATTGAAATATAATTAATTCTAATTTTAGGAAACAACTTTTTTTAATTCTTTCACTAAGAATAAATCTAATTATTAATCTTAATCAAATAATTGATTTGTTTTGTAATTGAATGATAATTTAAAAATTCATTATTCAAGTTAGAAATATGATACTCCATACTTGGAATTACTTTATTTAAATTGTCAAAATCCTACTTTCAAATCAAACTTGAAAAAGATAACAGCTTTTTTAAAAAATAGTACCTGAGTACTTATCTTTGGTAGGAGAAACTTGTTATCTTGCAAGAAAGCATTTAGAGGTTTATAGTCATTGACTAATCTCTTTTTTCTACATTTATGCTCTGAATATTTATTGACATAGAATGCTTGACAAGCCCAATCTAACTTTGTAGGCTTGATAGGTCCTTGCTTCAAAAGGATTGCACACTTATCTTATGCGAGCTTTAGATCATCAGGATTCATCCCTGGATGTGTGGCTTTTGTAGGATTGATATCCTCGTTCAAAAAGTAAACCCCTATTCTGGTCTTAGGTTTAGGCAATCATATTGTTAAACACTCTTAACCTAAACATAAGATAAGTTAACCATATCGCCGAAGATACCTTATTCTAGCAACAAATTCATTATTCCTAACCTAGAATAACTTAAACTTGTAGTCAAACACTATTGTCTTGATCCTTTCCAAACTTTAAGATCAAATTAACAAGTTGTTCTCGCTAAAAGAAGTTGCCCTTACCGAGTCATTGCCTATTAGACTCAATTGTAGCTATAATGCCCTCTTCTTTATTGCGCCACACATCATTGCTACTTTTCAAGCCAAAACATAACTCATCCTTATCACCAGTAGCAACAAAACTAGCAAAACCACTACATCAGGGAGAAAGACACGTTGCCTCTCCTTATACCATCATCACTATCCAATAGACCTTTTAAATCCCACCTCAAGACTTTTCAAGTGACAATAATCATTCTAAAAGAATAATAACCATCGTAAGCTGCCACTAGTGTCAATAAATACCCAAAGTCATAAGCAGTGACTGCATCTTTTGTTAAACCAAAAATTTTAACTAACACTCATTATTGGCAACAATACCAAACACACAACCATCCAATAAATTAATGCATCACAATCACAATCCTAAAACTCAACCATAACATCAATGACCGCTAGAAACTATGTAACAAATCTAGCAATAATCACCAACACCAACTTCTTATCGTCGCCATCATAGAATTCTTGGAAAAACACATTTTATGTTCTACTATAAGCAAAAAAACAACTCCCTCACCAATTACCATTGGCAACCATTCTCTAGCAACTACAAAAATAAGATTCCATAAACCCATTAGTTGCTAAAATTTCATAAATCAATTACACAAAACTATTTTGTGTTGCCATTGTCTAGAACTTTCTTACTATAAATGTGATTTGTGGCTTATTATGGTGACATATTATTGCATATGAAGGGATTTGAGTTTTATTAAAACCAAATTCTTATCTTTGGGAGCTTTGTATCTTATTGTGAATATCCCAAATTTCTTTGGTGGTTTATGGTTTTTTAAGTTTCATGTTATGTATTATGAACTTTTTAGATTTGTGTTTACAAAGGCTTGAATATGAACTTTTCAGATTTCTAAAACTAATCAATCTGATTTCATTATTTTTCATATTCAAACAAATCTAATTTGTCTTTAGAGAATTTTGGTCTGTATAAAAAAGGACACAAACAACTATACCTAGCAAAAGAAATAAGTTCATTTGATGGAAAAATATGTACTCTTGTTCTCATGTGACAAGACGTTAATTCTCTCTTGTTTCAATACAAAGTTTTCTTCTTCATAATCATTAGTTCATTATTTCATTCTTTTCTTTATTCTTTTCTTCTTCTGTTTCTCTATTCTTTATTCTTATCTTCCCCTATTATAGATTTTATTAAATCGAACCCACCTTTTCTCTATCATGGCTGAGAGTTTTGAGGCTTCTAAGATTAATTCTTTAGCGGATGAAGTTTACAAGAGTTTGATCCTTGATGAAGAACATGGTAAGGTTGATTTCATGGAGCAAGATGGTAAGGAGGGTGATGAAGAGGAGGTGATATAGTAGTTTTGTGTGGTTGGACAACTGATAATAGATAAACCATTGAATTTCATTGCATTCAAGAAGACCATGGCAGCGGTATGGAGACCTGTGAAAGGTATGTTGAAGAAAGAATTAGGTAATAATGCTTTTTTAATCCAGTTCATGCATAGGATGGACATGGAAAGGATTGTGGATGGTGGCCCTTAGAATTTTATGCAGAATTTGATCATTTTAGTAGAGGTTCCATTAGGAACAAACCCTAAGCAAGTTCCGTTAATCAAGGCTACATATTAGGTCCAGTTGCATGACTATCCTACTGGGTCCCGATCGGAACGTGCATTTCAGGATGTGAGAAATTAAATTGGTACTTTTGTGCAGTCAGATAAACGTAATTTTACATTAGTATGGAAGGAGTTTATGCGAGTTAAGGTTCTGCTAGATGTTACCAGACCTCTCCAATATAGAATTCAAATGAAGAATCTGAAGGGTGTTTAGGAGTGGGTTCATTTCAAGTATGAGAGGTTGGGAACTTTTTGTTTCTTTTATGGAGTCATTGGCCACTCTGATAAGTTCTGTTCCAAGTTAATGGATTATCCAAACTTTGATAGGATTCTGTTTGCTTATGGTCCAGAACTAAGAGCTAAAACTTGTTGAAGCTCGAATGTTGGTGGAAAATGGTTGTTGACGGAGGAAGAAGTTCGAAATGGTGGTCAGAAAGTTAAAAATGACAGCCGACATTGGGGTAAGCAAGAGCCCGTGGTTCAACCAACTACTAAGAACAATATGGCTCTGAAAAACCCTAAAGTTATGCAGGTTCAAAATATAGATAAAGGTAAAATGGTTGTTGTTGATGATGATAATCCATATAATATGTTGGATAAGGATGAGGATGAGGATATGGTTAGGTTAGTTATTGATGATAACTAACGTAGAAGGATCGATAAGGAGGCAACTTAAAATTCGACTGAGGAAAATTCAAATGGTTCCCAGATTGATTTAAAGAGTTTAAAAAACTTGTCCTCCCCTAAGCCTTATGAGTTCATTAGTCTGGAAATATCAAGGGCTTGGGAACTAACCGATGGTAAATGAGCTGAAAGATGTCATTTTATTTAAGAAGCCTAACATTGTTTTTTTTATGGAAACAAAATCCCATCGAAATAAGTTGAATCAAATTATAAGGAGTTTGTGTTTTGAAGGTTTGTTTGTTGTGAATCCTAGGGGATTGAGTGATGGCTTAGCGCTAATGTGGCGGGAGAAGAACACGTTCTCGCTCTTGAGTTATGATAATAATTACATCGATGTAAAAGTCCATATGTAGGGCCTGCTAGAATTCTGTTTCACTGGATTTTATAGCTACCCAGAACATAATAGAAGGTATGATTCTTGGAACCTTCTACGATTGTTGACTACTAAATCGATGCTTCCCTAGACAATACAGGGGGACTTAAATGATCAATTAAGCTTTGATGAAAAAATAGGTCCTTATGGTTAGCCGAATTGGATGGTTGAAGGTTTTCGCAAAGCTGTGGAGGATTGCAGGTTGATGGATGTCGGTTTTATTGGAAATAAGTTCACTTAGGAGAAGGGTAGAAACAAAAATCAATGGGTCTCTGAAAGGTTAGATCGAGCTCTGGGAACATCAACTTGGTTTGATCTTTTTCCTAATTGTGTGTGTAATAATGTTGAGATTGCCGATAATGACCACTCTGTAATTCATATTAAACTTAATATGGAGATAATACGTTTTTGACCAAAGACCTTTCGGTTTGAAAATGCATGGTTATATGAGGCGGATGTTTTTCATACTATTAAACATCCGTGGCATAGCACGGAGGGTGAGAGTACTATAGAGAAGATGGAAAAGGTTACTGCCATGTTAGCCGATTGGGGGGAGAAGAAACGTAATGATTTCTTAAATAAGTTACGATTGACAAAAGAGTGGATGAGGAGATTTCAATTGGGGTTAGATCCTGCCTTAAGGGAGTATTTTAAAGTGGCAAGAGAAGAGTATTAAGTAGTGCTTTTACTGCAAAAGCAGTACTGACGTCAACGGTTGAAACAGTTATGGCTACAATTTGGTGATCAAAATACAAAATTCTTCCACTTGTCTACCTTGGCTAGGAAAAGAAAGAATTTGATCAAGCAGTTGAAGAATGTTAATGGTAAATGGCATACATGGGAAGAAGGCCTAGAGGAGGTAATCTATTCTTAATTTCATAAACTATTTGATTCTGAACAGGGGATATAGACTTTGTTTTGAGTTGTGTACATATGAAACTAACTAATGAGCATAATTTCCAACATCCCGTTACCCATGTTGAGGCTATAATAGAACATATGAGAGATGATTGAGAGATTAGAAAAATGCATTTCATGTTCATGTATAATATGACATGCATATGCACGTGAATAGTGAATTTTTGGCACATGAAAATGATTATACATGCATTCATAGACATTCCGGGTATAATTATTTCTAAAAGTGATTTTTATACAGAATTGTGGTTTTTATGTGTTGAAAATTTATTTGGAGAATGTATTTAGTGATTTATAACTTTTGGTGAATTTTATAAAAAATTTCCGAAAATATGGAGTATTACTAGAATTGATAATGGAAATAGAAATAAGAATAATGATGTTGAGAAAATTTTATAGATTACTTTAGAATTTGTGAGAAGATAATATTGAGACTTGTAAAGACATATGGAGTAAAGTTGAATTGTGTTAAATCGCCTAAGATATGACTCTTTAAAAATCTTCTACAGTCTGTTATTAGTTGAGTCATATAACCATCTCCGACTAACTGACGCTCAATTACATCGTCTTGCTTAGACGAAATCCCTTTATCTGAGTACATTCTTCAATTACATCATCTTGCTCAGACTTAATCACTTCGTCTGATCATCTGAGACTTAATCATTTTGTCTAATTCATTTCAGACTTAATCACTTCGTCTAATCATCTGAGACTTAGTGATTTTGTCTGATTCATCTCAGACTTAATCACTTTATCTGATCATCTAAAACTTAGTCATTTTTTTGATTAATCTCATACTTAATCACTTCGTCTGATCCATCTGAGACTTAGTCATTTTGTCTTATTCATCTCAGACTTAATCACTTCGTCTGATCAATTAAGACTTAGTCATTTTCTCTAATTCATCTCAGACTTAATCACTTCGTCTGATCATCTGAGATTTAGTCATTTTGTCTAATTCATCTAAGACTTAATCACTTCATCTGATCCATTTGAGACTTAGTTATTTTGTCTAATTCATCTCAGACTAAATCACTTCGTCTGATCATCTGAGACTTAGTCATTTTGTTTGATTCATCTCAGGTTTAATCACTTCATCTAATCATTTGAGACTTAGTCATTTTGTCTCATTCATCTCAGACTTAATCACTTCGTTTGATCCATCTAAGACTTAGTCATTTTGTCTGATTCATCTCAGACTTAATCACTTTGTCTGTTCCATTCTTCATCCATTTGTTTGATCTATCTTAAATGATTCATCTTATTAAGCTGTTACGCAAGTGTCGTCTTGATTTGATGAATTATGCCACATATATTTATCTGCGCACTTAACAAATTCATCAAAATCAATAGAAGAAGTGAAATCTTCTTAACTTAACAGACCCATTTCACATTTCTTTTATACTTGGAAGACTAAGTTACTTTTTGACTTAGTCTTTTCTTCAAAACTACCTTCTGTAAGCTTTTTCCTTTATGGACTTTTGACTCACCGAAACCTTCACTATAGTTATATCTTGTTTTCATCTACCTTTTACTACTTCAATTTCGTTGTCTATTTCTTTTGCCTCAAGAAAAACCTAACCTAAACCACCTTCAAGATGATGTACGTGGGTGCATGAGAGTTAGGGCTTCTCGGAGCCTTTTAAGATTTTGGAGTTTTATCAAGTGAGTATCTTGTTAATCCTTATGGGTTGTAGTTATATGAGATAAATTTGGTGATGACCATGTGAAAATGGACATTTTTCATGTTCACCATGAATATAGTATGGAGATGGGTATTTGTTCATTTTTTATTTTTGATGATAGAAATGTTATAAGGTAGTGTTAAAATGATTTTTAGAATTGAAAGATCAATAAAAACATACATGAGAGAATTGTAGAAATTTATGCAAGTTGATTACAAAATAAGGCTTTAGGTTATGAACAGTTCGAAAATATTTAGAGTATAACTTTCACAATATTGAACCAAATTCAGCGATCTTAGAGTTATTAGAAAGTTAAGAGATAAGAGAGCAATTTTCTAGAGGAAAGCATTGCTAGATTATTTTATTTTGTGGTTGGATTGATCATGAATAGTAGACTCGAAAGTCAGCTTTTGGGAAAAATCTAGAATGTTGATCAATGAGTTATGAATTGTGATTTTAATGGTTTTATTGAGGCATAAGCCTAATTGTAAATGATATTTAAGTGAGTTTTGAGATAAGATTGATTATGTGATAAGGATAATGGAAAAATACCTGGGATTGTCATGAACATGCATTGTACATATTTCATTATATACATGTGCCTTATTTAACACTTATAATTGTGCAAATTGTGGTATGTGTATATTGTTTGATATAGAGGAGCAACTGGAACATCAACATCCAGACGTTGCCGAAACTTTCAGGCATTAGCTTTGGGAGTGACTTGTGAAGAACCTAGATGGTTTTACTCAATTATTTGTTGTCTTAGATTATGTTTTGAATTGCTTCACAAATGTGAATTGAATTGTGTTGATTATAGACAATGAAGGTCTGATGATTGTGAAATATGAATGAGATATTTAAGTGTTACTTGCATGTGAATATGATGAACTAAATGTTTCATGAAATGATTGGTTGAAAATGTGAGATGCGTTCCATAAATGAATGGATGATTAGATAATGAGAGTTGTGACCGGAGTTGCCACTGAAAATAAGCTAAAAGCTTCAATGTGATTAAGAGCCAAAGGCTCATTATGTAAAATGAGCGCTGTATCCCCAACGGATAAGGGACAGTATAAATGAGCCCGGTATCTACAATTGATATGGGATAATCTAGGCACTCGTTCAGAGTCACATGCGTATTTATATTCATTTTATTAAGCATGTTGGATTGATGGAAATGTTAAATCGTCTATTCTTGAGTGAGAAAGTGATATATTGTGAATTATGCAAGGTTGTGAAACATGTGTTATATGTATTGATGTGATGCATGAATTGAGTGAATCATCAATGATGGTTAACTCATTGAATTTATAAAACTCACCAAAATTGCAACGTTGACTTCTCAGGAAGAAGAGACAATATTAGCTACTAAGGGATGCTACTAGTAGTGTAGACTTTTGCTTTTGGGGACAAGAAGAAATGGCTCAAAGGTCGGTCAGCTGGAAATGGACAGATTAGATATATTTTGTGTATTTCCTCTTTCATGTAGCACTTTTATATTAGGCTATGATGTAAATGTACGGATGTTGAAAGACATATTGTAGACCTTCGGTTTTATGAAATGAAATCAGAAAATTTAGGGTTTTAAAATATTGTGAATTTCTTAATGATGTTTATAAGAGAACAAAGATAGATGATGCCATGTTAAGTGAATGTTGTGATTAATCATACCGCGTCATTGTCTTAGGTTATGTACTGGAATGTCCTCAAGGCATCCCGGTATGTACCCTAGGGTAAGGGGCACTATAGTGGGTTGTATCAAAGCATGGTTTGGCATTCATAGGGATATCTAGGAATGTTAAGCATGAAATATCGTGAGAAATGCAGACAATGATTGATGTTATTGTTTATTATAGGTCATCCATCATAGGTGAGCAAGTGGGGGAACCAACTGATCTAAGATTGATAGGAGCTAGCAGGGAGTCCTTAGTACCTCAATCAGAGGAGATGACTCTGAGAGTTCTCGAGAGAAGGGAGAGGAGGTATGATAGGCTGCAGAAGTAAGAGGCTGTGGATTTCTATGGCAGCACAAACCCTACTGAGGTTGAGGGATGGCTAGAAAGGACTGAGATGGTTTTTTATCATATGGAATGCAAGCCGGACGAGAGGTTCAAATATGCAGTGTCCTTACTGCAAGGCCCAGCTTACCAGTGGTGGAAGACTGTCCCAGGCAGTACCACCAGGCCTTGCCACCTAAAGTGGGAAGACTTTCTAAAAGTCTTCAAAGAAAACTACACGCCCAAGATTTACTTGGACCGAAAGATGAAGGAATTCCTAGAATTCAAGCAGGGCAAGATGTCGGTCGCAAAATATGAAATTCAGTTCAACGAGCTGATGGGTTATACTACTACTTTAATCCTTACAGAAGAAGACAAGTGTAGGAGGTTTGAGGATGGGCTTAATATGGAGATCATAATAATGTTGGTACTTTTATACCTGAGTAGTTTCACTGCGTTAAGAGCTGCTTCGATCAGAATTGAGCAGCTACTGAGAGAAAGACAAGCAGAGACTAGGTAAGGGTCTAGAATGAAGAGGTATAATAAGAGTCAGAGTGGTTCTGGTAGAAGATTCAATAAGTGCCAGAACAGAGCTTTCAAACCACCAGCTAGATCAAGGCAGTCAGGATTCAGGCAGAGGGGTGGCTTTATGCAGTCAGGCAATAGAAGAGGTACAATGTAGAGTCAGTTGCCCCTTTGTGAGTATTGTGGGAAGAGGGACGGGGGAGAGTGTTGGAAAATGACTGGAGCTTACCTTAGGTGCAACTCTTTTGATCACCAGATTAGAGATTGTCCTGCTACTTTGGGAGCTAAATTTGGTATAAGTGGGAGATCTGGGAGTGATGCTACAGTTCAACAAAACTGAGATAGTGGGTCCAGACAGAGGAGTCGTGGTAGAGGCAGAGTGAGCTTAGAGAGTCCTTCAACGATGACTAAGGTACGGAGCAACCGACCCCAGCCCTAACCTAAAGTCTATGCTATAACCAGGCAGGAGGCCTAGGACTCTCTGGATATTGTTCCAGGTGCGCTTCTTATTTATAACTTTGAAGCATTTGCATTGCTAGATCTAGGATCTACGCATTCATTCATCGCACCGCATCTGACATCTAGGCTATATTGTGATAGAGAGTAGTTAAAGTATAGATTAAAAGTGAGTACGCCAATAGGTAGTACTACGGTGATAGGAGAAGTCTACAAAAGATGCTTGATTCGAATTGATCAAGCAGTATTGAAGGCAAACCTTATTATACTAAAGCTGAGAGAGATAGATATTATCTTAGGCATGGATTAGCTCACTACTCATATGGTTGTTATGAACTGGTATACCAAGGAGGCAGTACTAGAATCTCCTGGTTAGCTGAAGGCAGTATTCAGAGGAATTACTCAAGTAGTGCCAGCCAAGATGATATCCTTCATGAGTGCATTGGGGTTGATGTAGGGTGGATGTGAGGCCTATCTAGCCTATATCATTGATACTAGAGGTGAGCAGAATGTGCAAGACATTCCCATGGTTAGGGAATTCATGGATGTGTTTCCCACCGAACTACCTAGTTTACCTCCAGATCGAGAAACAGAATTCACCATTAATCTAGTTCCAGGTGCTGCTCCTATATCTATTCCTCCATATAAGATGGTACCTGTAGAATTGAAGGAGTTTTAGGCTCAACTACAGGAGTTATTAGAAAAGGGTTTTATTAGACTCAGTGTTTCACCTTGGGGAGCTCCAGTGTTGTTTGTGAAAAAGAAAGATGAGACCCTGCAGTTATGTATCGATTATAGGCAGCTAAATCGAGTGACAATAAAGAATAAGTACCTGTTGCCTAGGATTGATGATTTACTTGATTAGTTGCAAGGAGCTCAGGTATTCACTAAGTTGGATTTGAGATGTAGGTACTATCAGTTGAAGATAGCAGAGGATGATGTACCTAAGAGTGCATTCAGGAGCAGGTATGGGCACTTTGAGTTCTTAGTATGCCGTTTGGGTTAACTAATGCCCCAGTTGCTTTTATGGCTTTGATGAATAAGATATTTCAGCCCTACCTGGATCACTTTATAATTTTGTTCATAGATGATATTTTGGTGTATTCAAAGAGCAGAGAAGAACATGTTGAGCATCTAAGAGTGATTCTACAGATTATGAAGGAAAAGCAGTTGTATGCCAAATTCAGTAAGTGTGAATTTTGGCTGGATCAAGTAGTGTTTTTGGGGTATATAATGACTAAACAAGGAATACAAGTAGATCTAAAGAAGATAAAGGCAGTGATGAATTGGGAAGCTCCGAGGAATGTATCTAAAATTTGAAGCTTCCTAGGATTGGTCGGATATTACCAGAGGTTTGTCGAGGGGTTTTCTTTGATCTTAGCCCCTCTAACAAAACTTATGAGGAAGAATGTAGTGTTCAGATGGAATGAGGAGTGTCAGAAGAGCTTTGAGGAGCTGAAACATCGGTTGACTGCTGCACCAATGTTGACTTTTCCATCGGGATGTGTGTTGATACAGTATGGCAAGGTGATCACCTATGCATCGAGAGAATTAAGGTCTCACGAGATTAATTATCCAGTACATGATTTGGAGACACTACTTGTATGGAGATACTTTCCAAATTTATACAGATCATAAGAGTTTGTGGTATTTGCTAAGTCAGAAGGAGTTGAACTTGAGATAGAGGAGATGGATTGAGTTACTAAAGGATTATGATTGCACAATTGAGTACCACCTGGGGAAAGCAAATATGGAGGCTGATACTTTGAGCAAAAAGTCTAATTCCAGTGTAGCTTAGGTTCAGTTATTGAGGTTACCGAGCTTAATTCAGTCGAGAACTTTGAATGTGGAGTTGAATCTGGAGCAGAATGAGGGACCGATTGCTACACTAAAGCTGAGACCGATGTTGCATGATAGAATTTGAAAAGTTCAGAGTAAAGATCTCGATATGGTGAATTTTATAGAGAAAGTGAAGATGAATCCAGATTCCGAGTTTAAACTGAAAGATGAGACATTATGGTTAAAGTAAAGACTATGTGTGCCCAATGTAGATAATTTGAGGAAGGATATTCCTGAGGAAGCTTATATGGCCACCTATACTATGCATCCTAGTGCTACCAAAATGTATAACACGCTTAAGCAACACTTCTGGTGCCCCGAAATGAAGAAGCAAGTGGTAGAGTATGTGTCTAAGTGTATAACATGCCAACAAGTTAAGGGTGAGCACTAGGCTCCAGTAGGGAAGCTACATTCATTGCTCATTCCAGAATGGAAATGGGAATGAATTATTGTGGACTTTATTATGGGATTGCCGAGAACTTCGACGCTACATGATGCTATAAAGGTTGTAGTGGACCGATTAACTAAGTCGGCTCATTTATTACCAGTAAGAGAGAATAACTTACTAGATTAGTTGAATCAGAGATATGTGAATAAAGAGGTGAGACTGCATAGGGTTCTAGTGTCCATTGTATTCGACAAGGATACCAAATTTATTTCAAGGTTTTGGAAGAGCTTGCAGTCTGCTATGGGTGCCAAGTTGAACTTCAATACAGTTTCATCCTCAAACAGATGGACAAAATGAGAGGACAATAAAGACTATTGAGGATATGCTCAGAGCTTGTGTATTAGAGTTTCAAGGAGCTTGGGATCAGAACATAACACTAATGGAATTTGCATATAACAACCATTATCACAGTAGTATCAGAATGGCACTGTATGAGGCACTATATGGCAGAAAGTGTCGGTCTCCATTATATTGGGAAGAAGAGGGCTTAAGAATGGTCGAAGGCACAGAATTGATGCAAAACACTATGGATAAGGTGAAATTGATCTAAAGCAAAATTAAAGCGGCTCAAGATGGATAGGAGAGTTATGTGGATCAACATCGAAGGGACATGGAATACGGTGTAGGAGACAGAGGGTTTCTCTGAGTGTCACTTTAGAAAGGAGTATTGAGATTCGGTAAAAAGGGCAAGTTGGGCCCTAGGTACATTGGTCCTTATAAGATTAGTGAAAGGATAGGACCTTTGGCCTATAAGTTAGCTTTACCGAACGAGATGTCTCAATTACATAATGTGTTTGATATGAGTATTCTCCAAAGATGCCGATCGGATCTAACACATGTAATACCGGTTCAAGAGATTGAGGTTTTTAGTAACTTAAGTTATGTTGAAGAGCCGATCAAGATAGTGGGATCAGAGATCAAGCAGTTGAGGAACCGAGTCATTCCATTAGTGAAAGTCCTTTAGAGGAATCACTCAACTGAGAAAGCCACATAGGAAACGAGGGAGCACATAAGGAAATAATATCCCCACCTGTTCAGACAATCAAGTACGAATTTTGAGGATGAAATTTCATTTAAGGAGGGGAGAATTATAACATCCCATTACCCATGTTGAGGCTAGAATAGAATATATGAGAGATGATTGAGAGATTATAAAATACATTTCATGTTCATGCATAATATGACATGCACATGCATGTGAATAGTGAATTTTTTGTACATGAAAATGATTGTACATGCATTCATAGACATTCCGAGTATAATTATTTCTAAAAGTGATTGTTATAGAGAATTGGGGTTTTTATATATTGAAAATTTATTTAGAGAATGTATTTAGTGATTTAGAACTTTTGGTGAATTTTATGAAAAATTTCTGAAAATGTGAAGTATTATTGGAATTGATAATGGAAATAGAAATAAGAATAATGATGTTGAGAAAATTTTATAGATTACTTTAGAATGTGTGAGAAGATGATATTGAGACATATGGAGTAAAGTTGAATTGTATTAAATCATCTAAGATATGAATCTTTAAAAATCTTCAGGAGTCTGTTATTAGTTTAGTCCTATAACTAACTCCGACTAACTGACGCTCAATTACATCATCTTGCTTAGGAGAAATCCCTTTGTCTGAGTACATTCTTCAATTACATCATCTTGCTTAGATGAAATCCCTTTGTCTGAGTACATACTTCAATTACATCATCTTGCTCAAACTTAATCACTTCATCTGATCATTTGAGACTTAGTCATTTTGTTTGATTCATCTCAAACTTAATCACTTCGTATGATCATCTGAGACTTAGACATTTTGTCTGATTCATCTCAGACTCAATCTCTTTGTCTGATCATCTGAGACTTAGTCATTTTGTCTAATTCATCTCAGACTTAATCACTTCATTTGATCATCTGAGACTTAGTCTTTTTTTTTATTCATCTCAGATTTAATTATTTCGTCTGATCCATCTGAGACTTAGTCATTTTGTCTTATTCATCTCAGACTTAATCACTTCGTCTGATCATCTGAAACTTAGTCATTTTGTCTGATTCATCTCAACCTTAGTCATTTCGTCTGATCCATCTAAGACTTAGTCATTTTGTCTTATTCATCTCAGACTTAATCACTTCGTCTGATCATCTGAGACTTAGTCATTGTGTCTTATTCATCTTAGACTTAATCACTTCATCTGATCATCTGAGTCTTAGTCATTTTATATAATTCATCTTAGACTTAAGCACTTCTTCTGGTCCATCTGAGACTTAGTCATTTTGTCTTATTCATCTCAGACTTAATCACTTCGTCTAATCCATTTGAGACTTAGTCATTTTGTCTGATTCATCTCAGACTTAATCACTTCGTCTTTTCCATTCTTCATCAATTCGTTTGATCCATCTTAAATGCTTCATCTTATTCAGCTATTATGTAAGTATCGTCTTGATTTGATGAACTATGCCACATATATTTATTTGCGCACTTAATAAATTCATCAAAATCAATAGAAGAAGTGAAGTCTTCTTAACTTAACGAACCCATTTCACGTTTCTTTTGTACTTGAAAGACTGAGTTACTTTTTGACTTAGTCTTTTCTTCAAAACTATCTTCTGTAAGCTTTTTCCTTTATGGACTTTTGACTCACCGAAACCTTCACTTGAGTTATATCTTGTTTTCATCTACCTTTTGCTACTTCAACTTCGTTATCTATTTCGTTTACCTCAAGAAAAACCTAAACTAAACCACCTTCAAGATGATGTACGTGGGTGCATAAGAGTTAGGGCTTCTTGAAGCTTTTGAAGATTTTGGAGTTTTATTAAGTGAGTATCTTGTTAATCCTTATGGGTTGTAGGTATATAAGATAAATTTGGTGATTTAATTGTCATTGAATGACCATGTGAAAATGGGCATTTTTCATGTTCACCATAAATATAGTATAGAGATGGGTAATTGTTCAGTTTTCAATTTTGATTATGAAAATGTTATAAGGTAGTGTTAAAATAATTTTTGGAGTTGAAAGATCAATAAAAACGTGCATGAGAGAAGTGCAGAAATTTAAGCAAGTTGATTACAAAATATTGTTTTAGGTCATGAACAGTCCAAAATAAATGGAGTATAACTTTCAGATTACTGAACCAAATTGAATGATCTTAGAGTCATTATAAACTTAAGCGATAGGAGAGCAATTTTCTAAAAGAAAATATTGCCAAATTATTTCATTTTCATGGTCGGATTGATCATAAACAATAGACTCGAAAGTTAGTTTTTGGGAAAAACCTGAAAGTGATACAATGAGAAATGAATTGTGATGTTAAAGGCTTTATTGAGGTATAAGCCTAAATACAAATAATACTTAAGTGAGTTTTGAGATAGGATTGATTATGTGATGAGGATAATGGAAAAATACTCAGGATTGTCATGAATATGCATTGTACATATTTCATTACATACATGTGCCTTATTAAACACTTATAATTGTGTAAATTATGATATGTGAATATTACTTGTTATAGAGGAGCAACTGAAACATCAACTTCCAAACATTGCTAGAACTTCCAGGCATTAGCTTCGGGAGTGACTTGTGAGTAGAACTAGATGGTCTTACTTTACTGTTTGTTTTGATTTGTTTATATTATGAATTAAATGATTATGCAATGTGAATATGTTGGTTCCGGAAAATATATGTCCGAGGAGTTTGATAAATGTGAGAATATTGAAGTGTTCCCTATATGCGAATTTGAATGAAATAAGTGTACACAATTTGATTACTAAATATCGAACCATGGTCCGATGGTAAATGCGTTCTGAATGTGCATTTACGTATAAACAAAAAGTGATGCTCAACTTTAATATTGAATCCCAGACTAAGGTTCGATGATATGTAAAAGTGAATAACTGATTATATGTGATTAATGCAATTCATTACATGAATGCATGAAAGATAAAGGCAGTTGTGACCAGAATAGCTAACGAAAAAGAGCTTAAAGTTCAAAATGTGAAAAAGAGTCTTGAGCTCAGAAAGTGATTAAGAGCTAAAGGCTTACTATATAAAATGAGTCCAATATCCCCAACAGATACAGGACAGTTATTAATGAGCCTTGTATCCACAACGAATACGGGACAGTTATAGGCACTCAGTCACAACAAAGTAATAACTGAAAGTGAGTCTCATGAGCACTGCACATGCATATGATATGTATGCTTTAAATAGTCTGAATGATTTCTGAAAATGACAAGTGGTCGAATGATTGTAAATGAAAAGATGTGAATTGTGTGTTTATAAGTGACAATATGTGTTAAATGATTGAGTGAGCCATCGAGGATGGTCACTCACTAAGTTCGCAAAACTCACCTAAAATTTACAATATTTTTCAGGCTTAGAAAAGTCTCCCGTTAGGCAGACGGAAGTATACCTAATGCATACAAGTGAAAGATAGAGGTCGGGATCAGTTCACGTCTGCATTTGTATTTTCTTATTTTTATATTGAATTGAGTCTTCCACAATTGTTGTAACTGGTATATTCGAATATTTCTGTTTGTAATAACTTTTCAAGTTAGAAATGTTTGTAAATGATTTCGCAATGTAATGAAATTATGACTACAATTATTTTGTATTTGTAATGGGCCAAAATGGCTATTGAAATTCTTATTGCTATGATTGAAAATGTTTTTGAATAAAAATGGGCCCGATCTAATTGTTGATTTCTACATATGTTTGTTGCATCAAAAAAGTTTTGAAAGGAGATTTTACTGACTGACTATGATAGCATGCCACCCTCACAGGGCAAGTCCTTAGACATCACTGAGAATGTCGTGTACATGTCTTGCGAGAATGGGGTGCTACACTAAAAATGTTTAATAAAAGGAAGAAAATGAGCGAATGAGCATGACAATGGTGAAAATGCTACAGCTATGGTTGAAGAGATAGAAATGGAGATGATTCTACTTTCCAACAAGTTGATAGCCAGCAAGAAAGAGAGTATGAAATGATCCTATTTGGGGAAAAGATGGTTCACTAATTTAATTAGGGATTATGACTTATAAACAACGAATAAAGTTAACGAAATGATGAAAAACATATATAAATAAAAAGAGATGAAATAATTAGAAGTGATTATATATATAAATATATTTCAAATTAAATTATATGTATAATCTATTTTTTAAGTTGAATCATATTTAATTAATTTATTAATTTTAAATTAAATTAAACTAACCTCATTCTAATTTTGAGTACTTTTTCTATTCTTAAAGTAATCATTGTTAGTGAGGTGGGGTAGTTTAATGTAATATGTTATTGGAGTTTCTCCATAAACAACCCAATTACCTGTCAGCATATATGACAAATTAGACATCATAGGTCCGACTTTCATCTTTAAATTTTAAAAAAGAAGTCATTGGAAAACAATTTGTGAACTAAAATCAAATGTGCCTTAGGAATTAGGAACAAGAGGGGTATCAGTACTTTTACTAATGAAAATGGGTTATCCCTTTTGACAAACAAAGATGCTTCATAGGCTAGAGTTTTGAAGAGCAAGTGGGTAATTGTTGAAGATAATGTTCTGTTTTACTGTTACTATTTTTACTGCAATCGTTTCTTTTGTAATGTTGTTGATTTGTCTTATCTTTTTAGAATCTTATCTATTATAGATTATAACTATCTTTAAGAAGTAGGATATAGGTAGGATATCTTTCAATAGCTATTTTAGTGGAATAGTTGTTATTTATTTGACTATAAAGTCTATAAAGGTTTTTGGCAATAAATGCAGGAGAAAGCATTCTCTCTTAAAAACGTCTCTCTCTTTTCTTATAGCCTTTGCTTTATTTCTTTATTTAAAGCTACCGACAGTATCAGAGCCTGAAGGTGAAAACACGTGAGGCATTAAACAATTTCTCCTTCTTATTTTCATGGCCACCGATTCAAATTTTGTCTAAGCAACCATCCTACGGTTTGATGGTCACTATAACCATTGGAGCATGTTAATGGAGAATTTTTTACGATCAAAGGATTTTTGGTCAATTGTTGAATCTAACATCGAAGAGCCACCAGCAGGAATGGATTTAACAGAATCCCAGATCAAAGAATTGAAAGCTAGAAAGATAAAAGACCTGAAGGTCAAAAACTTTCTGTTTCAAGTTATAGATTGTTCAGTTTTAGAGACTATTCTTTGCAAAGAAAACTCCAAAGACATTTGACATTCTATGAAGAAGAAATATCAAGGATCAGTTAGAGTGAAGCATGCACAGCTTGGGGCCTTGAGAAGGGACTTTGAGATACTAACAATGAAGGAAGGAGAATCTGTCACTAACTATTGCGTTAGAACAATGGAGATCAACAACAAGATGTGATTTCATGGTGAAAGGATGGATAATGTCATTATTTTAGAGAAGATTTTACGCTTGTTGACACTAAAGTTTAATTATGTTGTCTGCTCAATTAAAGAATCAAAAGACATAGATGCACTTTGTCTTGATGAATTGCAAAGTTCCTTATTAGTTTATGAACAGAAGGGCACCTGTCAAAGAGCAAGCCTTGAAAGCTTCTACCAACACCAATACTCATTCCAACAATTTTAGAGGAAGGGGTAGAGGTTGAGGTTGAGGTTGAGGTAGAGCAGATAGAGGACACAGAGATGGCAATAAGAATTTCAAGGTTAACAATGACAGCAAAGACAAAGGACGCGATTTTGACAAATCAAAGGTAGAGTGATTTAGATGTCATAACTTTGGTCATTATGCATCTGAATGTTATACCAGGCTTCCTAATGACAAATAAAAGTGAGAGATTTCCAATTATACTGAGCATAATGACATAGAAACATTGTTGATGGCTGTTCAAGAGGGACACGCACCTGAATTAGGTATCAAGTTTGTGGATACAGGCTGTAGTAATCATATGAGTGGAAGTAAGTCTTCTTTCTGTTATCTAAATGAAGAATTTTATTCTACTATTACTTTTGGTGACTGCTTTACTGTGAAAGTAATGGGAAAAGGTGATATTAAAATAAAAAACCAAAAATGGTTTTGTTGAAACAATCTCAAATGTTTTTAATGTTCCTGACCTTAAAATCAATTTGTTAAATGTTGGTCAATTAATAGAGAAGGGTTATCCTATAACTATTTAGAAGGTATTTGTGAAGTATATGATCCATCTAGAGGAGATATTACTCTTATCTCAATGAGTTGCAACAGATTGTTCCCATTAAAAATTGAGAGCGTACAAACTAGTTTGATTAATGAAGTAAATGATTCTTCATAGCTTTGGCATTTTCATTATATGGCCACTTGAATTTCAATGGATTGAAGATTCTCTAATAGAAAAACATGGTGACCGATTTTCCACAAATTGTCAAACCTCCCCAAATGTATGAAGAATGTGTTATTGGCAAACAACATCGTTATTAATTTTCTCAAAGAAAGTCATAGCAAGCAAAACATACGCTAGAGCTAGTTCATTCCGACATTTGTGGCCTAATAAATCCAACTTGAAATGGAGGTAAAAGACATTTAATCACCTTTATTGATGATTTTACATGAAGAACATGGGTTTATTTTTTGCAGGAAAAATTAAAAGTTTTTAGTGCATTTAAAAGCTTTAAGGTACATGATAAAAATGAAACAGGAAAAACCATTAAGTCTCTTCGGACAAATCATGGTGGAGGATATTGCTCCAATGAATTTGACAAATTTTGT
>JAOQMP010000004.1:24339578-24359883 GCA_027563575.1 Erythroxylum pedicellare
TCATTGATAAATCAGGCATAATCCCATCAACGAATCCAAATCATCCATCACAAACAAGTTTTTTCCAACAAAATAATTTTGATAGTATAGAAACTATTAAATTACCCACCCAGAACAAAACTCAAACTTTGAGTTGGTATGATATAAGTCATCAAGCTCATATAATAGCTGCAAAGTTAATAATAATGACCAAAATCCTTGAATTTCATAAATCAACCTCAATAATCCAAGATCTTGTACGGAAGGCTTTAAATTTCATTAGATTTTTGAATGAAATTGATCATTATAACAACAAATGTATTACACATTTACATTTTGTTATGGTTATTGTTGTGGCTTATTTTTGAACAAAACTAACAAAATGATTTTTCTCGTATTTTTATTGAAATTATAATGGAGACTATGAAATCATAGAAAAAAATAACAATGAACTTAACATCCTCCACTTCTGGTAAGTCTGATATAGCATGGAATTATTTTCTTATTCTTAAGCATATTATGGAAATGCCAAACATAATTGTATGTTTTTTCATAAAATATTTAAAGTGGGAGGAATTTATATGAAAGAACATCTTATTGGTGTTAAGGGTAATATTATTTTTTACAAAAATTTATCATTTGATATATGTGAGAGGATTGGAAATTATTCACAATAATAAGCAAAAAATAAAAATGAAAATAAAGATGCTCAAATATACTTTTGAAGATGATGAAGCACCATAAGCATTAGATAAAGGAAAAAGGAAAGTTATTATTGACACATATTCTTATTTTCTTTTAAGAACTACTCCTGGTTGTCAACCTAGTTTAAAAAGTATTTTAGTTGATAAGGATAATGTTTTGAAATAAACAAGCATGAGCTAGATGGTTTTACCATTTATGCATTCCTTTAAATGCTTTAACTTCACCCTATTATCAAGAAGGCAATAGATGTTATATTAACGGTAGGTCCAGGATTTAAGATACCTTCTTATTATGAGATTTGTGTGCCTTTGCCTCAAGATTTTTTTAAAATTTAGTTAATTGTGGATACGTACAAGTTTATTTGGGAAACAAAATGATGCAATATTATAACAAATAGGTGAACTGATTAAAGACAAAGAACTTTGATTAATTTATTAGTTTATTGTAATAGTGGAACAATTTTATCAAGTCTGTTGATGCCTTTGATATGGTAAAAAATGCCGATGCTTTGTTTGAATTATTTATAAGATTATTGAGTGGGTTGGACCAAAAAATATTGTGCATTTTGTTACTAATAAAGAAATTATTTATGTATCAGTTGGGTGTTTGTTACAATTAAAGTATGAGTATATTTATTGTTCTTCACGTACTACTCATTGTATAAATCTCATTTTAAAAGATATTGGTGGTATAGACCATATTTCTGATCTTACTTCATGTGCATCTAGGATCACAATTTTTGTGTATAATCATATTAACTTTTTTCTTGATTAAGAAAGCAAGAAGATTGGGTTGAGATTGTGTATTATATTGGCACTAAGCATGCAACTACATTTATTACTTTGAAAATTATTTATGAACATAAACAACTAGTTTAAAATTTACTGATAAGTAAATATTTTTTAATTCATAAGTTGGCAAAAAGTCTTAAAGGAAAAGAAGTTAATGCTATTATTCTAGATAATAAATTTTAAGATGTCTGCTTGATCATTATGAACATTATGGCTCCACTTATAAGGTTGTTCAAGATTGTTGACTATGATGAGAAACCATCTTTGGGGTATATATATAATGGTGTATAAAGTTTATAAAACAATTACAATTCTTTTTAAATGAAAGGAGAAACTATACAAGCCTTATACATATATTCTTGAATGAAGATGGGATAAACATCTTACTAAAAAAATCCACTTAGCAACTTTTTTCTTAATCCTTATCACTTATATAGTGGAGACGTATGTACAAAGGATATTATAGATGGTACTTTTGATTTGATTAAATGCAAAAATATCTTCTCTACAAAAAGCAATCAAAGGCAACAGATGGAATTAAATTGTACCATGAAGATTTAGGGAGCTTTACTAGATCATCTACAAAGAGAGAACTTATGATAAAAAAAATGTAACCTGGTAATTTTCATTTTTTTAGTTCATCATTTACTTGTTAATAATATATTTTTTCTTTCTCATAACTATTAGTTTAAAATACAAGCATGTGGTGGATTTATTTAATGAAAGTGCTCCAATACTAAGAAAACTCGTTATTAGATTACTTAGTCAAACAACTTCTGCATCAAGTTATAATTTTTTTATCAACTATTTAGAGTGAAGAAGAGATGTATGTTCCAATTGATATTTGACCATATTGATCATACAAATTTTTGGATTAAAGAAGAAGAACCATATCTTGATCTTAATTATAATGAACTTAAAAAGGCAATTTTTGAAGAAAATGTATTTGTCACAACAAATGAATTAAGGGCATCCACTAATGATTAGTTGATATTTTGTTTTAATCATATTTAATATTAAAAATATAATATATTACAAATTCACAGTAGAAAACACTTTCATACATTAGTAATTTGTAATTTATCTGAATGTAGTAGAATATGTTGATGTAGATACCTTAGATAAAAAGGTAGTTTATAAGTCTTTAGATAGCCCAAAACTTAAACATTTTTCAAAATTTTATTTTTTAATTAAATCAAATAAGTATTTAAAATTTAAGCTTAGTTTAAACTCGACTAGGCTTCGACTCCTAAAGTATTACTTATCTCAGGCTTGAGCTATGAGTCTTGGGCTTAGGCCTATACCTATTTTTGGATCAACGAGGTCAAAACCCGAGCCGGCCCACTACTATTCCTTCTTCCATTAAAGAACATCATTCAACCATTTATATAGGAAATGAGATAACGTACTGGATTTCAAACTGTTTAACATCCTTAAAGTAGATGAACCTTGTCCCTAGTTACATTTAACTTCTCCATAAGATTTGTGTGAATATTTGAAATGGTAAAGGCAAACAATTTTGAACTTACAATACAAGATATGGTATCAACAATTGAATTGGAACCTTTTGTGTATTTGATATCAAAAGTAAACATAATTAGTTTAGACAACTAATTTTACTAAAATGGTAATGTGATCTTATATTGATTCAGAGGCATGAAAAACATGAAGAAATCAATGGCAGATCCAAAAAATATATCATCAAACCTCTACCTTGCAAGAACATTTGATAGGAGATAAAGGGAGATTTAAAATTATGAACTCTTTATTTTCTATTCATTTTTCTTTTCGTTTATATTTGGTTGTTTTCTATCATTTATAACTAAACATCTTTAATGTCTAATTATGAACTCTTTATTTTCTAGTCGTTTTTCTTTTTGTTTATGTTTGATTTTGTTTTCTATCAAGTATAAACATCTTTAGTGTCTAGATAAGATGAACCATAGTTTGTGTTGTAAAAATGTTTTGATTCTTTTACCTAATGAAATTATTTTGATTGATCTATTGTGAATAGATTCGGAATATTAATACATCTGATTTAATAATATGGAGATTGAGAAATCCTGTGTATAAATAGATCTAACATAATTTAAAGGAGTTAAGTGCAAATCTAGAAATAGGACAACATAAATCTTTTGGATTAGGGTTAAACCTAATAGCAAAATTTATAAATTAGTAAAACAATCTTAGTGCCTTTAACGTGAATAATATTAGTTGATAATTTTAAGATTATTTTATTAGTAGTCTCAAGTGAGTATTAGCATATGATAGAAATTTCAACGGTCCAATAGTCAATAAAATAATTTCATAATAAAAGGTCAATTATTTTAGGGTTTTAGGCGGATTCATAACCTAAACAGTAATTCTTGATATTGATTATTTCTAAGTGATTTCTTTATTATCTACTCAATATTGTTTCCTATTTACTTTAATTGTGTAACTTTAATTTTCTTTATTAAAACTAAAATCAAATTCGTAAATTGGATAATAGGATAATGATAATTACTAATATTCATTATCTTCATGGGATTAGAACCGACAATATTGTTTCCTATTTATTTTAGTTATGTAAGTTTTATTTGTTTTATTAAAACCAAAATCAAATTTGTAGACTATATAATAGGATAACAATAGTTAATAATATTTATTATCTACATTGGATTCAATTCGTACTTGTCAGTACTAGTGACAACTATGTTGTGCACTTGTGGTAAAATTAATATTGGTATGGAAATAACCAATTAGTGCACTAACTCATATGGTTTCTTACTTAATGGGTACAAAATTGTGTATCATTTTCTTTAGAATAAAAAGATATTAGTGAGAATGCTGATGTAGCAACTATGGTGTGGGTATTTTCTAAATCTCTTAATATTAATTTCTCACTTTGGTTTTCTACATAATGATTCTTGCACTTACTATATTGTTCTTGTGGTTAAATGACTCAAACCATAAAGATTTAATCTCGAATTTCTAGGGAACTATTCTTAAAGAATTTCTTCTCTATTTTTGCTACTCTATAAGTCTTTTTCATTGCCAAAAGTTAGCACAACTCTTTTTTTTTTTCCCTACATGACTTTCATGTTTTTATACTAGAAATTGAATAGTATATTGCTCATCCTTTTAGAATTAATAGGTTACAAACTGATATAGTTGAGCACAAAACAATGCTAAGGCAAACAAAATAGAAACTTCGATTTCAATGCAAAACATTTCACAGCCTGAAATGATAGATATCATCTACTAACTTTCCTAATATAAGAATGAATAGGATAGTTTTGGTGTTCATCAAGTCTCCAATTTACTTCCTCAAGCTATTGCAACCCCCACTTATAAGTTATATGCTTTACTAATGTTCTTGTCATTCACTTTCAACATTATTGTTTCACGAATTCAAGCTATAGTTTTATGATAGAATTCATGTTCAATATGTTTGGTGCATGTAAATATTCTTTGATTCCTCTCATACAATAAGGAATATATCATATTTCTAAAAGTCATATTTAGAATAGTTAGATCATCTTTTTCTAAGGTCTAAATTTTGCACATCCATTCAACTATTCCCCTAAGTTCCCTAATTATAAATACAAATTGAAAGAGTCAAAGTAACATGTGCCATGAAGTGGTAGAGAAAGAGCATTTGAAAAATAAATGTTAAATAATTTCGTCTTTTTTGTTTCATAATAGACAAATAATATGAGATGTTAAGTTTTATCACATCTTTGGTTCCTAACCTCTTCAAGATTGCTAAGCATAAGATGAATGAAATTTTAGGGGTATTCTTTCTTATCAGACTAGCTTGTACCATTGTACCAAAATATTTTATGCTCAAGAGTTGCAAAGATTATAAAATAGGAATGGTTTGTGACTGCTTTACTATTGTGCTTGAACAAAACAACTTTGCTTTACTTTAATTAAGATTAAGTATGAACATCTTATCCCTTATCTTTGATAATTGTCAAGAGGCATGAATTGGCCATCTCCAATTCTCCCCTTTTATAATTGCTTCCACTTTAATTGAGTCAAGAAAAGATGTTCTTAAGGAATTATAGTTATGTAGTAGGAAAAAGGACCTAACTCATGCCAATTGTTGTATCAAAACTATATGTCCCTATCATTCCTTATAATGCACTAGAATTCCTTATGCACTTGATTTCTTAGGCTTAGCATTTTCTTAAGGGTCCAAAATGTATTGGTTTTAGGTTGAACTTTACAAAATATAGGACCCTTAAGGAGATAACCATGGATCTCACCCAAAGTAACTCCCCATAATTCAATAGTTTTCATATTATTTTGACTAGAAAAATTTTATCCATAACTTTTAATTGATATAATCCCCAGTTCCCTATAATATTTTGGTTTACTAATATAGGATTCCTCAACTTTGGAATTAGTAAAGTTGGAATCTTTTCCACATTATAAAAAAATATTTGGCATTCTTTCAATGAACTTGATGACGTCTGTAGGGAGTATTATTTAAGAAATCCAATAAATGTGAAGATGATTCAAAACTAACTTGATTAGCTACAGTCTTCTAACATAAGAAAGAAAACTATTGTTCCAATTCCATAATCACTATCAATTGGCTTTGATAATTAATTGGTGGTCCCCATATGTAAGCCTTTAAGTTATTATAGGGATATCCAAATACTTGAATGGAATATCCTCTTTCTCAAATCCTAGAGATAAGGCAATATGCTCAGCTAGGTCTAGGGCGATATAATTAATTGAGGTATGAAGTAAACATGGAATGTGATACTAAATATAGTCCAGTTAGGCTTACAAAGAATGTCTAACCTTACTCAAGAATAATCTTTGTCAACATTTCTTATAGATCAAACCATATAGAGATATATAATTTTTTGGTAACTATGTTTAAATAAGGAACATTGGTGGTTATGGAAGACTTAAGCACAGAGAATAACAAAATAAATTAGTATCCTCCTTAGAAAACCATTAAGGTGTTTAATATGTAAATCATTCCGTTTTTTTAAGCGAGAACAATAGTTTGTTCATCACCACACTCCAACTGAAATATAAATAAAGATTATATAAATAGGTTATTGATTTAACATGTATAATTTTCCTATTTAAACATATAAAATAGACATTACACACTTCTATTAGTATTTGGAGATGATCAGAAGTTTGTTCATCATAATACTCCAACTAAATGTTACAATCATTAAAGTATAAATAGATATGTTATACAGTGGATATTAACTTAACATGTATGATTTTCTTATTTGCACGTACAAAATTTATATGGTGTTAGTTATCCTAATGCAATCACATTAGCTTGTTTTATTTTCAGAAAAGATGAAGGGCTTAACTCACTAGTCAAAGATATCATAGCATTACGTTTTGGAAATATCACCATCCACTACTTTTATATTGCTTCCTTGAGATTTAGAACTTTAATGCCACATGATGAAGATGAAGCCAATGTAGAAGATTCCTTTTGAAGTTAATTAAGAGTTTTTTTTTTTTTGCAGTATCTAGTGTCTGCTTCATTAATCCAACAATTTAGTGCAGACATAAATTAAGCTTATTTTCAGGGAATCTATTTTGAATAACATGATGTTTATAGATGATTGCTTAATGAAAATCAGCAATAATTGCTTGAATAACAACTTGACTACTTCATCTTTTGGCATTGTTTAAGATCAAATAACCAAAAAGTAATATGTATTACTTTAAGTAAAAAAAATAATAATAAGGAATTACTTATCTTGTTAAAGTGATTTGGATGTAAGTTGAAAAGACTCAAGAACTATAAAAATCTTCAAATTAATATTAACATAAGCTTCTATCATTATTTAGCTCACTACATCTATAGAAATAATTATGACTGTGTCATTGTAGTTGTTCCACACTCAAATTCAAATTTCATAAAGTTTTATAATAGGATTATCTTCTCTCAACTAGTGGAAATTAATTTGTTTGGTTCTATATACAATCTCCTTGAGTCTTTGTCAAGAAATCCCTCAAATTTGACAAAAATGATGCACTAGAGAATCAGTTCAATTAAGGTTAGGTGCATACACCTTACTGTCAAAGTAAACCAATTTCATCTATTAGTGAGTGAATTAATAAAAAGTTGGAAAGCTCAAGGCCAATAAATTCACAAGAGCCAAAATAAACTAGGGCCAAAAACTAAGAGGAGTTTTATTATTCACTCATTCTCATTACTTAAAATTTGATTTAATTACTTTTATGTTCTTTACATCATTTAGTCAAATTCCATTTTATTCCTTTATCTTTTTCTAGTTTTTAAATTGTAGAGAAAGTCAATGAAAGTGGCACATGACGTTATTAATTCAAAGTGAAAAAAAATGAAACAATTTAAAGTGACTATTGAGTTTTAGTTCCACCATATTTGTTTTCTAATTATTTTCCTACCTTATTTATGTTATAATACTCTTTTGTACTATGAATTGTTACGTAACATATAATTGTACGTTTTATTTCCTTTTGAATTCAGTAACTAAAATTCATAGTTTAAAATAAAAACATTTAATAAATATGGAATTAAATCTCAATTTCTTAAGAAATCTAATTTAATTATTGGTCTTTCATAAACTAGGATTTTGGACTTGAGTTCATAAGGATCCAATCTAAAACCCTAGACCCAAAAAACTAAAACCAATTCTTTTATATATCTTTGCTTTGTGTGAATGTTTTTAAATTGTGATTTGTTATATGATTCGCTTGTTATCTTCAGATAAGGAAATCAAATCAAATCAATTTTAAGTCCTAAGGTACCATTCAAGACATTTCATTTTATTTTCAAGTCCTATGATACCATTATAAGCATTTCATTTTAATTTCAATCCTAAAATTTATTTTAAGTATTTTATTTTAATTTCAGGCTTTAAGACATTACTCTAAATATTTTATTTTATTTTGTATCCTTAATATCCCTTCTAACTATTTCATTTCAATTCCAATCCTTAAGATTTATTTTAGGTATTTTCTTTTAACTTCAATTCATAAGATTCATTTTAGGAATTTCATTTTGTTTTTAAACCTTTGGTAAGATCGATAAACTCTTAGGCGTCCAACCACATATTTTGTAAGTTGTAAGCAGCAATAGACCTATAAGAAATTTAATTAACTGCTTAAATGGGTAGTATATTCCCCAATAATTTTATTTTATAATCAAACCCCAACCTTAATTGTTTGGTTAGGATTAAAAGAATTTTAATACATATTTTTTTGCTTTATTCTTTATATGACCCTTTATCTATAATTGAGAGTGTTTCAAATTAGTCATCGTGCGTCAATAACAATATTATATATTTTCAAAGTATTTTTATTATTTAGCACGTGAGAAATTTTAAATCTTTTTAAATTAAGAAACTTTTTTTCTTTAAAATGGGAGAGGAATTATCGTGTAATTTGGTTAATGATTAAAAGGCAAAATTTATATAGACAAATAATGATATCCCACTTTCTTTATTGAATTTTACCTAATTGTATAAGTTTTATTTTTAAATATAAGGAGAAAAATGTGATATCTTATGACAAATTAAGTTTTATCAAGAAAACATATGTTAGATAAAGCTTTAAATATATAAGTAAAATTGTCTTAAATATTTTCTTCCATAAACTTAGGCAAAATTTAAGAATTTTCAACTAAAAGTAGAATTATGTAACATATATAAAGAAAGATAAGTGTAGAATTTGATTTTTAGTAGAAAATCAAACCAAAATTATGTAAATATAAAAAAGAATTGCATTTGATTAACTACAATGGACCAATTTTACTTCAATGTAATTTTACGATCGATTAATTTGATTAAGAATATTCTTAAAATATCCAAAAGGTAAAAATGAAAATAACGAGTTCTTTTCCTTACCCTCATTTTAACATTATCTACTTACAAAAGACCTAATTAATCATGATATTAGTTCAAACAATAGAACTACAAATAATTTAAGTAAAATAAATTTTGTCAAATTAATTATAAATTTAATTGTGAAATCATCTATTAGAAGATATATGCATTAATTTGATATAAATCCGAAAAAATTAAACAAAAAGATTTGGCTCTATTTCAAATATTTTTTAATTTTATTTTCTTGCATTCCTTAAAAGAATATCATATTGACCTCTCATAAAATAGAAGATCCTATAAATTTTATTTCTAAGACAAGTAGTATTTAGTTTTTAGAGGATTTTAAAGGAAAAGTCAATGCAACACAAAAAAATCAACATATTAAAATGTTGAATGCAACAAAATTCATAATTGTTGTGAAAATTTGACTCTTATTTATAACATAAGACAATCACTCATAAGTTTTGTCTTCTACTCTCTACCATACTATTTATATTTCTAGAAAGGTGATCTAATATGCTCGATCCTCTACAATATGATAAACATTATCAATGTCTTCCAAAAAATGGGCACAATCAATTTATAACTCATATTTGTATATATTCTTAAAAAAATAACTTAAGATTTAAAACAAACAAGCTTTAACATGTTTATGAATGTCAAGGCTACCAATTATCACATGTACTACTCAAACTACTATTACACTTATTAGAACTTCACTCCCTTTATGATCCCCTCTTATTGAAATTGTACTTAGTAATCTTTCACATATCTGTAATTTATAAGTGAAAATATACTTAATATTCTTTTACATATTTGTAATTTATATGTCGCCTTTATAGTTGTTAGTTTCCCTTCATAAGTAATCTAGTTAAAAAGCATAAATCTTCTAATCATAAGTATATTTTGTTATTTATATATCATAACTATTGTAAGAAAAGACATCAAGCTAATATCTTTCACTGCATAAGATAAATAGGTAGCATATTGATAGAGTCTTGATCATTGAACAATTCATTTCATTCTATCATCAATATTTCAATATGATCACTTCATTCTTAGAAACACTAACAATTATATATGAAACCAGTAAATTAATGAAGTTCTTACAAAAAGATTGTAAACAAACCCAATTATAAAAAAAATTCTTCCTCTTTTACTAACACTTCAATTATGCATAAATTCAATCAAAATGCAATAAAATTTGTCAACTTTTTCCTTAAAAAGATTTTCTTTTCTTCTATTAATGAGAGAAAATTGTTCATTTTTAACTGTTTAATCATAATTTCTACACTAAATTGACTATTATAGCTTTTAATTATTAAGTTAATAATAAAATATTTTAAATTTATGGTAAAAATAGTACTTATTAATTAAATTTATTTTTTATAGTTTAAATTTTCTTAAATAGAATAATCCAATGAGAAATATAAAAGAAATTAAATGTTTTATAACTTTGTAAAATGTTTAAGGTTAGACAAATATTGTTTATAAAGGAAAGAATTCAACCAATATCATCGATAAAAAAATTGACTTAAATGACATTCTTAATCACCAACCTACAGACAATTGATAGTCAATAAAAAAAAAGTTTAATAATAAAATTACCACCAGTGGTAATAAAGGGAATGATTGACAAGAAGGCGGTTAACAGTAAGGTTAAATGATAAACCAAGAAGAGAAAGATGTTTAAAGGAGTAAAATTCAATGACAAAGAAAATAAAATAACATAAAGTAAATAAATGAGAAAACCACCCATGTTAGGATCAAATAATAAAAAGTGCTAATTTTATTCAATAACCCAGTAAGTTAGTGGGAATTATACACTTATTTTCACTAAATCTACTTAATTAGAAGGGAGTTATTAACTTTGTTCTCATAATTCCACTAAGATCATAGAAAATATGATCTTAGAATATGTCTAATCTCAATATAGAGAGCTTTAAGTTGGGGGTTCTTAAGTTTTTATTGTAGAAAGTTTGAAAGTTTCTCTAAGGTCCTTTGTATTTTTTATTATGAAGAGCTTAATAAAAGATTGGCTTTATTGAATCACCAATGTACACCAACTCATGCCAACTCTTGAGATTTTGTTTGATATCTACCATTTAATGCACCTACTTATAGGACTTCGCCTTGTTCCTTAGTTGACATTTCATATTAATGACAAAATGCAGTGCAAGATTCACTTAACTTTTTTTCATGATCTTTGAACAATTTCTATACAATTTTTTAAACACTTAACTCACACTTGTACTTAGATGATTCACTCACTCTCAATACATAAGTGTATTCACAATTCAACTAAAAGAAATGGATAAAAAAAGATATGATAAAGTAAAACTTTCATTGAACTATTTGTACAATAATAATATAAAATGAACTCGAGAAACTTTCAACTTAAAGTTCTATATGCAACAACACTTATAAACTCCCTACTTGAAGTTCTCTATAAAGAAATTTCACAAAGCACTCAAATTCTTTCTAAAAAGATGATTGAATATGCATAATCACCCACAAATGGGCATTCAAATAGATAGAATTAATAGCCTAAGTTGGACCAAATTCACAAAGTACATGAAGAAAAAATTAACCGCTGCAATTGTTAGAAAGTTATATGATAAGAAAAAAATTAATAATAACGATGAAGAATTTAATAATAATAAGAAGAAGAAGAAGAAGAAGAAGAAGAAGAAGAAGAAGAAGAAGAAGAAAATTATTATTAATAATAATAATACTAATAAGTAGACAAAATAATAATAATTAACAATAAGAATAAGAAAAATAAAATTAATAATAATAAGAAAAATTACTACTACTACTACTACTACTAGTACTACTACTACTACTACTACTACTACTACTACTACTACTACTACTAATAATAATAATAATAATAATAATAATCATCGTCGTCGTCGTCGTCGTCATCGTTGTCGTCGTTGTCGCCATCATCATAATGTTTGACAGGGGATGCTTATTCTTTTTAAGCACTTTCTCTAAGTGATTGTTTATAATTTTTCTTCATGTTTGTCACTTAACCACCAATTTCCTTACCAGTTATCAATTTCACCAATTTACATTGCTCGTTTGAGACACTTGGTAAGGATTCTTGCCTTCTCCAATCTCTCAATGGATAACTCTTAAACCAATTTGCTTTCTTACTACTGTGGAGGTCTTTTAGAATCCTAGGTAGCTACTGGTTTTTATCCTTCGTCTACTGCTTGGTTTCTCAAACCAAAATTTGAATGATTTTATCACATTGAATTGCATATCTTACTGTAAAGGTTGTTTTGATTGCATGGATAGTTCCCCAAGTAGTTTATCTGATAAGGGGATTGCTATCTTGAAATTCAGTACTAATGTGTCCTCTTCTAGATAACTCACATCATAGTACTTAAGGCAATCTCATTGCTCCATTCAAGCTATCAATTCTCTTTATGCTTGTCTGTATTTAAGCTACCAATGTTGTTACTACATCAATATTATAAATACTTGATGGTTTTAGTACCTTAACCATGCTTGATTTTTCACTAATAATTATTTATTACATCTCTTCAAGGTTCATACAATCATCAGTTTATTTTTATCGTCTAGACCATTGTAAAAGGGTTGGCTTAACAACAATATAGGTAGCATATAGTGTGGACATATTTAGAGATCAAAAACTTTATAGTAGATCTTTATACCTCTCTTATGACTCATAAAGTATGCCATTATTAAGCTGTTGATAAATAGAGATGTCGTTTCTCAACTTTGTAGTCTTAGCTAGTAGGAAATACTTAACTAAGCACTACATCACTAGATTATCCTATATAGTGATTGAAGCCACATATAATCAATTCAACTATAGGTTTATTTAATATTATAGTGAGAATAAAAACAACATCAAATTGATGCACCATTAATTGTTCTATTAACTGTGAATGTATCACATATCTTTAGGAAATTGGTAACATATGCAGTAGCATCCTCATATAGTAATCCATCAAAGCATATAGAATATTGAAACATTTAAATAATGGTTTGTTTAATCTTAAAGTTGTTTGATGTTATTGATGATCTTACTATACTATATTGTGTTTCCATTAATGATGGTTTCTTGTAGTCTCACATAATCATGTACTATCCTTCATTATGTTAGGTTGTTAATCTAATTCAGCTACTAACTTTTCCCTCTCATTCATTGTTTATAGAAGCATATTTTAGATCTTTGGATCCTCTTCAACATGGTTAAAAGAGTTGCTCTTTTTTATGTACCAAATAAAACACACCTAAAATAAAATCATCACAAAACATGCAATCCAAAGAATTAAAATAAGTAAAAATATAAAACAAAATAAATAGACTACAAGATTGGGAATTTCTAACAGTACAAGGATTTGGGATTTATCAATAGTTAAAAATATATTTAAAGCATAAGAAATATTTTGGGAGAATTCTTACCTAAATCTAGTTTATTCTCTAGTTATTTAATCTTATCTATTGCTGTAAATTGGTGATTTAGGTTTATTGATTTATTTTCTTTGGATCAATCATTTTATTCATTATATTAGACAATATAAAGACAGTCGATACTAGTAATTTAAGTCTTTATGGGATCGACACTTGACCCACCTAGATTATACTATAGGAAACAATATGTACACTTGCCTTTATGAATTCTTTGGTATTGTTCTTTATGTTTCATTTCATTCATATCAAATCAAATTTGTTAAATTCTTTATTAAAATTGCTACTTTTTAAGTTAGATTGATTGAATTGATTTTATTGAGGACAAGCAAAAATTTAAGTGTAAGGATATTTAATGTGCATGAAATATGAACAAATTTTATTAAATATTTACTTGATTTTAATTTTATACATTGTTTTATGTAGTTCTGAATATCTTCTTATGTAACTATCCAAATTGCATATTGAGATGATATTATTTAAGATTAAGAGGCCATTCCAAGTAAAATTATGAAGAAAACAACAATTCTAGAAAGAATATGGTTTGGTCCACAGTTGTGTGCCAATCTGTTCTTAGAAGGATTAAATGTAACAAATGACCTAAGCCATGGTCAAGTGAGATCCTTTATGAGATAAAGTAAAAACAAGAAGATATAGTTAAGATCGTGTTAGAAATTTATTAATCTTAAAGAAATAGAAAGATCTATGGCTTAAAGAAATGACCATACTAAAGGCTATGTCTATTACCTAGAGAAAATATTAAGGCCCATGGTTTAGGCCATTATCGTACCCTAGATAGTGCCCTTAGCAAGCTAAACTGTATTTAAGTGCAAAGACCCTAATTTTTGGGAGACTTTAGATGACTTTAAAGAAAAACGTATATTATAAATATCTCTCTCTTTGAAAGCCATGATTAGCTTTGGGAGGCTTCTTCAACCCATTGGAAGTAAATCGTAACCTGTTTTTCATTAGAGAATCAAGATCCATAAGTCATCTTTGTGGATCAAATCATTAGCCATAATCAAAAGTTCTTCTAAATTTATTTCTATCATAATTTCCCCATTTTCTCATTTGATTTTTATTGTTTTGAACATGCTTTATAGATAAATGTTTTGCTATATTTAGATAGAAAAATTCTTAGTGATTATCTTTTAACATATTAATATGATTAGAATATGAGATATAAATTTAGGAGCTATGACTTAAGAGAGCTGCTTGTAAATAAATTATGACTTAGGTAAAGGAAGTTAAATAGGATACTTGAGAGAGTGGTACGTATCGTTCTATGTATGTAAATTAAAAACTTATTTAATCACTAAAGTTATTAACTAAATTAGTATTGAGCAAATAAGGGTATATCATATGAGAAAAGTTTGATTTACCAAATAAGATTATTTGTTGATAAGCCTATTATAATATTTTTCAACTAAAACAAAAATGATGAAATCAGGTTATGCAAGTCTAAATTTTCATCTTAGAAAACTTATATTTATACTTCATCAATGACTCGCTTTCTTCCTAATATCTTCCTACACCCTTTCAAGCTTAAATCAAAAGGTTTTGCAAATCTAAATGATTTAAGATAAGCAAAATAAATCACTTCTATTTGAATTGTTTGAAAAAATAGAGCTTTTCAGCTACTTTCACTCAACTTTAAAAGTTCACTTCTAACTTATATTTCCTACTAAACACAAGTGTAAATGGTCACTTAGACATAAATCAATGCTAATAAAATTTTAAAATAGATTTGAATTTAAGAAAATAAGAGAATAGAGTCACAAAATTAATGCTAAATCATAAACATTTCAATTCAACTTTCTCACTAACTGTTTCTATCATTCATGTAAACATGCAATAATTATCAAGTTTGGATAACTGTTTGCTAAATTATTGATAGATGCATATTTGACTATATTTATACCCCATATTTGGTCTACTTTTGCTTGATATTTTATATTTTTGTTATATATTTAGTACTTAATTCGCTTCAAGTGCATTTATAGGTTATAATTGCCTTCTAGATTAAATGGAGAAGAATTTATATGAAAAGGCAATATAAAATGAAGATTTAAGGCAAATAAGGGATACATGACCATGTTTTTGGCCGTGAGATCTCTCAGCCTATACAGATTCATGAATTATGGAGATTCTAGGTTATATATAGTCGTATACATGGTCATGTATCACATCGTATATCTCCCAGAAATCCCAAAAATTATTATAAAAAGACATGAGTAGAGATTAATTAAGGACAGGAAACTTACAGAGGCAATTACAGACATAGAGATCATTTAGAAGGGGCAATATTGATCTAGATACATGGAAAACACAAAGAAATCATCGACATATCCAATAGAATTCAACATCAAACCTCTACCTTGCAAAAACATATGATATAACAGAAAAAGAGATTTAGAATTATGAGCTCTTTGTTTTCTATTCATTTTTCTTCTTGTTTATGTTTGATTTCATTTTCTATCATATGTAACTAAGTGCCTTATTAGTATCTTGTTGTGATGAACCCTAGTTTGCGCTACAATATGTTTTCACTCTCATATTTAATGCAATTGTTTTAATTGATATATAGTGATCCAATTATGTGTTCAATGTATGTTCTAATAAATTCAAAATATTAACATATGATCTGAGTTCATAACATAGAGATTGAGAATCTTGTGTATGAATAGATCTACCATAATTAAAAGAAATTAATTGTAAACCTAGAGACAAATCGACATAAATCCTTTGAATTAGGGTTAAACCTAATAGCAGAATTCATAAATTAGTAAAGCAATCTTAGAACTTTTATTTGATTTTCTTTGTTCTCTGCTCATTGTTGTTTTCTGTTTATTTTAATTGTTTAAGTTTTATTTTATGTGTTAAAACCAAAACCAAATTTGTACACTAGATAATAGGATAACAGTAGTTACTAGTATTCATTGTCTTCGTGAAATTTGACTCGTACTTGCATAGGCTAGCTATAGTTAAGCCGTGCACTTGTGGTTAATTCAAATATTGGCTCTAAGTTTAAGTCAATCAATTATCATTACATCAATCATTGCTCATGGATTAAGTTTAAATGCCATTCAACATTTAAATTAACCAAAACCTATCTTAGGACATAAACATATAAACTTAACAATTTTCAGTTTTATCAAGTTAAGTGGACAATTTAGAATCTAGGAAACAAAATCCTACATTATTAAATATTTCATGGCTAAGAACGAAGCATATCAAACTTCAATTCATGGATAAAATTTGAAATAGTCCTTCACGTATTCAATTTGGATAGCCTCTATTTTTATCTTGTAATACTTATTTAGAGTGATCCTAAGTTGGTACTTAAACACCTGATTTACTCAAGATATATAACTTAATATAGTTCAAGTAATGAAATAGTCTTCTTATAAACCAGTGAACCTTTAAAAGAAAAAATTATGGATCTATCATAATAGACATGAATCACGTTTGGGTTAGCATTCTTGAATTTAGTATCTAGTGCATACTTTATTTATGTAAAATTCATTAAGTTACACTATTATTCAAGTTAAAATAAGATTAAACGAATAAAATGCAACATTTCCATAAGGAAGTATGGCATTGACAGATTGGATAAAACCTCCAAACACTACGTGAAATCAACATAAAGCTTGATAATTCTTCATTTCATCACAAATTAAGCATTATGTTTCTTTTTAAACCTTATTTAAATTAATCCAAGCTATTGATAGCAAGTTTAAATGCACACATTTCGGTTTAATTAGTTAAAATACATAAAGAAATAGACAACCAATGATTATAAACCAAATCAAATATAAATATAAAATAAACAACACATAAATCTAATGTAATATTTATAAGTGAACAAACAGTGTTCTAATTTCAGTTTGGCTATGCAATTTTAACATATTTTGATAATTTAAGACATTTAATATGTCAAATGTAGAAAATTGAACAACTAGCTCCAATCTATCGCCCTTTAATTTCTAAGATAGAACCAACATAATGCCAGCTTAAAAAAGCATTGTAAACTATGAGATACAATCAACCATTAATAATCTATTAGAAGAACAAATAAATTCCAACTCCTAGAACACTAAATGGATTAATGATTCAATTATCAATGCCCTATAGTCAAGGATGTCTCCAATCATATAAAGAATATAAATTAAAAAACAAAGAATCCATATATTGCATAAATGTCAAATTCTCTCGATAATCAATTGAATTAATTCAGAATAATAATTATTCCCATAATTAAAATTGTATCCTTAGACTGAAATTAAACAAACTAGAGTAAATTAAGCATAGAAATATAACAATAAAGAGAAATAGGGTTTAGAAGAAACTCGTTCAAGTTGTAGGCTGCACAAACCTCAGACTAGCTTGCACAACACCTAAAATTTTCCTGTACTAGTCACAAACCATCTCAATTCAGGTGGGGTTTGTCTCCCCTTTAACTCTCAATGCTCCTCAACAGCACTTACCTTCAATCGCCTTAGACAAATGATAGATCCTTTTGGAACTCTCACACATGCATGATTGCTTACTTCCTTCTCCTCTGCTACTCTATTGTTTGTATAGCCTAAATACCTGCATGTTGTTGGATTTGTGATAGTCTTCCATTTTGAGGGGATTCTATCGTCAAAAGTCGCTGGTGGCATGACTCCTCCTTCTCGATGCTACTTTCTTCTTTTCTGCTTATTCCATTTAGGTTTTGGGCTTGTATTAGGTTAGGTTACAAGTTATGTTGGTTTTTATTGGTGGGCTAGATTTCTGCTGGCTTGGTTACTTAATTCTAGACTTTCTTCTGGGTTGGATTTCATTTTGGGCCAAATTTTCTTCTAAATTCTTTTCCTTAAGTCCACCAAGCCTATAAGAAAATATTTAGGACAATTTAAACCCCTTTTATAAATAAGATATGGAATTAAATATCTTTGGTTAATAATTGTAAAATGTTGCAATTTCCCCCAAATATGACTTGTAAATGATTTAAAACAATATAAAATTGGGATATAAAATGTGTAACAATTACACTTATTAGAGATCTACATGATTTTTGTGGTTTTAAAATGAAATCTTTAATAGGGTTTCACATAGTTTAATGCATTCAAAGTAGTGTTAGCAATGATAGAGATATAAGTAAGAGATTAGGTGACCATAGCTCGAGAAAGTAAAGTTCCAATGTATATAAAATCCTATTGCTCGAGAGAATATATTCAATATAGGATAGCTGAATCATGAAGTCAAAGATACCATTAAGGGAATTACTCATCAAAATATGACTATTTGATTCAATTCCCTTTAAATTAATTATCTTATTATTTACTTTCTTAGTTATTGTCTATGCTTAGTTTTATTTTATATTTTATTATTCAAAACTCCATAAAATTATCTTTTTATTTATTATCCTTAGGCTAGTTAATAGCGTAAGGCTTTCTAATCCACATCACATCATTGTGAGGTTTCATTATAGTTGCACTTGCCTAGAAATAGATTTGTAAGAGAAAATTTTTTAGTAGCATTGACACACGTATGCACAAATTATGTAGAAAGCACTCACCACAAACCTCAATTTCAATTTTAAAACACCCTTTTTTCTTCATCATCCACTTTGTGGCTCTTGTAACTTGCCTATTAGTAAAGCTACATCATCCGAACATTTAAGTTCTTGAATACTTCTTTTTCCTATATTTGCATTTTCGTTTTTTCTTTTAGACATATCAATTCTTGTGAATGTGCTCCTTCAGCCATTGTCTCTTTCACTTTGATACTAACTATTAGGACATTACATTTTAGAAGCCTTAATTACATTTAAAATAGAAATTAGGAACATAAATATAGAAATAGAAGAAGAATAGGAATTTAATTAGTAACTACTCCCTCCTTTCTATAATGTTTTGGGAAGAATGAAATTATTGCATGTCATTGTCCAAGCCTGCTTACTAAATCAAAAGGGTAAGTCGAAGAAGAGTATGTTTTTCACTCTCTTCCATAAGGAGTAAAGAAGAGGGAAGAACATGGTATTATGTTACAACCAAAGCCGGCCTAGGGCAGGGGCAGGCAGGCACCTGCCTAGGGCCCACCATCCTGCCCCTGCCTAGGGCCTACCATAAAAAAGGTCCCTTAAAAACGTTGGTGAGTAATAAAGGCTTCCATTTTACAATGATATTAGCATTGAAAAAGGAGAACGTTGTGGACTGTCCAACTTCCATATTAATCAAGTTAACATTAACTTTGAATGTTAACTTTAACTTGTTAATTATAAATAGTTTTGAAGTATTTCGGTTATATGTTTACCATCTAATATCTTTATTTTCATCAATATAGGTATTTAAGGTACTCCAACTCAAAAATTAGCAGCAAAAAATTTCACGATTCTATCTTCTAAGTATAATTTAAAGGTAAAGTTTATGATTTATTTAAATGTATTTGTAACTTATTAAATATTTAAATATGTTATAAGTAATTCAAAATTTGTCATTAACGTGGACATTATATTAGCATTTTAAATCATAACATTTATATTAAATGATATTA
>JAOQMP010000004.1:24359983-24382575 GCA_027563575.1 Erythroxylum pedicellare
TATTATAGATGTGTATAATGGGAAATTAATCCTCAAGATAGAGAATGATGAAGTAGTTTTAATATATCCAAAGCTATGAGACTTCTCCTTCATAAAGATGATACTTGCTTCTATATAGATATGATTAATATTAAAATTTCTTATGCTATGTAGGAAACTATCATATATGATCCATCTGAGACTTGTATTATGCAAGTAGGAGAAAAGGAGATAGATAGCCCTATCGTAATATCCCGTTTCCATACTAAGGGTTAGAACATAGGATCCTAAACTAGGATATGTGGGAAATAGCATAGAGAATACATAAGGTGCATTGCATTTACATGCATATCACTAACATAAACATAAACATTTAAAAATCTCTATAATTTTTAAAAATTTGTTTATACTAAAATTCTACCGTAAAAATTTGTGTTGCAATTAAAACTTTAAATACGATATCTATATTTCACCTTGAATAGTGAATAGTTGGACAACTTGTAGTTCTAAATTGATCTTACATTACTTTGGCGAGTTTCATTTAGGATCAATAAGTTTGATGACAAAAATTAATAATGCACGAGTAGGAAGTAGGAAGAAAAATATTTGGTCCTACTACCTTATTTGTATGTTTTCTAATAACATGTTTTGATATTATGAGTTTTAAGCATTAATTATTAGGTGAATGACCTAAAATATTAATTATATGAAAATATTTGCTAACATTATTTTTAAAATGTAAAATATTAAATATTCCATTTCAACCTTATTTTATTTCTCTCTTTGACTAAAATGATAAGGAAGGGTAAGAATGGCAAATCTCAAAAGGTTTTCAAGTTCCTTAGGCCTTCTCTATTTAAGCCCATTCAGTGGAACAGCCCTTCTCGTCCCAGGACGACGATGATAATTTCCATCTGCTATCCTGCTCCTGCGAAGCTCCCAACTCAAAAATCTCAATGGCAGCGCTTTTAAGGTCAATGATCCCACTCCCTCAGCCGTTTAACTGCCCACATCATGCCCACTTGAATGGTTTCGTAACAGCATCCGCTTCCAGGCCCCATTCGGAACCTACCACACAATCACTTTCTCCACTTCCACCTCCTCCTGGGACGACGAGGAGTAGTAATAGTATGCAACTGTCAGTTTCAACGGGAAGGAGGCGAAAAAGGTCTGTGATTGTAGATTGGACAAAGGAGAAGGAGAGGGAGGAAAAAGAGAGAAAAGAGGAGGTTAACAGAAAGATTGCGTCCCAGAAGGCCATATCTGTGATTCTCCGCAGAGAGGCCACCAAAGCCATCATCGAGAAGAAGAAGGCTACTAATTCTAAGAAACTGTTACCTAGAACTGTTCTCGAAGCTCTTCACGAGAGAATCACCGCTTTGCGTTGGGAGTCTGCTCTTAAGGTCACTCCCACTCCTCTCTTTTTGTTTTTCTTGCATGTCCATTTTTTTTCATATGACCTTGAATTGGTTGAGTTGGTTTTAACCTAACTCAAGCACTCCAGTTACTTTAGAAGGATTTCTATCACACGAGAAACTACAATGTTGTTGATAAATAAATGTAGTGCGTAAGTGAATTTGACATATTAGTGACCATATTAATCCTCTAAGGTTCTTCTTAGTTAGTGACCATATTAATCCTCTAAGGTTCCTCTTAGTTTTATAGTTTACCTTGTGGTTTTCTGGACTTAGTTGAAACGTAAATGGAGATTGATTATTAATTCATTGGCCCTCAAATTGTCTTTGGGATTTTCTAGGGTATATCATACTTTTAGAAATACTTTTCCATTTGTTATGATACTGCTCTGATTTTTTATTTTTTTGTGCAACATCAATGTTGAAATGAACTTGATTGCCGTGTCAGGTTTTTGAACTAATGCGAGAGCAGCTATGGTACAAGCCTAATTCTGCTGTGTATGTCAAACTGATTGTCATGGTTGGCAAGTGTAAGCAGCCTGAGAAGGCTCGTGAACTGTTTCAGTCTATGATTGATGAAGGTTGTTTTGTGAATCGTGAATCTTACACTGCTCTTTTATCTGCTTATGGGAGGAGTGCGCTCTTTGAAGAAGCATTTTCTATACTAGAGGACATGAAGAATACTCTTGATTGCGAGCCTGATGTTCATACTTATTCAATACTCATTAAGTCATGCCTCCAAGTTTACGATTTCAAGAAAGTGCAGTTACTGCTTTCTGATATGGCATCCCAGGGAATCAGACCCAATGTAGTGACATATAACACTCTTATTGATGCTTATGGCAAAGCGAAAATGTATATTCTGAATCGCATCCAACCTCATCAAATTTTGAATGCTCCATCTGGCTGCTGAGGATATAATGTGAAAATGAAATTTAAGCCACCGCCGCCAGTAATTATAGATTGTTTGTCTGTGTTATGTATTTGGTACTTGATATATGTTTTCTCTCTTCTGCATAACAAATAGTAGCATAGAAAATTACTTCCTATACTTCGGCAGCTAGATGGTGCATCAATTGCTATTCAATTGTCAAGATATAACTTTTTATCTTAATATGTCCTAAGGTTTGAAGAAATGGAGGCAACACTTGTGGGAATGCTTGATCAGCAAAATTGTGAGCCTGATGTTTGGACCATGAACTCCACTCTCAGAGCCTTTGGTGCAAGTGGACAGATAGAAACGATGGAGAAGTGTTACGAGAAGTTTGAGAGTGCTGGCATCGAACCCAACATCAAAACCTTCAACATCCTTTTGGATTCATATGGGAAGTCTGAAAATTACCAGAAAATGAGTGCTGTAATGGAATACATGCAGAAGTACCATTACTCATGGACAATAGTAACATACAATGTAATCATTGATGCATTTGGACGCGCTGGGGACTTGAAACAGATGGAATACTTGTTTAGACTAATGCGGACAGATAGGATCAAACCAAGCTGTGTAACGCTCTGCTCTCTTGTTCGAGCCTATGGGCAAGCTGGGAAACCAGAAAAGATTGAGAGCGTCTTGCGTTTGATTGAAAACTCGGATATAACGTTGGATACGGTGTTTTTCAATTGCTTGGTGGACGCCTATGGGAGGATGGGATGTTTTGCGGAGATGAAAGGAGTGCTTGAGTTAATGGAGTCAAAAGGATGTAAACCAGATAAAGTCACATATATGAGCATGATCAATGCTTATTCAAGCAAAGGCATGAGAAATCATGTGAAGGAGCTCCGAAATCTTCTTGACTCGGAAGACATGCCTCGACTGCAGAAGACAAAACCCGACTTTTGACAACAAAAGCGTAAATAGGTCTTGTGTTCCTACTCCTAACCCTCGAATGTAGATCTTTTCTTCACTCTATGTGATTACGACCACTGTATGCAAAATGTGAAGTGAATTGATTTCTTTTTCACATTATGGCTTATCAAATGGTGGCGAGCAAGCCTGAGGGAGAAAATCATGAAACAGAACCGATCTGTCTGATATAAATTCAAGGAATCGGATCACATAAGTAATTCTGATGGTAAGTACTCCAGTCCAATCGAATGGTCCTCAATACATGGAATTATTCATTATAATCGATATGGATGTGTTCAGTGCTTTAAATATTTGATAAAAGAAAATTGTAAAAACGCGATAAGCGAGGGAAAATGGAAAACTGATTGGTTCGCTTCACTCGGAATTTATTTGCTCCATCCGCCGGCAAATCTTTGCTATCTAACGGCCTTTCTTAACGCCAAATGTGATGAAAGCTAAAGGCCAATCAAAAAATGGTAAGAGGATTACCTAAACTTGAAGATGAGTCAAAATGCACGACTTGGGGCAAGGCAGCATGTTTCACCTCTAATATTATTCGAACTATCTCCTTAAGCTTATATATTCCTTCCTTTATATAATTAATTATAAAGACAGAAGAAATTCCAACTCTCAAAGTGAGGTACACACCTTCTCACAATTTGGTATGTCCAAATACTAAACGACTACATATTCTCCCAAAAACAGTCCTCCCAAGGAGCGATTCTCATGCCTAGCAAAATTGGGAAACCTTTGGGTACCTTTATGAAAATGATATGTTTTGTAAAACCATGCATGGATATGGCTCCCGCTCACGTCTTTGATAAGTTTTAGCAGAGCTATATTATTCTTAATCATCTTCTCCAAATTTTTTCTAAGCCTTTCTTTCTTTTTTTATTTCTTTTAATCTCTAAGTATAATTTTTAAACCTATTAATTCCTATTTCAGCCCATTTTTTTAATCTTTTCCTTTCCCATCAACCTGTCCTAATTTTTCTATCCTAGTGAATGGCTCTGATTTCCCTAAAACCCTATGTTTTCATGGGTAATAGTTTTGATTGACTGTGGCAGTTCTTATAATATTACTCTATCTAGAATTACCTCTTTTCTTAACCTTGCTATTATTCTTCAACCTCATTTCCATTTATGGTACGTAGGGGTGCCCGTATCAACTGCTTTTGACTTTAAACATGCTTATTATGTTACAATCCCACAATTTTCACATTCCTTTTTACTTATTAACTATTAAGGGAGTTGACATCCTCTTGGAATGTGAATGGCAATGTTCTTTGAGACCATTCATTTTAGATTTCTCTATATCATTTATTACCTCTTATTACTAGAATTGCCTCATCACTCTTGTAAGTGATCCTACTTCTTTTTTGTCTTTAGTGTCTTATAGCCAACTGTTTAGATTAGGCTTTAGGAACATATTGTTACTTCTAGTACCAGTCCCCATTATTTTGGTAAGAAAAAAATGGTCATAGTTTTTTTATTTCATGTTTTAAGTACAATAAATATAAAGGATCAATTTCCTTTTTCTAACTATTGATAAAGAAGAATGTAATTCTCACCTCTGAACTTCTTAAAATACACAACCATTGGCATAACTTTACTTGTAACCACTATCCATCGTAAAAGAATTGGACTTTTGACACTACTACCTTGGAGCTTGTTTTAGCTCGTATAGGATTTTCTTAAACTTGCATACCAGAGTCTCCTTGCCTTTGCCTTTGAAACATTCTAGTTTCTCCATATATATCTATATTCCAAATCCCCATGCAAGAAAGTAGTTTTAACATCCAATTGTTCAAGTTCAGATTCAAAGCAGGTAGTCAAACCCAATGCTGCTCAAATACCACTAGTGAGAAGAATTCATTAAAATTAATACCCTTCTTTTGACTAAACCTTTTCACCACAAACATTACCTTATGCTACAATAGATTGTCACGATCTTTCTTTATCTTGAACACCTTCTTCAGAGCCTTTTTACCTTTTAGAAGTTTCATAAGCTCATATGTATTATTCTTCTTTAGAGAGTTCATATCTTCCTTCTTAACTGTGAACTAAAGATCTTTGGCTTCACAAGATGCTACCTGTTATACATTCTCGAGCCCACCCTCAATAGTAACCAACAGATATTCTGAACCCAGATATCTGGTAGAAGGCCTTTTCTCCCTCGTCGACCTTCGAATCTATATTTCATTAGCTATTGGATCTTGTTGCTTCCTCTGCTCATTATCCTCAATATCTTCAGCATTGTCTGGATATGGTTTAAGTAGTTGGTCATTACTAGGTTGTACCTAATCACCATCAATGTGTGTTTAGTCACACACTTCATCTCCTTCACTTACATATTACTCAATAGTGGTAGAGAGTGGAGAAGAATTAACGACGCTATAGGATGAGCTACTATGTGTAACTTTTTCTTCACTCAAAAGATCTACACCTCTCTCATGCTCTTAGAATACCACATCCCTACTCCTGAAATTTTTTTGCTTCTCTAAGATATAGTGTTTAAAGCTAAACTAATCATCACTATAGCCAACAAAGATGCAAGGCACCTTTGAGTCAAGCTTCTTTCTCTGAGCCTTCGGTATATGTTTAAACATGTTATAGTCAAATATTCTGAGATTGCCATATGTGGGATCTCTACCTATCCACGATTTCTTAGGAATCCTAAAATCCAATGGAAATGAGTGAGCTTGATTGATCAAATAGGCTACAGTTGGACCACTTCATACCAAAATGTCTTTGGTAGCTTGGACATGCAATGAAACTTCTCCATAATTTTTCTATTCATACTCTCAACAACATCATTATACTGTGGAGTACCAAGTTTGGTCTTCTCATGTCTAATGTCACGTAATGTACATTATTCTTTAAAAACTTTGGAAATATGCTCTTCTCCATTATTTGTTTGTAGGCACTTTAGCTACGTCGCAGCTCCCTTTTCTACCATAACATAAAACTTTTGGAAAGTTTCAAATATTTGACTCTTTGTTTTCAACATGTACACCTAAGTCTTCCATGAAGCATCATTAATGAATGTAACAAAGTATTTGTTACCTCCTAATGATCCCCTCCCAATTGGTTCATAGATATCTGAATGCACCAGCTCCAATCTCTTAGTCTTCCTTGTAGATCTTCTTTGAAAAGAGACCCTATATTGCCTTTTAGTCAAACAATGATCACAAGGATTAAGTGATAGTGTATTCTTAACTAGGATAAGGGATTTACCAGCTAGGAACTTTAATATCTTCTCGCTTATGTGCCCTAATTGTCGATGTCATAGATTTGGATAAGTTTACTCTTCAATTGTGTATACGTATCCACCACCACACACTTTTAAGTATGTCTTATACAATGTGCAACTTAACTCTCTTCGAGTAACAATCATTGATCCCTTGGACAGTTTCCACTTCATATCCCCAAAATTGTGTTGGAATCCTTCTTTATCTAACACATTAGCCGATAACGTATTTTACCTTAAATCAAGAATGTGTTGTACATCTCTGAAGTTTAGTAAGCATTTGATGTTTGTTTGAACTCTAACATCACCCATACCAATGATCTTGGTTGAACTTTAATTACCCATCTTTATGCTCCCAAAGTCTTCGCTCTTATAGTTTGGCAAGTACTCCACTTTTAGAACACAATGATATAAAGCTCCCAAATCATTTAGCCACTTCGAACCTAAATTACTAACTTGGAGACATTCACTTGTCACACAAACTATGAAAACTTCATCATTATTGGTTGAAGCTATTGTGACTATATTCTTGTCATCTCCATCATTATGATGATCTTACTTTTTCTATTCCCTTTTCCACATACAGCAGAACATTTTAATGTGTCCTAACTTTTTGAGATAGTGGCATGTCTTTACATCTTTGTCACCTCTGAACTTTGATCGATTTTTAGACTTGCCACGACCTTGAGCACGCCAACTTTTGCTCTTTCTCCTACTTTCTACCACAAAATTCTGCACGTTGTCAACTCCCATCTCTTTTCTTCTAATTCTTCATTGAATATACTCTTTTTGATTACATCCAAATAAAGCACACCTTCAGGAGCTGAATTGCTTATTGTCACCACCAACATCTACTAGCTATTCGGTAGCAAACTTAACAAGAACAAGGCTCGAAGCTCATCATCAAGAATGATCTTCATTATTATAAGATTGTTGATTATATCCTGAAATTCACTCAAATACTCCGTAAAGATTTTTCAAGTTTCAACCTTAAGTTTACAAGTCTTTTAATCAGATAGGTCTTGATATGGGAAATCTTCCTTTTATAGTGTCCTTCTAGCTTTTTCCACAGCTCAATCATGCCTAAAGTGTTTTTGTTTCATCTTTTCCCATTCTTGATCTATCATCTTTTCAAGTTTTAGAGGAAAATCATCCTTCACACTTTTTTCCACATCAATAGGTTTAGAGAGATCCTTGCAATATAGAAGTTACTCTATCATAGGTCCCTAAATAGAGTAATTTGTTAATGTCAACTTGACAATAGAGCTGTTTCCACCGATATCACTTATTGGGAGACAAAAAATACAACTCTTTAAAAGATCAACCAAAAAGCAACAACAACATACTCTTCAAGTTTAATAAGCAAATATCAATATTAGAATGAAAACTTAATAAAAAATGAAACACCGAGGGAAAAACCATGGGACAAACTAATAAACAAATCTACTAAAATCAAATAAAGATTTACAAAGTTTAATATCTCAACCCATAGCTACAACTTGTCTTATAAAGTTTTAGGATTGAAACTAAAGTTGATATGTGAATCAACAAACTCTTAAACCAATCCTAAAAATAATGACAAAAGGATGAGAATAGTATACTACTTGATCTCTTTATGTTTTCCCTCATTTTTTAGTGTTTTAGTTGCTTACACATGCAAAACCTACATATCTTCTCTTTTATATGAAAAAATAGGTTTTTCTATACCGTGTACAATCACCTACATGGCTATGTAAGTGACTGAGTATCTTCAGCACTGCCTCACTGGCAGATGTACATGATCATAAAGAGATACATGATTAATCGTGTAAGCTCTAAACATGGGCAGTGTGTCTTCACCTTTCACTTCCCTCATACAGTTCCAAAGACTTACATGGTTGATACACATGGCTGTGTAAATAGAGAACATAGGCATGTGGCACTCGACATGGGGCATCTATCCATAAAAGGCTTGATTCACCTATCATCCATTTTGTCTTCACTTGGTCGTCATTTTATGAACTATAAAAGTGTTGGAATGCAAACAACACAGGTCTCTAAAAGATCAATCAAATTTCAATGACAAGAAAAAACTCTTTAAGTTACAATAACAATACAATATGAGAATAAGAAACTTTAAACAATGAAATAAAATCCAAGATTTACATAAAAAATATTCTAGTTAAGAGGGGAAAAGTACATGACAAATCGACGAATAAATCCACTAAACTCAATAAACATTTATTGAAAAAATTGATCTCTCACCCCCCACGAAGAACTTGTCTCACAAAGTTTAATGATTAAAACCATAGTTAAAGTTATAATCAACAATCACTCAAACAAATCCCCAGAACAATCAAAGAAGGATGAGAATACAACACTCTTTGCTTACTTTTAGTTTCCCTGATTTTTGGACATTGTGGCTACAACTTTTACAATCACCTACATCTTTTTCTCTTTTCTATAATGAAATAATTTTTTTTTGTAATTTACACAATCACTTACACGATTGTGTAAGTAACATGTATCTTTTAACACCATTTTAGTCGCAAATATAGATGGTTATAAAGAGTTACATAGTTGTGTATCTTCATACAAGTGTGTACAAGACTGTGTATGTCTTTGCCTCTTGACACTTTCTTAATAAGTTTACAGAGACTTATACGGTTGATCTACATAGTCGTGTAATTCAAAACATAGACGTGTAGCACTCTACATGACTATGTATCTCCTCAAATGAGATTCTTTCATTTTATCTTCACTTGTTCTCTCATGAACTATCAAGGTGTATATGATTACCAAAAGTCTCAAAGTAGAGTTGGACACTAAACAGTATCCCACTTCAACCTAAATATAGGGAAGACCCGTTATTCTCCATCATCTACTTGAGATACATACTAATAAACTTATAATAAATCTCATGTTTATTTCTATGAACCACTTTAGTAAGTATGTTAGCCCCATTCAAATTTGTATAACCGCTCTTCAACATTAATTGTTGCTCTTCTATCACGACCTCACCCAATGATATCTGACATGTATATGCTTTGTATGTGAATGATATATAGTATTTTTGCTTAATTCAATAGCACTTTGAGTATCATAAAATACTACATAGTCTTTTTGCTTCACATCCAACTCTTAAAGGAACCTTTTTAGCCAAAGCATCTCCTTACAAGCTTCCACTATAGCTACATATTATAATTCAATCGTAGATAAGGCCACATACTTTTGTAGCTTGGATGGCTATAAGATGGCTCCCCTTAAAAACTTGAATGAAAAAAATTAGTGAATTTTCTTCCATTAAGATCTCCATCCATATCTGCATCTGTAAAACCTTCTAGAATTGGCTCACCATCACCAAAGTATAAAATCCACTTTGATGTGCCTCTCAAGTATCTCATAATCCATTTTATTGCTTCACAGTGAACCTTCCGTAGATTTGACAAGAATTTGCTCACCATCCCAGCAACTTGACCAATATTTAGCCTTGTGCACACCATTGTATACATCAAAGACCCTACTGTAGGGGAGTATGGAATATAGGACAAATTATTTTTCTCCTTTTTTATTGAGGGACAAGCACACTTACAAAGCTTAAAGTGAGATTCTAGTGGCATGTTAACTGACTTGGTATGCTATATATTGAACCTGTCTAGCACTTGCTCAATATATCTCTCCTGAGACAATCACAATCACTTATCCTTCCTTTCTTATGGTATCTCAATACCTAAAATCTACTTTGTAGGTCCCAAATCTTTCATACCAAAAGATTTTGACAAGTCCTCCTTGAACTTTCAAATTCTTCTAATGTTTTGACCCATAATCAATATAAAGAAGAAGAACGATAAAGTTCTCACCTAAGAAATTCTTGAAATACATGAAAGCATTGACATAAGTTCACTTGAAACTGTGATCTAACATAAAGGAATTAAACTTTCGATACCACTGCTTTGGAGCTTGTTTTAAGCCATATATAGTTTTCTTTAACTTACACACCAAATTTTCTTTGCCTTTAGCTTTGAAATCTTCTAACTGCTCTATGTATATCTCCTCTTCCAAATATCTATGCAAGAATGTTGTTTTAATCTCCAATTATTCATGTTCACGTTCCAAACAAGTAGTTAGACTCAAAATTGTTCAAATTTAGGTCATCTTGACATCTGGTGAAAAGATTTCATCAAAGTCAATACCTTTCTTTTAACAGAATTCTTTCACAACCAACGTTGTATTGTTCTTTAATAGCTTGATTTTATCTTGAACACACATTTATTCTTCAATGTCTTTTTGTCTTTTGAAAGCTTTGCAAGATCATATGTATTATTCTTCTTCAAAGAATCAATCTCTTCCTTTATAGTTGCGAGCAAGAAATCTTTGTCTACACAATAGGCATCCTCTTACACATTCTCAAGCTCCTCGTCAGTAGTAAGTAATAGGTATTCAGAACTTAGATACCTTGTATAAGGCCTTTTCTCTCTTTTCGACCTTCAAAGTTGTGTTTCATTAGCTATTGGATCTAATTGCTCCCTCCACTTAATGTCCTCAATGGTTTCATCTTTGTTATTATTTGTGTGGTTTATATAGTTTATCATTATCAAATTATATCCAATCACCACTAATGTGTGTTTGGTCACACACTTCATCTTCTTCACCTATAGACTGCCCAATAGTTGAAGGAATTGATGAAGAACTAGCTATTCCATTTGATGGGTTGCAGTGTGATGATTTATCCCCACTCAAAAGATAAGCACCTCTCTTGTGCTCTTAGAACACCGCATCCTTGCTCCTGACCACCTTTTGCTTCTCTAGGTCATAAAGTCTGAAGCCAAACTGATCACCACTGGTAAATTCATATCTAACTAGATTTATACACCTATATTTGATATACTTTTCTTAATATTCTGTACTTTTTTGGATATTTGGTACTTAATTCACCCTAAGTGCATATATAGGTTATAATTGCCTCAATGGACAAAACAGAGAAGAATTCATATTAAAACATAGTATGAAATAAAGATTTCAAACAAAGAAGTGATACACTACCATGTATTTGGCTATTTAAGTTTCTCATGCCATGCAAATTCATACATTCTAGAGATTTAAGGTTATACATGGTCTAGTGCACACGCCTATGTATTAGATCTCGTATCAACTAGAACCCTAAAAATTACTATAAAAAGACATACTTGAAGGAAAAATAGGAGAGAAGACATTCAGAGATGATTATAGAGGTGGAGATCAATTAGGAGAGACAATTTTGATCCATAGAATTGGAAAAAATGAAGAAATCATCGAAAGATCTATTAGAATAAAAGATCAAAACTCTACCTCACAAAACATTAGATAAGAGATAAAAGGGAGATTTATAATTATGAAATCTTATTTATGGGCAGGAGAGCCAAACCAATAGCAGAATGCATGCCAAATTACTTACTAAATCAGATGCAAGAGGATGAAGTTAGATGAGATTTACACAGTTCGTACAAATTCACTACTCAATCATGTAAATAGCTGCTAAATGGTACACTCATATAAGATTTTCCCTTCATAAGCTGATTTGGGGTTTTGGAATATCTCAAGCCTATTCATTCATTCTCTGGTTAGAAGCTATACAGAAGCTAGGAACCAAAGACTGGATGAAATTCTAGATTTCAGATAGATCCATCCTTTTATGCTTTAGAGATGCTGAACATTAGATCATATCTTCTTCAAGGGTGGTCATACAAGACAACTTTAGCAAAAATTTCTTAGCATATCTGAGCAATAAGACTAAAATCTTAGCTAGAGAGATTATTTGGCTTAGATAAATGACATAAAATGGATAAGTAAAGAGGATGAAAGGGTGTTTTAAGTTTAGTTTCGCTATGTTAGTGCATTTCATTTAAAGAATGAGAAATATAAAGATAATTGGGAATACAAAAGATTACAAAAAATACAATTAGACAGAGTTTTATCTTAAGCTTAGAATGACAATTATGGTAACTCCTCATCAACAACTCATCTATAGTCGCATCAGGTAGCAAATGAGAATACAAAATGTGTTGTTATTGGAATTTTTAGACTATAGTTAGTTGGATTGTATAAACTCTAACTATTAAAGTTTATATTCATTTCTCCCTCTAATTTCCACCTTTTGAATGAATCTATTACTTATTTTCCAAAAAAGCTCTTGATTTTCTATTCCTTTTTTCTATTTATGTTTGATTTTGTTTTCTAATATGTGTAACTAAGCAACTTTAGCGTCTAGGTAAGATAAACCCTAATTTTGTGCTATAACATGTTTTAATTCTTTTATTTAACGCAATTGTTTTGACTGATATATTGTGATTCAATTGCATGTTTAATATATGCTCTAATAGATCCAGAATATTAGACCATAATTTGATTTCATAATATAGATATTGAAAACTCATATGTATGGATAGATTTACCGTAGTTGAAAGCAGTTGATTGCAAACATAAAGATAGGTTGACAAAAATCCTTTGAATTAGGGTTAAACCTAATAACAAAATTAACAAATTGGTAAAGCAATCTTAGTACCTTTAACATGAATAATATTATTTAATAATTCTAAGACTAGCTGTTAGAAGTGTCAAGTGAATTATTGGCATACGATAGGAATTTTCACGATCTAATAGTCAATAAAACAATTTCATAATAAGATGTCAATTATTTAAAGGTTTTTAGGGGGATTCATAACCTAGACATTAATTCTTGGTATCAATTATTTTCTAGGTGATTTCGTATTTCTTTGTTCAATATTGTTGCCTACTTTATTTTTTAGGTTTATTTTCTTTAATTAAAATCAAAATCAAAATCAAATTTGTATACTAGATAATAAGGTAATGGTAATTACTAATAGTTATCATCTTTGTGGGATTCGATCCATACTTGTTTATGTTAGTTACGGCTACACTGTGAATTCATGGATAATTCAACATTGACTAACTTAATCGAGTCAATTAACCACTATATCCAATAAAGGTGCAAGGTATAAACTTTTATTCAAGCTTTTTTTTTCTAATCCTTAGGCATATGTCTGAATAGCTTGCTGCCAAAAAATCTCAAATGATGATATGTGGGATCCTTACTAGTCCACGCTCTCTTGGGAATCTCAAAATCTAACGAAACTAAGTGAGCTCAATTTGTTAGGTAGAACACAATTTAGACTGCTTGTCCCCAAAATTCCTTTGGCAGTGCAGTCATCTTGTGCATGCAACGAACCTTCTCCACATTGCTTTTGTTCATCCTCCCAGCAACCCTATTGTGTTGTGGAGTCCCTAGTTTAGTTTTCATATGTGTAATGCCATGTGATGTGTAGTACTCTTCAAACACCTTAGAAGTCTTCTCTCCTTTATTGTCTACTTGCAGGCACTTTAACTTCCTCTCAACTTCCCTTTCTACCATAACGTGAAACTTATAAAAATTTTCAAACAATTGACATAAAAAAATCTCTGTTAGGATTTCAACAACGAGCATAATAACCCAAGAAGCCTAGCATAGATTAAAAGATAATAAAATTTATTTAGGAATCAAGAGAGAAAAATCAGAGAAAACAAACATCTATACGTGACTTAGAGGTTCAACTCGATCAATTGACAACAATATTAGTTTAAAAGCAAAGGAGGAATCTGCAGAGTATTGCTAAACTTAACCCTAATGAGCATATGAAATCGATCACACTTAGAGGCAGGAAGGAGTTACAAATAGATTCCAAACCCTAAATCAAAGAGGAGGATCAATAAAAGAGTCAATAGAAGACCAAAGATGTAGAGAATCCTCCAAAAGTAAAGGAATTTCGGCCCACCATACCATACCTGGCAATTTGGTAAATTTCTTAAGTTATTTAAACAACTTCATATCAACTTACCACTTGCTACAGATGCCCAAGCATGTATAATTTTTAAAATAGCTACTATCTAATAAGAAGAAGTTGGAGGAAGTGGCTACAGTGCAACTAAGAGAGGAATGTTCAACGATCCTACAAAACAAGTTACCCGAGAATTTTAAAGATCTAGGGAGTTTTACTATCCCTTATATTATTGGTAATTTGTCAACAGATAATTCTTTTGTTGAATTGGGGGCTAACATTAATTTAATACCTTATAAATTGTTCAAGAAACTGGGATTAGGATAACCTAAACCTACTAAGATGAGCATTCAGTTAGCTGATGGATCCCTTAAATATCTTAGGGGAATCATCGAGGAAGTATTGGTAAAGATTGAAAGGTTATGGTTGGAAAGGAATAATAGGAAATTCAAAAGCAAATCTTCTATATAAAAGCATATTATAAATGGGATCCTACAAAACCTAAAGGAATTAATTCACTTAACAAACTGATTAAGGAATTCTTTTTTATTCTAAACTTTTGAGGTTTGTATTTTGTTAATTTTCGTGAGAGGTGACATCATTAGATTTCCTTACACTGATTGATTGTATATGTAAACCTTTTTGTAATCTCCATTGGCTTCTTAAAACATTTTTTAATTTCTAAAAAAAAAAGATAGGTAGGTTCATCTTCCTAATTGACCTCATTATACTTGATATGGAAGAAGACATAGAAGTAACTTTGATTTTAGGGCATCCCTTCTTAGCTATGGATAGAGCCATCAATGATGTTATTGATGGTAAACTAGTTCCTAGAGTGGGAGAAGAAAGGTTACTTTTAATATTTGATGCTTTGGCATGTGCACTTAAGTACAATGATGCATGCAATTTTATTGATATTAATGACTTTGTAACTTCTGACATTGTGTAAGGAATTGGGTCTAATGACATGCAGTAATTGTCAACGACTCAAGATAAGGGTAAACATAAAGACAATAAGCATTTTGTGAGATCAAAAGAAGTTGAAGAAATAAAAAGAAATTAGAGACAATGTTAAAACCTCCATTGAAGAACCACGAAAGCTAGAGTTGAAGACACTCTTTGATCATCTAGAATATACATTTCTTGAGAACTCAAAATTAACAGTAATTATCACATCAACTCTAGAGATGTCATAAAAGGAAAAGCTGCTAAATGTGCTTAAAGAATATAAAAGGGCCATTGTATGGAAGATCTATGACATTAGAGGGATCAACCCTTTCTTTTGAACACATAAAATTTTAATAGAGGAGGAGTTTAAACTGGTAGTATAACCTCAAAAGAGGTTGATTCTGAACATAAAAGATGTGGTTAAAGGGGAGGTAATTGGACTCCTAATGTTGGAGTGATTTACCCTATTTCTGATAGTCCTTGGGTGAGTCCTATGCGGGTTGTGCCTAAGAAAGGATCACTTTCCTTTGCCTTTTATAGATCAAATATTAGAATGACCTGTGGAACATATGTACAACTACTTTTTAGATGGACATTCAGGCTACCTTCAAATCCCCATTGCTCTAGAAGATACGAGAAAATAACTTTTACATGTCCCTATGGTACGTTCACCTATAGAAGGATGTCATTTGGGTTGTGTTATATGCCTGCTACATTTTAGTGGTGCGTACATTTTTTTGGTGATACATTTGGCTTATGCCTCCATAACTTAGAAAAAGTGTTATAAAGAGATGAGAAGACAAATCTAGTGTTGAATTGGAAAAAAAGTCACTTTATGGTAAGGCAATAAGAGGTTTCCTAGATTATGAGAACTTTTACAGAAGATTTGTTAAAGACTTTTCTAAAATTGCTAAGCCTTTAACCAAGTTATTAGAAAAGGACATACCTTTTGCATTTACTAAAGAATGTTTAGATGCTTTTAACATTCTAAAAGAAAAGTTGAGTAAGGCCTTATTATGGTTTCACCATATTGGAATTTTCAAAACTAATGTATGATGTAAGTGATATTGCATTAGATATAGCACTTGGATAGTGGAGGAACAAACATTTTCAACCAATCTACTACATTAACAAAATCTTGATGGATGCTCGAGAGAGTTACACAATGATGACAAAGGAGTTGCTAGCCATGGTTTTTGAGTTTGATAAATTTTGATCTTAATTAGTATTGTCTAAAGTTGTTGTTTATAATGACCACTTTGTATTGAAATACTTATTGAATAAACCAAATGCTAATCCTTATTTGATTAGATGGATTTTATTATTGTAGGAATTTGATTTAGAGATTAGGGATAAGAAAGGGGTTTAAAACTTGGCACTAGACCATCTATCTTGTTTGAAAAGTCCAAATTTGAAAGAACTAAATGAAGAGGGAATTGGCAGTAGACCATCTATCTTGTTTGAAAAGTCCAAATTTGAAAGAACTAAATGAAGAGGGAATTGACGATGCCGTCCCAAAAGAATGCTCTATAATGAGTGAAGCTAAGACTCCTTGGTTTGAAGATATTGCAACTTACTTGTAGTTAAAGTCTTACTGGAAGGTTTGTCTTATCAGCAAAAGAAGAAATTCTATACTAATTTGCAATACTATTTCAGGGAAGAACCATATCTGTTTCACATTTGTGCAGACTAAAGAGTAACGAGATGTGTACCTCATTTTGAGGAGTGGAAGATCTTACAACACTATCATGCTAGACCCACTAGAGGGCACTATAATGCAAATAGGATGGCTTAGAAGATCCTAGATTCAGGTTTTTATTAGTCATCAGTTTTTAAAGATGCCTAAAGGTATGTAGCTTCATATGATAGATGCCAAAGATTAGGTAATGCCTCTTTTTTGTAAAATATTTGATGTATAGGTGATTGATTTCATGGGCCCTTTCACAAGTTTGTTTAGTAATAGATATAGCCTAGTAGAGTTTGATTATGTTTCTAAATGGGTTAAAGTGCAAGCTTTACCCACAAATGATGCTAGGGTTGTTGTGAAATTCATTAAAAGTTTATTTTCCCATTTTGTCATACCTAGGGCGATTATCAGTGATAGGGGTATGCATTTCTGTAATGCACAATTTGAAAAAGTGCTTAAAAGGTATGGAATTACTCATATAATTGCCACCCCATATCATCTTTAAATTAGTGGCTAAGTCGAGGTATCTAATAGGGATTTAAAAAGAATTTTAGAGAAGACTGGAGAGCATAAGAGGAAGGACTAGTCAATTAAATTAGAGGATGCTCTATGGGCTTATAGGACGACATACAAGACACCCATTGGCATTACACCTTATAGTCTAGTTTATGGAAAAGCATGTCATATGCCTGTTAAGTTAGAACATAAAGCATATTGGGTTATTAAACTCATGAATTTCGATCTTCAAACTACAAGTGAAAAGAGAAAGTTCCAAATTGGTGAACTAGATGAATGGCAATTAATGGCTTATGAAAATTCTAAAATTTATAAAGAAAGAGACAAAAGTTATCACGACTGAATGATTAAGTAATCACAAGAATTTATGGAAGGAGATTAAATTCCCTTGTACAATTCTCACCCAATATTATTTCCTCGTAAGTTTAAATCAAGATGGTATAGACCATTCATTATAGAGAAAGTATTTTCGTACAACGTAATCGAAGTGAGTCATATGCACAAGTGTATTTCTAAGATTAATGGTCATCAAGTGACGTTATATCTTAAAGGTGAGCTCGATAATAATAACAAAAATATCAATTTAACTAATCCACCTTGATCATAAAAGATACGTCGAGCCAAAGATGTTAATAAAGTGCTATTTGGGAAGCAACCTAAGAATTATATTTTATTTTTATGTTATTCTTATATTTTATTTCTTAATTATTTGTGTTATTTTTAGTTATGTTATTTTTATTTCTTTTGTTCTTTTTATCCCTTTTTCTTATATTTTGAAAGGATGTAATATCATATTGGATGGATTAAGATTCAGAAAATTGTCATATTCAGGAAAGTACCACCAAACCTTTAACTGTGGGCATACTTATATTATGTACATTAGGAACAATGTACAACTTTAACTGTGGGGAATGGTTAACACATTTTTAATGATTTATTTAAGATTATTATAATCTTGATTATTAAATCTTATAAACTAATATCTTGAATTGGTTAGAATCTGTCCACCTATACTTTACTTCATTGTTGAATATTGATTTGAATTGGTATGCAAAAGGATGATAATTAAAAGAAAATTACTTTTATAAATCATATTTTTTAGTATTTATTGAATTAATCAAATTGAATGAAAATTTCATATTGTTTACACATATATAGCCATCTTTTTCTTGAACTTTTGAGCTTCAGAGTGAAAATTTCACAATTTTAAGCTTATTTATTTCTTTCATGTGTGATGTAATGCATAGTTTAACAATTTCAACATGTATAGAAAGAACCCTAATGTTTCACACATATTCAAAGGGAACCTTATAATTTTATAAATGTTCATTAAGAATCTTGACTTAAAATTTTTGTTAACCTTCCATTAAAAAATATAATTGGAAAATATTATTTTTATGGGCCCCTCATCATATGTGTAAGCCATATGGCAATTGAGTCCAAAATTAAAAAATTAATAGTTCAAGACTTCCTTAAGCCATCGCTAGATGATGAGATTTAGGAAAAACCAAATGTTAACATGTGGGAAAAAATCATTCACAAAAGACCCTGCCTTCATTAGCATAAATGTTCTTCTTTGGTATGTTTAGTAAATTAAATCCCTAATCCTTGTTGCATTCTTTTTTGGTGTATTAATAACATTCTTTTTTGTTGCTTTCATCACATTCTTCTCTAGTGCATTCTTATCTAGTGCGTTCGCCACATTCTTCTTTGTTATAGTCATCAAGGCTTTTGGATTATGGGCATTCCTCTATGCTTATTATTGCATTCACTATATTATTCTCTAGAGTATTTTTATCTATGTTGTTATTGTATTCATCAAGTCTTCTAAATTATGGGCATTTTTCAAAGTGTACTATATTATTTTATTTGAGTTTGATATCTATTTATATAGGTAAAGATGAAGGAGACACTAAGGAATAATTTTTCCACTATGGTAAAGGTTACATGTGGTCCCAATATGTCAATTTTCTTTCTTGTTGATTTCATTATAAAAAGGCTTCCTAATATATCACTAACACTACTTGATATTGCATGTTATTTCATTATTTAGGTGGTATTACAAGCTATTTAATAGGATTTTTAGCTTCTTCTTAAAACATTTATGAAATGTGATATATAATCTTGCCTTTAGTCCTATGTTTCTCTATAACCATAGCCCTTTATTCACATTAGTCTTATCACAATAAGGTGTTGTCCCTATACCTTTTCTATTTCTACATGTTCCTTTAAATATTTGGATTTTAGAACACGAGGGAGCTATATTTATCTTTTAACTCATCTATGATAATTTGCATATATGTTTATATATGTTTACACACACCTTGACATTCTAATTATAGCTCTAGAATTTTTGGCTACAATAGGTAATGATAGGGACTTGAGCTTTAATGGGGAAGTTATGTATAATTATAAATTTAATGTAGATACTATTGAAGAAGAGAGTAGTAATGATGGATATGTGGGCACTTATGGGAATGAAATTGATGGTGATAATGAAGTTAAAGTTGAAGATGACAATAAGGTTGAAAGAGTACATAATATATTAAATATTTTTCATTCCAGATGATCACTAACTAATGGAGATTAACTCTAATGAATATAGAAGTTCTATTGAAAATGATTAGTACCCTAGTGGAAAGGATCCTAAGGAGCCAATGATAAGATCTAATACTAGTGTTAGACATAAACTAATTGGTAGTATGTTATATTGGACAATGGGTATAGAAATTGGCAATAATAAAGAGTTAAAAGATGATTTTGTTAATTATTTAATAACAATAGTGTATAGGGTTTAATGTACAATGGATAAAAAGTTAATATAAGTAGATTATAGTTGGATGCATTAAAGGATGCATATAGGAATTATATATAGCCTATAATAATAAGAACAAATGTTCCAAAATCAAGACATATATGTCTGAGTATACATGTTTCATAACAAACAAACCCAAAGTGGCACCAACAAACTTTTAGTTAGTCATTTCCATGATAGAATTTAGAGAAGCCTAGCATTACAACTGTAAATATGATTGAAGAAAATACAAACAAAAACTAAAAATATTTATAAATTCTACTATGTGAAAGGCTATTAAGAGGAAGATAAGGATGGAGAGAGCATTAGACTTTTGCTTGAGAATATTCCAAGCTATAAGGTTATATCCAAGAGTTAAAACATAGCAATCCCAACTTAAAATGGAATTATAATTATCGATAAATTAAAAATCCTCATTGTTGCAATTTAAAAGATTATATACATTTGTTTTGTAGTTATCAAAGAAGGATGGAGACAATTGAGGCCCATAATTGAGATGGATGGTTGTTTTTTAAAGACTGGATTTCAAAGGTAGCTAATTAATATACTTGGAGGGGACGGAGATGGAGCCATGTATTATATAATATGGGCAGTTATTGAAGATGAAAATAATGATTCATAGAGTTGGTTTATGTCACTCCTGTTAAGTGATTTGGAGTTAGATCATGGAGATGGAATCATAATAATATCTAGCATGCAAAAGGTATATAAATGTAGACTTGTGTTGTTTGACTTTTGTTATATGATCTATTATTATATTATATTACATTATTTTATTTTTGTTTTATGACTTATGTATGTAGGGATTAATAAGAGATTTGATATATTTTCCGTAATTGCAGTTGCAGGCTATAATGTAGAATATGTGCGGGATGCGATTCTTAATAGTCCATTGTTAGCGGAAGCTAATGTCCTAGGGTCCTGGGGCATATATTTTCCATAATTGACATAGACAATGATGCAATAAAGATTTGAGAAGACAATTATGAGCATGTGCATGGTCTACATACATCAAAGACTTCAATGAACAACTAATGAAATTAGATAAAATTAGACTTGGGTGTGTTTATGCACTGCTTAAATATCTTAATAGAGTTTGGCTAAGTCATACTAATCATTTAAATCAAAATGTCCAGTCATTGATAATAATATGAGTGAGAATTTCAATAGATGGATCCTATTAATAAGAGACTGACTAATAATTATTATGCTCGAAACCATTAGGAAAAATGGTGATGAAGAGGCATATTGAAAGTAGAGCATATGCATATGTATGGATATAAGATATTACACCTGTAATTATAAAGAAGCTTAAAAAAATAAGGAGGTAATGCAATAGAGGATTATGTGGAATTGTGATAGGGCATCTGCTGTCAGCAAGGGGATGGAAAGCACATTGTAGGTTTAGTAAGGGAAACTTTTTGTAGCTGTATAGCATAGGAACTATATGGTTACCTATGCAAATATGTTATTATTGTTATTAATCACTCAAAACAAAACCAGAGGAATTTGTGAATGAAAATTACAAGAAAAACACCCTTTTTTTAGAGTGTTTGATCAAGTCTTGTAGCTTATTAGGGGAATGATCTTTTAATAATTGAATGATTAGACAAAATACATCGACCAACTAAGATGATGATGTTAGGAAGACCAAAAAAAGCATAAAGGAGAGATAAAAATGAACCAAAGAAAGTACGAAGTAAAAAAACCTGTCACAAAAGGGTGAACTGTAATAATGTAGGAAATGTTATGCATTTGGACATAATAGTAAAAAGTGTAATATAAAAAGACCTAACAAATAACATGTTAATGTAAGTAACTTTTAATTTATTATCTAGTTTAATTTTAATCAAATTATCAATGTTAACATTGCATATATTACTATGTAGGTTAAAACAACTTCAACTGTATAGCCAATAGTTAAAGAATTGTCACTGGTAACAACGATAACTTAATCATTCTTATATTTTGCAAAATAATGATTATATGAAATATGCTACTCATCATCATCATCACACCCAGTCCGAAGTCCCACAGTGAAGCGGGATTTAGAGAGGTATGATAGTATACAACCTTAACCCCTACATAATAAAGAGGCTGTTTCCGGTAGACTCACATGCAGATGTGACAGGAAAATAATGATGCAGGTTAAACGAGTAAATAAGTAAAAATGGCACGCAAAATGTTTAAGTAAATAAAATTAATAATAAGAAATAATAATAATAATAATAATAATAATAATATAATAATAATAATAATAATAATAATAATAATAATAATAATAATAATAATAATAATAATAATGATAACGATAATAATGATGATGATTTTATTTATTTGCCACAAG
>JAOQMP010000004.1:24392167-24407922 GCA_027563575.1 Erythroxylum pedicellare
CATATGAATGATATTGAGAAATCATCTTATATGAATAGATTCACTATAATTGCAAGGAGTTGCATGCAAAGGTAGAGATAGGCCGACATAATTCCTCTAGATTAGGATCAAACCTAATAACTAAATTCATAAATCGATAATGCAAGCCTAGAGATTTTTAATAGAAAGAGTTCTACTAATTAACTGATGGATTAGTTGTTAATAGTCTTAAGAAGAATATTAAAATAAGATAGGAATTTTCACAATCCAATAATCAATAATATAATTGTATGAAAATGGCTACTATTTGATGATTCTTAGAGGGACTAGACACTATTATTTGATATTGATTTTTATAAGTAATTTCCTTTGTCTTCTACTAAAAATTATTTAAATTCCTAATTGTTTGTTAATTTTAATTTTTAACTAAAAACTAAAATCATAGGTTAAATAATAGAAAAAGGGTAATTACTAGTATTTCTTAGGTTTAACCCGTACTTACTTGTGCTAGCTACGGCTACACTATGCACTTGCAGTAAATTCAAATATTGACTTAATTACAGTCAATCAAGTTTTTAGCGCTATTGCTGAGGACTATAATATTAGAAAGAATAACTTTTATTAATATAACTATTATTTTTATATTGTGTAAGGATGTTTGTATTAAGCTAACTATTATTAGGAATGACTAGCTTTTATTTTCTTTTATCTTTTTATCCCTTTTCATTTATATTATACAAGGATGTTTGTATCTAGTATCGGATGGACATTCCCAAATTCGTTAAACTCAGAACCTAAAAATCTTGTTACTCAGAGAAGTACCAAAATTCCTCCACTTTCTTAATTTTTATGTTAAGATGCTTATATTGTGTACAATGGGGACAATGTACAATTTTAAGTGTGGGAAAGGGGTTAACAATTTTCTTAAGCTTACTATAATCTTTTCTATTTATCTTATTAACTGATATTCTTAACTAGTTAAAATCTTTCCATAAATACTTTATTTTATTATTGATTATTGATTTGAATTAGTATGTAAAAAGATGGAAGTTAGAATAAAATTACTTTTCTAAGTTATATTTTTATTAGTCAGTGACATAGTTAATTTGAATGCAAATTGCAAATTATTGCACACATTTTGTGTGAGCTTTTGTATGTTCTTTAATTCTTTCATATCCGTTATCATGTGTGGTGGGATGATTTTATAACTTATAGTTATCATTCATATGGAGACCATATTTTGTCAAAATTAGAAGCATTAAAATGATAAAGCTACTTATATTCAATAATTGTTTAATCTTGTTTCGTTTAAAATTACCTAACATATTTTATCCCTTTGGAGTAACCAATTTTGAGCCTTAGCCTTTTTTATTGATTATAACCACATTATTATCCTTTATTTTGTTCAAAGCCTTTCTATTAAATTGAACCCTGAAGGTTATTTACATTACTTGACTATTTGAAACTTGAAAATTTTGAAAGGCCCATTATTTCTTTAATTGTAGCACATGACGAATGCTCAAAAATATTTTTTTAAAACGTATGTTGAAAGCATAGAAAAAATGTATAGTACTAAAGGATTTATAATGCAAGGATCTATATATAGTGAAGTAATAAGTTTCTTGTTATGTTTCCTTTGTAAATTTCCTTCAATTTTATTACACTTTGATTATCCCAATCACACCATACTTAAGCCCCATTCAACTCTTATAAATGATAGTGCAGATTGTATTATGTTTTGCTAGATGGTTAATTGTGTTTTTGAGTGATTTTTAGATGATTATGTATAGGTTTAAAATTGTATTATTATTAGTGTTTGTATTTATAAATGATTTTTTAGTTTAAAGCAAGAATTGGATCTTAATTTTATGTTTTAAGAGGTGTTTAATGTGTTTGTGAGCATTGTAAAACAAGAAATTGAATAATTAAGAAGATGTTGGATGTAGGAAGGAAGACGTGATCGTGCCAAAAGGCATGATCGTAACAGGAGGTTTTTCTAGGCACCATTTTGTTCGAAGTTTGAGGTTTTAGTGTTATTTTTGGAACCAAACAAAGGAGACAAACCTTAAAAACAACCTCATAACCCTTAAGCATTATAAAAGAACATGAAAAACACCCAAAAAAAAGACAGCGGGCACTAGATCAATGAAGATAAAAAGGAGACATTAAGAAGAGCTTCAAATAATTCCAATTTTCTATATCAAGGCTCTAACTAGTTTTTCTTTCTTTTCCCCTTATTTATTTCATTGCCCTGGATATTTATTTGGATTATTATGATGTTAGACATGATTATGAGTTTCTAAATCCATATTAGGTATTATTTTTTATCTTTTTGTTGCACTTTACTCTTATTGAATTCAATACATCTATAAATGTTTGTGATAATTGTCATGAATATACTTGAAAATAAATCGAGAGAGTGAGTCAAGTCATTAGTTTTAAAGAGCATAACAAGAGTTAGTAAGTTAATATACCTACAATTATCATATTAATGAATAATTGAAGAGAGATCTTAATTGTGAAATTAACCATCTATCTGATTGCTTCAGATCTAATTTAATAAGTTATGATGAATCGAGAGATGATAACTCTATGAATATCGAATTCAATTAGGATTACCTAAATAGATCTTGAAAGAGAGTAATCAAAAATTTAGGATATCTTGGATAAAACATAATTGAATAAACAATATAAATGGAAACAAAAGAAGGATATAATACTTCCTTAGTCTATAACTTTAATTAACCTCAAATTCGTCGGCATCTCTCTCATCTATTCTAATTTATTATGTTTTATTTTGTTACTTTCAATTATTTATTTTAATTTAAATTAATTCTTAGTACCTTAGACAAAGTTATTTTCAAATTGTTTAGGTCTCTATACTCCTCATGGGAATGATACCTTTTGATATTACAAGACATAATTTATATACTTACGGTATTAAGAGTTTTATTATAGAACAAACTTGCTCATCAATAAAGACCTCTGGATTCCTATTTCTAGTTTACTTATAAGTGATGGAGATGTGACAATATTGGAAGCTTATAGTTAAGAGTTCTACTATGTATTGATTTGAGAGTTCGTCTACTTTTCATCCTAAACACTTAAGTGCATTGACTTAAACCTTAGTGAGGGTGTAAACATTTATGTTTTTTATTTAAAAAGCATTATTGATGTGATCACCAGTGATATTGATTTGTGAAGTCAGTTTTATGATAAATTGATCTAATTATATGTTAATTTGATTAATATGATATGACGACTTAGAGTATGAATGGATAGGTTGAAATTAATGAAGGACGAATGTTTGTAAAGTTGATAATTTTGCTTAAGGGCAAGCAAAAGCTTAAGGGTGAGGGCGTTTCATAGATGCCTATCTAACTACAATTGTACACCTACATTTAACATGCTTTGCTTGTTATTCTGTAGTTTTGTTTTTGGTACTTAATTCTCTTTAAGCATATTTGTATGTCATAATGCCCTTCTCATACCAAAAAGAGAAGAATTCACATGAAATTTTGGTATAAAATGAAGATTTGGAGCAACTTGGACTTACATGGTTATGTATGTGCCTTTGTAAGCCTCTATAAATGTGTAAAGTTATAATTTTAAGTGTTTTAGGAGCTATATGGTCACCTACACGACCGTGTAAATGACTGTGAATGCCTTGGAAACCCTAATTTTTACCATAAAAGGACGTGAGTTGAGATTTTAATTCTTGAGGAACATTTATAGGTGATAGTTCTGATTAAAGGACTAGGAAAACATAAAAGAAACGTCATGATATCTATTAGATAACAACATCAAATCCATACTGCAAGAAGATTCAATAGAAGAAAAAGGGAGATTTAAAATTATGATTTCTTTGTTTCCTATATTTTTCTACATGTATGTTATTCATTTCATTTCCTATAAGTAACTAAACACATTGATATTCTAAGTGCGATGAACCCTAGTTTGTGATAACAATATGTTTAAATCTTTTACTCAATGCAATTATATTGATTGATTTATAATTATTTAATTTCTTATCAATATTAGTGCATGATTTGAATTCATATGATTAAGATTGAGAAATCCTCTTGTATAAATACATATGCCATAATTAGAAGGAGTTACATGCAAACCTAGAGATAGGTGACATAAATCCTATGGATTAGGGTCAAACGTAATAGCGACTTTATAATTAAATAATGCAATCTTAAAGGTTTTAACTAAAAAGAGTTTAATTAATTGACTAATGGATTAGTTCCTAATAGTCTTGAGAAGGATATTAACATAAGATTTGAATTTTCATGGTCTAATAATCAATAATATAATTACACGATAAAGGGTTAATATTTAATAGTTCCTAGGGGGATTCATCAACTAGACATGATTAGTTGATATTGATTTTTAGGTTAATTACCAAAAAAAAGCCCAATCTTTCTTCAATTTTTCAATTATAGCCCAAACTTTAAAAAGTAACAATAAAATGTCCAAGCTTTCAATTTTTTTCAATTCTAGCGCAATCTTCAAAAAACGGTAATAAAATGCCCAAACTTTCAATTTTTGTCAATTCTAGCCTGATGTTATCAATTGTTCTCTCAATGCCTTCATTTCTTTATTTTTTTGGTTTTTCTGATCCCCCAAGCTGCTCTCGCATTATAGCATATTGTACTAATAAGCTCTTCATTTTTATTTCATTCTCCTTATGCCCTTAGTGTGAGAGTGTCGGGCCTGCGTAATTTAAAAATAAAAGGTGAGAGCATCAAGAGAACAAACTAAAAACGAAGGGAAAAACTAAAATCAGTGTTAGGTTATTGAGGTTGCAGAATCTGATTTACATCATTTTTAAATAACGATGTCATTTTAATTATGTGATTAAACGACGTTGATTCATTAATCTTCATTTGTTGTGTTAATTTTGGCTACGTGTATTGATAGTTAAGGTTTCTAAAACATGTGGTAACCCACATTATCAAACTTAACGGAAACACTAACATCAAGTTAGACTTAAAAAAATTGAATGTTTGAGCATTTTATTGCTATTTTTGAAATTCGGACTAGACTTGAAAAAAATTGAAAGTTTGGGTATTTTATTACTACTTTTTAAAGTTTAGACTATAATTGAAATTTTGACAAAAGTATGATTTTCTTTGTAATTAACCCTTGATTTTTAATGTAATTTCCTCTTTCCTGTGCTCAGAATTATTTTAATTCTTAGTTGTTAATTTAATTTAATTTTTAATTAAAAACCAAAATATAATTCATAGTTTAGATAATAGAAAAGGTAATTACTAGTTCTTACTATATTCGTAGGATCAACTCATACTTACCTCTGCTACCTTCAGCTATGTCGTGCATTTGTTGTAAATTTAAATATTGACTTGATCGTAGTCATTCAATGAACAATCGTGCAGGTGCAAGATCATAACCCATCTTATTCTCTAGCTCCTTTATCTTTTCTTTAGTTTTCTTATCTCCACTCATCATCAAACATGTTAAACATGCCCTAAAGAATATGATGACATTTTTTCCCAAATTAATAACAATCAAATAAAACACATAACACACTAATAAGAACATAAATCTAAGTCCTAAACACATGATTATCACCTAAGAAAACACTTAAAAATAAATTCTAAAGCCTAGAAGACACATTATAATTTACACCTATGAACTTCCCCATATTTAAACTTTTTCTTATCCCCGAGCAAAACTAAAACTTGCTAACAAAAAAAAAACACACAATCTTGCACCAATGCAGCAACGTAAAATGGTGTCAAATCTCATGAAATTAACTTAGCTACAAACATCAATCACTTAAAAAGTTCCAAGACACTAACTTGTTCCACTCATATCCAAGTGCTTTGATTTAATCACGTATAAAATAAAATATTGACACCCTATTCATACATCTATGGCACTTATAAGTATGCACTCATTTTTAGTTACCAAATAAAAAAGGTGAGTCATCACTAAGTACCAATTCATGGAAATTTCTTGACATTTTACAAGAAGGACAATAGGTTCACTTTTATTAAAAATATAATATTTTATATTTTATTTAATGATCACCTAGTTTTTTGATGCGAAGCAAACAAAGCGTCATGAATGTCTCCCTTTTACTCAACTAGATTACGTTCTTGTAAGCTTGTTTAGAGTGTCATTTTATCCTTTTGATACAAAGGTAAATATTCTATCATGAATATTCCCCAATTATTTGACTATATCACAACTGATAACTGGCTACTAGGTCTATTCTAAAATTGCTAGTAGAATATAAATTTTATTTAATACAATTATTCAACATTTTTTTATCCTACATCATTTCTTCCTAGTCAATCACTCCCATGAAAGGATACTAATGATGCCTACAAATTTAAAGAATTTAATTATAAATGCATCCAAGCAAGTGTCATAAAATAAAATAATTGGTATAATATTCTAATCAATATGCATATTCACTTCAAAGAAACCCAAAACACCAACTTCAATTTTTCTTCACAATTTAAGTGATCATTTACATAGTTAAACTAATTTCTTTCAATTTCATTCCATTGACACATTGACTTAATGGAAACATCATGCAAAATATTTACACAATGTAGCACAAGTAAAAAATACACATAATACAAATGCAAAGTCATATGCAAATGAAAATGCAAAAACATATATGTCCCTACACATGAATAATGCATTGTCCTTAATAAGGAAATAACACATAACTAAATCAAAATTAAAACAAAAAACTGATTGAAAAAAAAAACAAAAGAACAAAAAATAAAGACAAGAATACTTATGGGGATTCTGGTGGTGATGGCATCGGAGAAGGGACTTGATAGATACATATTTGAACATATTTATACCCCCATATTTGATGTATTTTTTTTGGAATTTTATACTTTTAATTTGCTCTATGTGCATTTATAGGTTATAATTGCCTTCATGGACTAAACGAAGAAGAATTCGGATGAACACGTAGCATAAAATGAATCTTTAAAGAAAATTAAGAATAAACAACTGTGTATATGGTTGTGTACATCTATCAACTTGTTCAGATTTGTAAATTTTAGAGATTTTGGAATATACATGGTCTAGTACATGCTCGTGTATCAGATTATGTATCACCCAGATCCGTAAAATTTACTATAAAAAGATGTGAGTAGAGGCCAATTAGAAGGAGAAGACATGGAGAGGTGATTTTAGATGTGGAAAAAATTTAGAAAGGACAATATTGATCCAGAGAAGTGGAAAATATGAAGAAATCATCGAAAGATCTAATATATTACAACATCAAACCTCAACTTTCAAGAACAATAGATAGAAAAAGAAGGGGGATTTAGAATTATGAACTTATTGTTTTCTATTTGTTTTACTTTGTTTATTTTTAATTTTATATTCTATCATGTGTAATTAAATGTCTTTAGTGTCCAGGTGTGATGAACCCTAGTTTGTGTTGCAATATGTTTTGATTCTTTTATTTAATGCACTTGTTTTGATTGATTTATTGTGATTTAATTACATGTTTAATATATGTTCTAATAGATCCAAAATATTAGTTCATAATCCGATTTCATAACATAGGATTTGGGAAATTCTATATATGAATAGATCTACCACAAACTAAGTTATAGGTTGGCATAAATCCTCTAGATTATTGTCAAACCTAATAACAAAATTCGTAAATCGGTAAAACAAATTTAGAAACTTTAACTTGAGTAATTTGATTAATAAACTTATGGATTAGTTGTTAATAGTATTGAGAGAGTTATTAGCATAAGGTAGGAATTTCTACTCATGATTAATCCCTACTTTATTTTTTATGTTTTAGCATTAATTTTAATTAAAAAATAACACTCAATTTGTAGAGTAGATAATAGGATAACAGTAATTACTAGTAGTCATTATCTTTATGGGATTTAACCAGTACTTTTTCTTTTTTGAAAAGTAAGTAATACCTTAATTCAAAAGGTGGAAATTACAGAGTATATAAGGTTACATCCCCTAATTTTGGAGTATATACAAATTTTAAAAAACTAGAAAGTGCATAAAGTCTTATAATAACAGAATCTAGATGCTTGGTTGCCTTTTAATGTAACTGGAGATGAGTAATTAATTAGCATTAATCATGATATCCATCCTTAGTTTTATCTAGAGTAGGATCCAACTATACTTTTTGTACTCTTTTGTTTTCCCAAAAATGTTAGTATTCCTCATGCTCTAAATATAGTGCACTAGCATTGCAAAACTTATTCAACTCATAATTGCATGTCTTAGCTATAACTACATCATGCACTTGCGATTAATTCAACATTGATGATTAAAATAAGTTAATCAAGTTTTTGGTGTCATTGTCAGGGACATTGATATTAGGAAAACCTAAATTTTATTAATATATGCAATACTATTTTATTTTATTCTGTTTATTTCTTTTTTATTTTAGTTATTTTATTTGTTTAATTTGTTTAGTTTAATTTCCATTTTTAGAACTATACTCCTAGTCAGTTTATGACCCAAAGCATATTTGAGATCCCAATAAATGTAGAGTCAGAAATTGAAAGAGCAGCATATAAGATAGAAGGCTTAAAAAGTCACGTAGACATGGAAGAATCATCTAATATAACGAACCAACCATGAACTATATTTAACTATGCTAGGTTAGTCTTAACCGGTGCATAGTCCAATATCATGAGACTGATTGTCCAGAGGAACAACTTTGAGATCAAGCCAAGCATCATTCAGATGGTGCAACAATCAGTCCAGTTCGATGGAATCCAGGACATAGACCCTAATGTGTACATCTCTAACTTTCTGGAGATATGCAATACTTTCAAGATAAATAGAGCTAATGATGATGCCATTAGACCGCATCTATTCCCATTCTCTTTTAGAGGAAGTCTAAGCAATGGTTAAATTATATGCCGCATTCTTTATTAACTATATAGTAACAAGTGATCGAAAATTTTTTATTGAAGTACTTTCCATCTTTTAAGACTACGAAATTAAGGAATGATACCTCCTTGTACTCTAAATATGAAGGCAATTCCTTCTAAGATTGCTTACATCATGGACTATCCCTGTGGTGCCATCCAACCATTCTATAATGTGTAGAGTCAAAGCATTAGGCAGTCTAATGATGTGATAGCTAAGAGGACCCTCAATAACAAAGTAGCTGAAGCAACCCAATAACTAATGGAGGATATGGTCATGAATAATTACCAATGGTGCTCAACTAGAGCATGAACCAATAAGCCAATGAGAGTTTATGAAGTAGACATTATGGCATAGTTGGTGAGCCAAATGGAGGCCTTAAGTAAGAAGATAGATAGAGTGATTATGGCTCCATAAGGAAGAGTAATGTAGTGTGAGGCATGTGAGCTAGATGATCAAAGACAACAGTGTTAATCATTTCATCCCGAGTATATGGATTATTTGAGGAATGCTCTTAGACCCTAAAATAATCCATATAGCAATACTTAGAACCCTATATGGAGGAACTACCCCAAATTTTTGTGGAAAAATAAGGGACAAGCAAGATACAATCCTCCAGTTGGATTCCATCAATAAGCATCACAACCCAAGAAGCCTGGTATGGATGATTTGAACATCAAATTTATTCAAGAATTAAAGAAGAAAAATTAGCAAATGGATGCATCCATACACAACTTGGAGGTTTGAATCGATCAACTTATAAGGTTAGTGGCAAAAAGAGTAAAAGGGAGTTTATCGAGCCTAACAAAACAAATCCTAAAGAAAGACTAATGGCAATCACCCAAAATACTGAGAAAAAGCTCCAAGAAGAGAAGGAGGTGAGTACTGAGAGTAACTCAAAGGCTGAAGGTGGATGACACTTAAAGAGAGTTAAGGAGTATTGACTTACAATTCCCTATCCTGTCAGAGCGAAAAGAAATCTATTAGAGGAAGAGTTAGATAGATTCTTTAACCTTTTAAAATAAGTTAAAATAAACTTTAACCTTGTTGAATCTCTTTTGCATTTAACAAAGAGCATAGAATCTTTGAAAAAGAAATCATTTAATAAGGAAGAAGCAAAGAAGTTGGGGAGTGTAGTGTTTAGTGAGGAGTGTTCAAATAAGAAAATGAAACTACCAGAGAACTAAATTGACCCAGGGAATTTCTATACCCCTTATACTATTAGTAGTTTAAAAGTAGATAAGACTCTAGCCAATCTAAAAGCTGACATAAACCTTTTTCTTTATTTGAAAAAATAGGAATAGGAGAACATGAACTGACTAAGATATATGTACAATAGTTCTCTTAAATTTTGGATGCTATAGAGGTTAACGATTCATGTCAAGATATTTTACATTTAACACCCCACTCTCGCAAGACCCGAACCTAACATCGATGGGTGATATCTAAGTCTGTGCCCTACGAGGGTGGCATGCTAGAGCACTCAATCGCTCGAATTTTAGTACAATTTTTTTACCACAATCAAATGCGCGAAAATCAGTAACAATTTGGGCCCGCTTTCTTTCATAAACATTTTCAATCATAGCAATACAAACATCATAATTTCAATAGCCATTTAGTCCCATTACAAATACCAAACATTTTCGATTCCAAAAGTTATTACAAACCGCAATATTCAATTTCAAAAGATACAAAAATTTTAGGAATATAAAATTCAGTACAAAAATAAAGAAATACAATGCAGACGCGAACTGATCCCAACCTCAGTCCCTTAATTGAATATAGTGGGTATACTCCCATTTTTCTAACGAGGTATTCTTCAAAGCCTGAAAAATAATTGCAAATTTTGGGTGAGTTTTGTGAACTCAATGAGGTAACCATCATCGATGGTTCACTCAATTCATGCAACACATTAATTCACATAACATACAATCACATACTGCACTTTACCTCAGTATCACGTTTTCACTTAAGCGTAGGCAAATTTGGCATTTCAATCCAGCAAATATACTTAACAAAATGCATCTGAAATGCTCATGAAACATTTTTCCAATTATTACATTATTGTGATTGAGTGCCTATCTATCCAGTATTCATTGGATACCAGGATCATTGATAACTGTCCCATATAGGGCTCATTAAACGTTGAGCCTAAGGCTCTGAATCACTTTCTAAGCTTGAGGCTCTTTTCACACTTTGAGCTTTAAGCTCTTATCAGTGGCTACTCTGGTCACAACTCTCATAATCTGATCATGCATTCATGTAATGAAATGCATCACATTCATTCAATCAATTGAAAGTACTCAATGTCAAACAATCATATTCACTATCACATCTCATTCACATTGTTATCGGACCTTAGTCCGACATTCAACACTTAAGTCAAGAAAACACTTATTCCATCCAATTCACACTCAATGAGCACTTCAATATTTCATTTATACATCACATTCATCGGACCTCCTGTCCGGAAATCAACACAATCAATCACATTCATTCATCATCCATAACAGCATTTAAGCAAACAATAATTGAGAGAAACTGTCTAGGTTACTCACAGTACACTCCCGAAGCTAAATCCTGGAAGAGCCGTCAACATCTGGAGGTTGACATTCCAATTGCTCCTCTAAGTCAAATAACATAGACATATATCACAATTTGCACAATCATAGGTGTATTAAAAAATGCACATGTATGAAATGAATTATGTACAATTCATGTTCATGATAATCCAGGGTATCACTCCATAAATTCCTTACAGAACTATTCCCATACCAAAACTCATCTAAGTATATCTTATACTTAGGTTTATGCCTAACTAATACCATTGAATTCACAATTCATTTCTCATTGAATCACTTCAGATTTTTCCAAGGCACCCCTTTTGGTGCTACTGTTCATATACAATTAGAAGATGAAAATGAAGTAATTTGGTCAAAATATCTTCTATATAAGTGTTCCTCTATGTCTTATCTTTGCATTGACACCAAAATCACTCAATTTTGTTGAGTAATTTGGAAGATATACCTCAAACATTATCAGGTTATCCATATTCAAAAACAGTATACTATACACAACTTCCATCAAGAAATTCAACATCTTAGAGACTGAATCACAATTCGACTTTTTCATATGATTTATAGAACTATATCTCTATTTTACTTAAAATAAAAAATAATCTCATTTTGAACTCTACAGATCAAGACATTATCAAAATACTGAAGTATGTTCAGTAGAATAAAACCATTTCATACTATGTAAGGGCACACTCACTACACCCGTTCCACTTTTTCACTCAATCTGGTCTAATTAGAGTCATAGAGCTATGATTTTCAGTACAGATGTAGAGACATGTATTACAAGCCCAATGGTTCAAGAATCAAGTCATTTGGATGTCTAGAGAGGAAGTTATGACCAAAAGAAGCAACTATATTTATGACCTCAATCGTCTTACTTTGCTGCGTCTACATGAACAGTAACTTCGTCTTAGTTTCTTTCGTCTTATAATGTACAGTAACTTCGTTTTAGAATGTACAGTAACTTCATCTTAGTTTCTTTCTTCTTAGAATGTACAGTAACTTCATCGTAGTTTCTTTCGTCTTAGAATGTACAGTAACTTCGTCTTAGTTTCTTTCATCTTAGAATGTACAGTAACTTCGTCTTAGATGAATGGTAACTAAGATGAAGCAACATTACAACTTGTAATGCCCATATCTCTCAACTCCAATATCCAAAATTTACAAACTTTATACTTTTAGAAAGATAAAAGAAAGGTATACAACTCTCAAGTAGGTAACTTTGCCAAAATCTATCTAGATCACTCCCAGATTTACTCCTGAAGTCTAAACAGGAATTTTTACATTCAGCTCCCAATTCTCACTTCGTGACAAATTTTTGAGACTCAGAGAGACAAAATTGAAATTCGATGTCTGCATACAAAATATAGACGTATATCTCTAGGTTAATACAAATTAAGAATCATCTCCTTTGGACAACTAAAGAAAATGTTATGGCTAAAAGACTGAAGCATATTCAGTGAGCATTTTCCCAGATTCTCAAACTCTCAATATTTTACAACACCCAATCGTCAATGATCTTTCAAAACACTAAATTAACACTATAACCAAGTTTTTCATCCCCAACAACACAATATTTATGGACAACCATGAAAATGTCATTTTCCATGCAGATGATAGTAACTTATTAAATTTATTTCATAAATCCCCAACTCTAAAGGATTTATTCATTAGTTACCTGCTGAAAACTACACAATCTTCAAGGCCTTAACTCCACACAATTTCCGTACTTCGCTGAATACAATGACCAGCTTCCATTTTTTTGTTTAGGGTAGAGGACACAAATGGCAAAGTGGGTTTACTGTAGGAAAGGAAAAACATAGAAATCTCTTAGGAGCTGTTTGATGGAAAACACTGTGTATTGAAGGAAAACTTGAAGGAGATGACGATGAAGAAAGAACTTAGACATATTACTTAACCTATCAACTCTCAGAGAACAGTAGCCTACTCCTAGGAAAAGTATATAGCCTAAGAGATATTTGTCACTTCCCTCACATCAACCTCTAACTTAGTTTCTTTTGAAACTAACTCCATTAATTCTATCTTTACAATCCAAGTATCTCCAATATCCTTTGAATTCTTTTTTCTAATTTTCCAAAATACTCTATAATTTTTGAAATTCACCAAAATTCAAAAATATCACAATTCCAGTAATCAATAATATTTCCAATATAAATAAAATTCGAATTCTGAAAATTTTCCAATAACCACAACTCAATCCAATTATATGCGGAATTATTCATGAATGCATATACAATTATTTTCATGTGCAGAAATTTTTTTTACTATTCATATATATGTGTATGCCATATTGTACATGAGCATGAAAGTGCTTTTTCTAAGCTCTCATTGGTCACTCATATTTAATATTCTAACCTTCCTGCAAGTGACGGGATGTTACAACTCTCCCCTCCTTAAAAAAATTTCGTCCTCAAAATTCTTACTTGTTTACTTGAACAGGTAGGGATAATGTCTCCTCTGTCTCCCATTTAACTGTCATCACTCAAATACTTTCTTCCACTTTACTAAAGTCAATGGAATCACTCAGTATGTCAATCACTTATTTAATCATTTTCTTTCTTTTTAACTAGCTCCTCAATATATATATCTCAGATTACTCACATATCACACATTATGGATCTGAAACATCCTTTTATCAATAACACTAACTCATAATAATTTCATGCAGACCAATTCATGTCGGGCTTAGTTTATCCTTTTTCCTAATCTGAGCACATCTTATACTCAATGTGAGCATACCTTGTCAAGGTGATACTCTCAGAGATAATTCATCTTTTTCACTTCTCGTCGGTGTTAATACACTTAACTTTCAAATCTTTCTCAGTATATTCCATAACTTCGATGTTATCCACTTATCTTGGATCACTTAACTCCTATTACAGATTCATTTCGCTCATCGATAGTATCTCAATTTTTTATGGCCTTTAACCATTCTTTTAGGCCCTCTTCCTTACAAAGTAAGGGCGAACGACTCTTTTTGTCATATAACACCTCATACAGTATTCTAATGATATCACCAAGATAACAATTGTTATGCCTGTAGTCAATTTGAATTATACATTAATCTCATATTCCTATTAACTCCAAAAATTATAAGCTTTAAGCAAGTCTCTAATAGTCAAGACTATTGGTAACTTAAATATATAATTACTTGGTTCTACATTCTTATCCATCAAATGCCCTTTCGATGTATTCCTACTAGGACATATAGTTTTCGATTGTTTTCTTATGTTTTCTCTAACAGTCTCCTCATCACGTACACATACTTCATTTTACCCTAAAATTTAGGTCGACATTTTATTCTCTTTATTGCACTAAAATTGGTGACCTCAATATCAAAATTTGTGATACACTGTTATGGAATTTTCTGTTCAATGCATCAGATTATAACACTATCTTTATTGGGAAATGCTCATTTGTGCAATCCTTTCAATCTTTTCAAACTCAATAATTTCCTCAATCTTTACTGATCTATATATTCACACACACACACACACATATATATATATATCCAAAATGTTTCTGTACAATAATGTCTCCAAGGTTCCAAAGCAATTACTATTGCAGCAAGTTTCAAATTATGTATCAAAATTCAGCTCATAGGGCTATAATTGTTTGTATGTATACAAACTCACTTTATTTTTCTGCATTAGATCACATCCTAATCTCTGGTGTAAAACATGATTACATACTATAAAATCTCCGATTCCTAATGATACTATTATCATTGGTGTTATAATTCCCCAGAATTTTTTTTTATTCATCACTCTTATGATTTACACGTTTTTGCTCAGACATTTTTGTCAAAGGCTAAGATCATTAGAAACTCCTCAACAACTTCTAGTAGTGTCCCATATATATATAGCTAGTTCTAAAGAACTCCAAATCTCTTCTAATTTCCTTGGAGATTCCCACTTCATTTTTACCTCACTTTCTACTTTCTTTAGGTCTCCCAATATGCCATGTTCAGATATACAACCTACATTTTGTTTGATCAAGCTAAGATTCACTCTTGTTAAACTTGGCATATAATTGTTCCTACCTCCACGATATGTAAGATTAATCTCAATGCTCAAAATACTCGTTTCAATTTTTTAATACACTCCAATTATCCTCTATGACCATAGTCACTAATTGATTTAATTTTTACTTGGATCACTTTAATCTTCAATGTCATGATACTATTAGGGGCATTTGTTGATTCAAACAAATATTGCCAAAACTCCATATGCCCTTGATTAGTTCTCGTAATTCCTTAAGTCA
>JAOQMP010000004.1:24411428-24423969 GCA_027563575.1 Erythroxylum pedicellare
TTTAGTTGAGTCCAGAACCATCTCTGTGATATCCATGATGTACGTTATAACCTCAATAATATATTTAAATGCTTAAATTACTCTAGTATACCATAAATGGAGCATACTTAATAAAATACATATACAACACATTGCAAAATACAATAATCAAACTAGGATATTACACTGTGGTTAAAGAGAAGCGATAAGGAATGGGAAGAACAAATACGTTTTGTTATTTTTAGGGTTTATTTTTCTCATTTTAGTTAAAAATTTTAAAGTTATGATATTAACCGATATTTCAAATATGAACTGGTACCATTTGAAAAGGCTAGTATAAGCTACGTTCAGGATCCCTCTCACACATATGGAAATTTGGGCCTAATCTCTCAAACATATGGAAAATTGGGCCTAAGTGGGAAGAGATATTATTAGATATTTTGAACAATCAAAATGATATGTATGAGGTAAAGCAGGAGTAATTGACTTTGAATCGTAAAATATAACATTTTCAGAAAATGTCTTTCTGAAAGTAGGGTGAAATATGAAAATATCTATTTTCATATGAGGCTCTTAATTAGAATGATTTTATTACAATGAATTATGAAAAGGGACTTTATCTGAATGAGAGTAGTTTAGAACTTGAAGAATTAAATTAAGGCCAATCTAGGTTTCATCCCACTAAAAATGTCCTAATGTATTTAATCCAAATGGGGTTAATCAGGCACTCATTAATTTGTTTCTTATAAACTTCATTTATGTCTAGGTAATCATAGAATAATTCCTTGTTGTTAATTTAAAATTAAAGGAGAAATTGATATGATTATTTGAGACAAAGCCAATGAATGTATATGAGGCTCTTGCTAGTTTTGCTTAAAATAAATGGACGAAAGCAATGAAAGGAGAAATGATTTCTTCAAGCTTAAACCAAATGAATTATTTACTTATAATTACTGTGAATTTGTTAAGAAAATCAAAGACTAGTTGTCGTCTGAATATGAGACAAAAGATATGGGTAAAGCTACATATCTTCTTAGAGTTAAAATTTAAAGAGACTGTTCAAAGAGATTATTATCACTTTCATAAGTGGCCTATAATCAAAAGATTTTAGAAAGATTTTGTATGTAATATTGCCATCCAATTGATAACTATTTTGCTAAGGGCGAAGTCTCAACAAGAACAACCCAGTTAAACCATAAGAAAGGGAACAAATAAAGAAAGTTCCTTATTTCAATGTAGTTAAAGGTCTCATATATGTTATGATGTATATAAGGCCAGATATTTGTTACGTTATTAAAATGGTGAGCAAATACTAGTCAAATCTAATACAACACATTAGAAGCAATAAAGAGAATATTGAGGTATTTAAAAGGTATTGTTGATTATGCAGTATATAATCAAGGCAACAACCTACATATACAAGAGTATAAAAATGTAGATTAGAGAGGATATTTAGATGAGAGAAATTGTAACTTTGTTCCTTACTAAACAATGATGCCATATCATAGAAAAGTAATAAATAATAAGGTATTGCATTATCCACAATGAAAGCTAAATTTATAACACTTTTAGCAATGGTATAAGAAGTTGTATGACTTAGAGGATTCTTGGTTAGTTTGGGAACCACTCAAATCAAGACTAATCTAGTAATAAACAAGTTTGATAGTCAGTCATCAATTACTTATACTAAATACCTCAATTTTCATTGTAAAACCAAACATTTGGATACTAAGTACAATTATATGAAAGATATAGTTATAAAAGGAGAAGTGAGTATGGAGTATATATCTGCACAAGATATAATGTCATAACCAATGAAAAAATTAATATACTTGAGATACATACATTGGGCATATGAAGTCACTAAGATTACATAGATATTGAAATGTAATTAATTAACATTCTCTATGTGTGTTCATTCAACATATTTTTAAGTTTAAATATAAATAGAATTTGACATTATTCACATAGTAATAAGTATTACATAGTAATTGATTATGCTATATGGTATATTTTATGTATGAATAAAAAATTATAACAGACAGATAAATATTAACTCTCTCATAAAGACAATCACCTATATTATTTATGATAACTAGAGAAGAGGTAGGTTTAAGTTTATTATTAAGGTGATGATAGAGGGAAAAAGTAAGAAACTTAAATCATAATTATTGACTTAGATAATAAGTAGCTAAGAAGTCGATAAGAAACTAGTTTGAAGTGATTAAATAGTATCATATCTATCTTAAGTTGACAAATTAGAGTTGAAAAAGTTGGTTTTAGGAGTGGACCAAGAAACTCAAGTTAAACATTAAGTATTTTTGAACTACCATTGCATTAATGAAAGACATATGCTCCAAATAAAAAAGGAGTTAATATTGTAGCACATGACACTTATTAAATGATCAAAAATGATCATGAAAAGATATTAATGTAAATCATAAGATCTTCACATACATTGTGTGAGACCCTAGAGGTAAAATAAGCCTCATATTATACCCTTATGACTCTTATATAATTCTTAATAATTAAATTTAAGGTTTGTTACTTTTGAATGTTACCGGATAATCATATGTACTATAATTTTATGGAACAATTCTAAAAAACAAATTCAATTCTATACAAGAAAATTTAGAACAAAGGAATACCATTTTGATTCGTAACTTAAATAAGAAAAATATAAGTATTTTAAGATGGCCACAGAATCTAACAACACGTGTTACCTAAGAGAAAACTGGGATTAACAAAACTTCTTGTTATTCAATGATCAATAGTTTCTAGGAGAGGTATAAGAATAACAAAACAAAAAAGATGCTTATTCATATGTAGGCTGAGATTGAACCAAAGACTAGATCCTTAATGCATTCATCATTTTTATCATTTTTTAATCATTTACTTTAATTTTTTGTTTAATTTTACTTTATTTTGTTATTTATATCAAACCAAACCCCCCAATATCCTAAACATCAATTCTTTTCATTTTCAAAGCTTTATGAACACTCTCTGTGGGATCGAGCTAAACTTATCACTAGCTATAATTTTAAGTCTAGTTATTTTGTGTGGTGTTACGATGCGCTACCAAATTTTGGCATCATTACTGGGGAATGTGGTGCTTTAGTTTTTGTTCTTGATTTTAATTGGTATTTTGTATATATTTTTTTTGAATTAGTTTTTACATCCATTTCTTGATCTTTTCATGTTTGTTTGTGTTTGTATATAAAAAGGACACATGGAAGGGAGTTTGTCACTGTTGGAAATTATCGATGCTATTGATGGAAAATTTTCCTATAACCATTTTTGGAGGGATCATAGGATCTTTAGTTATAGATGGAATAGCCAGCAATATTACTTCTTAGATGAGTTGTAGGATGCATAATAATTCTCATATATACTAGAAGCTTCTAATTCTAACTCAGGTACATATCTAGAAGAGTTAGATATGTCTTTTGATACTAATATTATCCAATTTAAGCAGGATACAAGTTCTAAAATCTAGACCTTGGTAAGCCAGATAGGTCAATTGATGGTAGCTATCAACCGCCTAGCATAATAAAGCAAAGAGATTCAACCATCTTAACTCGAGGTATACCTAAGGAACGTTAATGTAGAAAGCTTACATAAAGAGGAGTTTGAGAGTCTTGAGAAGACTACTCAAGGGATTGCTAGTGTAAAAGAAGCGGAGGAGGAGCTTGAAGGAAACAAAGATATATCATTTAGCTCAAAGGTAAATATTGAGTTCCTAATTGTTTGTGAGACTAACCCATCACCTTTACTTAGTGGATTGGAGAAATTAAACAAAGAGGAAAAGGGTGAAGAGATATTCCAAAAGTGTCAAGAGTCAGTAGAGATTAAGAGTCTGAAGATAGGGAAGACCTTGAATATGAATGATCATCAACTGAGGCCGTATCCTAAAGAACCTCATATGGAGAAAGCACAAACTATGACACCTAAAAAACATAATTTTGTCACATGATGGGAAAAACAAGGAGTCGAGCTTGCAACAATAAACAAAGGTGCTTTTTACGTTTTTGCATTTCTTTCTTATATGTATGTGTTTTTTTAAGTTTTTTTAACATGTTTTTATGTTTTCAAAGGGAACTTTATTTCTTTTCTTTTACATTTTTTCATTTCTTTCTTATATGTATGTGAGTTTTTAAGTTTGTTTACTTCTTACGTGTTTTTGTGTTCTCAAATAAAAAGAGAGAGAATCAAACAAACAGACAAACATTATCTCTTTGTTTATTGCTTTTAATTAAGACTATATAGTCATAATTTGAGAGTGAATTGGCCAGAAAAATTCATGAAAACTTGAGCATGTACTTTTACTCTTGTGATTGATTAATATGTATTATCTTTAGAAGAGTAGTGAATAGTGGTAGACATAAGTCAGTGAGATTTTGAGCCTTTGTAGACTGACACATCCATATCAGTCTTGTAACATTCCGTTCCCATACTAAGGGTTAGAACCCTAGATTTCTATAATTGAGAAATAGCAATAAGAGATTAGAAAAATGCATTTCATGCTCATGCATAATGTTAGCATACACACACGTATATTTGATTATTACACACATTACAATGAATTGTTCATGCACTCATTTGACATTGTGCGGGTATAAATGATTGTTTTAATGTGATTATGGTGTGAATAGTGGATATTTTGTCTTGAAAATTGATTTGGTGAATTAAGTATTGATTTAGAATTTTTGGTGAAAATTTGGGAAAATTTTAAAATTTATAGGTATTTTTGGACTAGGAAAAATGCCAAGTGACAAGACAATTGATAAATGACAGTAGAAATAAATGTCAAATGGTTGTGGAAATTAATAATAAGTGACATCAATAGTTAATGACATATGTCATTTAAATTAGGAGTCAATTGGAATAGAAATGGGGAGACAAATAGACTAGCTTTTTAAAAGAGCCAATTGAAGGCCACAATAAAATGATAAGTGGCACAACACTTGCCACTCACCACTTTCGATTTTATTCACTTAAATTAAAGACCATCTCATCGTCTTTCACTTGTCATTTTCGATACATGCTTCTCTTCTTCATCTTCTTTAATTTCTCTGTTCTTCATTATCGACCATCTCACTCTCAGCCTCATTTTGTCGATTTTTGTCCAACTCTTTCACTTTGTTTCTTCAAGAGTCATTATCTTCTCCATCTTGTTACTAAAAGACCTAACCCTTCTACCTTGAATGATGATGATGATCATGTAAAGCCATGGAAAGCTAGGGTTTCATGGTGATTGAAGAAGCTTGGAGTTCAATCAAGTAAGTTAAACTTTGTTCTTCATGGGTTGTCTAAATAGAAGCATATATGATGATAGTTAGTGGTAAATGATCATGATAGAGGAGTTGAAATATGTGTAATGTTGATGTTGCAATAAATAGATGTATGTTCTGTTTTAATGTATTAATGGTATTTAGGAGTTGTTTTAAGGGAGGATTGAGAGACTAAATGGTCATAAAGAGTGATGATATAATGATGAAGACCTTAATAGTCATAAATGTTCTATTTTTGTATAAGTGATAAATCAAAGATCATGTCCTTCCTTTGTATATTTGATGATCGATATTTCATAAGTTGTGGTTAAGATGATTTTTGGAGATAGAAAGATCATTTTGATGATGTAAAAGAGTGCACAATTTTCATGAAGAGATGATATGCACATGTTATGTTTTAATGCTTAATCACATAAATGTTTGGGTAGTTATTATATGGATGAAATAAAATAAGTCTAAAGCTAAAGAAGGAAAGCAATGTGGTGTCTTAAAATGGGAAGGATTAAGGTGATAGTTAGAAGTTAAATGAAAATGGAATTGAAGTTGAACATGTGCAGAAAGTTGATGAAGAATGTGTACATATATACATATATGTTATGTTTTTCATATTCATGATCAATCATGGACTATAATTTGTTTATAGATGGTATTGAGATGAAATGGAGTTAGGAATGATAGGGAAATGATGAGTGCTTAAATTAGAAGTGATAGACCAAGCATAAGGTATTGAATGTAGTAAGTAAAGAGTTAGAAATCTGGAAAATAAGTATACAACTGGATAGATTTTGGGGCAAAAGGAATAACTTTTGCAGTGGATCTCAGATTGAGGCCATTTAAGTATGCTTTCAAAGAGGACTTCGACTCTTACAACTTCTATGAAGACCCCGAGGAGAGATTTTGCTATCTAAAGGGTCAAATTTTCACATTTCTATAAGTGACCTATAAAGGTCTACCTAGGGGACATGATGTCCCTTCAAACGGATGTGGGCAAAGCTGAAAAGCTAGAAAAACTGAGAGGGTCCACCCAGTGACCACGAAGGCAACCTAACGGACATTCACTAGCCATTTTTACTTAATTTAGGTTAGAATGGAGCTTGAATTGAACATAGAATGATGCTTGGATTAAGTGATTAAATGTGTGGTATGTATAAAGTGATAACTGGGGTTATAACTTAATGAATGAATTGATGATATCAAAGTACCAAAGGCATAAGTATAATGGGAATGAAGATGTTGATATGATTGTAGTCATGATTCAAAAGATTTGAGTAATATGTATTAAGTAAATGTGAATGAGAACTGGGTATTATAAGAGCATATAACGTTAGAAAAGAAATAATGAGAAATTGAGTTATGATACTAGAATAACCAAATGTTCTTAAGGTGTAAGCCTAAGAATAACCTAGACACATACAAAGTATAAGGATTAAATGGTGAACTTAGAATGATCATGTATAAATGAAGTGTAAACCTAAGTTTAATTAGATGTTTATGATTTATGAAATGAGAATGAACCTAAGATGTGAATTTAGGTATCATCCTCGAAATAATCAAATTGAGCATGCATTATACGTAACACATATACATATGTGTACCATTGAATGTTTATGTAATTGTGCAATTAATAATGTGTGTGCAATGTATGTATTCTGCATATGGACGTTTTCGGATCATGGAAGCTAATGCTAATCTAGAGCGTATTGTGAGTCAACCTAGATGATCTTACTTTAAATGATTGTTCTATTTAAATTATGTATTGAATGATTATGTGAATGTGATTGTACTGATTCTGGACATTGAATGTCTGAGGCGTTTGATTTATGAATAACATTGGAAGTACTCATTGAATGTGGATTGAACTGACTATGTGTTTCCTCAACTTAAATGTTGAATGTCGGACTAAGGTCTGATGAAAAATGTAAATGAGATAGTGAGTAAATATGAACGTGTAACATTGAGCACATTTAATTGTCTGAAAATACATGTGATGCAATTCATACATGAATGCATGATTAGATAAAGGATGTTGTGATTGGAGTAGCCATTGAGAAAGAGTTTAAAGCTCAGAAAGTGAAAAGGAGCTTAAAGCTCATAATGTAATTAAAAGCCAAAGACCCACTATATACAATGAGCCTTATATCCCTAACGGATAAGAGATAGTTATTAATGAGCCTGGTATCCACATTGGATACGGGACAGTTACAGGCACTCGGTCACAACAATAATAAAAGAAAGTGAGTCTCATGAGCATTGCATATACATTTAATATGCATGTTTGAGTGATTGAAACGTATTGTTGAATTATGTTGAATGAGAAATGTGAATAAACGAGTTTTATGATGCTACATATTGATAAATAAAATGATGTGAATTATGTGATTATAAGAATTGATGTGTTATGTGATTGGGTGAGCCATCGAAGTTGGTCCACTCACTGAGTTCACAAAACTCACCCGAAATTGCAACATTATTTTTCAGGCTTAAAGAAGGTCTCTAGTTAGACGAATTGGAATCTAGCCACTGCATTCGAGTAAGAGATAGAAGTCGGGGTCAATTCTCATCTGCATATTCATTTCTTATTTTTGTATCAAATTGTGTATTATGTAATTATTGTACCTTGGATATTTGAATAATTCTATTTTGTAACAACTTTCTAATTTGGAAATGTTTGTAAATGAGATTGATCAATAAGTATAGTAACACTTGTGAATGAAAATGTTTATGAATAAATTGGGCCTAATTTGTTTATTGATTTCCTAAATATGCGTGTGATGTTTGAAAATTTTGTAACAAGTTTCAATTGTTTGACTGTTATAGAATGCCACCCTCGTAGAGTATATTCTCGAATACCGTCGATGTGTTCGGGGATATGCCTTATGAGAGTGAGATGTTACAAATCTCATTATCTTTTGTTTATGTATGACTTTCATGTCATATACATCCTAACTTTGCTTTGATTTTCTATTCAATACCACATTTTGATCACATGCATTAACATGGAAATGATATAGGCATTCTTTGTTTCACAAGTTACATTAGTCAAATAGCCTAAATTTTTATATGAATTTTTCCTTTATTAAGTCCCCTTGAGCTTTATTAGCTTTTCTTTTTATGCTAATCACATTACATGCTTTAAACCTAACCAAATGTCCTAGACAAGCCTTAAAGTTAGTGGAGCAGTTGTTAATTATTGATGATTATGGATGCACAAAAGTATAAGTGTAGGGGTGTGCATATATGTGGGTTAGTCATAATTATTAAAATGTCGTTTTATCTCTTATCAATGAATTCCAGATGTTGATGTAGCTTCTATCAATTTTTCCAGAAAAAAAGAAGGAAAAGGAAAAGAAAATGAAATGAAAAGAAAAGAAATAAAAAGTATCAAGGAGGAAATGCAATTGTTTTGAAATTTTATTAATGATTAGTTTCTCCTCCTAAAGTTATATAGAATGGGTGTTTTACGTATAATGCATATGAGGTTGATGTTGTTTTAAAGGATCACTCCTTATATTTTTAATGTATTGTTATCATTGATTTTTATGAGTGACTCTTTCTAATTGTTTGTGCTTCATGTGGTTTGTGGCGTGAAGGCTTAAATATGAGCTATGAAACCTTTTTGCATTCATCATAATTGATGTATATAATTGTGATTGAATGTTAGTTTTTTAGCTTGATGTTATATTGTGTGTTCTTCTTGTTTCACTATCTTTGATGACTTTTATAGTACGCTATCCAAATACATCACACCTTAACCCTTGCCTACATTATAACCTTGAAAAGTCCTTTGATTTATGATTATGTATGTGAATCTTAGTGGTGGAGAAATGAAATGATATGCAAAGTTGTGAAATGTTTCGATCATGAGTGGTGTTTGAGTGGACCTATCGATCGATCTTATTCTTAAACACATTTTGTCAAAGTCCACCCTTAGATTGCTCAGTTTCTGAAAGGAATGATTGTTAACTGTTCATGAGTACAAGTATTGAATGTTGAGCCCTTGCTATGGTTTTGAAAATTATTTCTCTTTTAATATGACTATTTATTATTGGAAAATATGGAAAATGAGGAAGTGTTTTGGTTTGTGACTTTGATTTTGATCTTTTACCTGAGAAAAACTAAAAGCTAAGTGTGAGGGAAATTCATATGTACTTAATTAATTGTACATTTATTGTATAACACTTAGTGATTAATGCTATGAAATGTTTAAGAAACTCATTTTAGTTCATATTTGGTTTTATGTTCAATTTGGAAGCGTAAGAACTAAAGTGAGTTGAAAGCACATTCTTTGACCCATCATTTTAAGATTCAAACTCAATTGTCTTTATGAATAAGAAGGAGAAGTATTAGAGCACAGAGGAGATAAGAAAATGTCGTAAAATGAAGAGTGTTCATGGCTGTGAACTTTCACGATCTAGGCTAGAAACCTAATTTCTAGAATAAATAGGACATTTTGACGACAAAAAGAGAATGAATCATTCTGGGAGAAAAATGATAGGCAGAGCACGCATATTTTGGAGACCGATGAAGGACTAAGCTTCCCCAACCCAGTTTGGAGGTGAAATCAACACTGAAGACACGTTTTGGGCATCTTTCCATTATGTTTGTTGTTCTTTCTTTTTTAGGGATTGATTATATTATCTTATGTTTATTGTCTGGGTGTTATGTAAAAATGATCTTAATGCACTATTAGAATGTTTTTATGAAAGGCCATTGCTAGAATCTTAAATACAATATGTACTAGTTATGTTTAGATTCATTTGTAGCAACTAATGGTTTTGAATCATTAGGGATAACGTAACATAGGCTAAATGACCCGAGCTTGTGTGGTTGTTGTCTATGTTGGTCTGTTTTTGTCATTTGTAATGCAGTTGTCTAACTAAATCTAGAGAGCTAGTTCTAGGTTGTCCAATAGTTAGGTTTAATTAAAGAGCTTGTTTTCATTAAACACGGCCTAAGGGAAAACCTGGATTAACAAGCTTGTTGTTAATTTACGATCAATAGTTTCTAGGATAGGTATAAGAATAACAAAATAATAAAATATGCTTATTCTTGTGTAGGTCGAGATTGAACCAAAGACTGGATCCCTAATGTATTCATCACTTTTATCACATTTTGATTATTTACTTTAATTTGTTTACATTAGTTTATTTTCATTTTATTTTGTTAATTGAATCAAACCAAACTCCCTAATATCCTAAATACTAATTCTTTTCATTTTAAAAGCTTTACACATACTCTTTGTGAGATCAACCTATACTTATCACTAGCTATAATTTTAAGTTTAGTTATTTTATGTAGTATACTACTCACACACTCATCACGTTCCTTATGAGTCAGTTAGATAAATTAGAGAGAAAGAAGGAAGCCTACTTGTTACAACCCTGACCAATTCTTAAAAGACCATGGATGTCAGTTTTGATGGATTTCATTAGTAAGTTTTCAAAGGTAGACAATATAGTGATTGTAGATTGAGTCTCTAAATATGCAATCTTCTTGCTAGTAATAACATCTTGTCTTTAGAATATTGCAGCGGAGTTGTTTTATAAGGGTGTGGCAAAATACTTCAGAGACCCTACAAATATTGTTAGTGACCGAGATGCCAAATTTACAGGTTGATTCTGGACGTCTCTTTTAAATGTGATAGGTTGCGATTTAAAGTTTCCAACTATAAATCACCCACAAATGGATGGAAAAATTGAGAGGATCACTATTTTATTAAGAAATACTTAAGGCATTATGTAAGTGCAGGTCAATGTAACTGGTGAGTTTACTTGATATTACACAATTTTCTATAACATGCATAGATCTTATACTACAAAGAAGAGTCCCTTTGAGATAGTGTCTTATGGTGTACAAGTTCGTGATGGAGAAGCAAGGAGATCATAGATTGGTGCCTAAGTATGATGTACCATTTGAAGTGCTAAGTAAAGTGGAGAACATGGTATATATATTAAAGTTGCCCGAGAGATTGAAGGTGTACCTCACTTTTCATATTAATTTTCTCAAACCTTATTATGAGGATGCATTATATCTAAATAGGAGTCAAGTGAAGAAAGGTCTACTAGTTGTAAGAAAATAATTCGAGGATCAAATGGAGAAGATCTTGGATTATGAAACAATGGGGCAACATAAAACTAATTGAATAATCTAGTAGAAGGGAAAGACGATCATGGAATCTACATGGGAGAAAGATACTACCTTTTTGCAGTTTGAGGTAACGTCTACCTTTAGACTAGTTCAATAAGGGCATCAAATTCATCTAATGGGGGTGCTTTTTTAGCCCTTAACATATAAAGACACTTAACAGCTAGTTGCAAATAGGCCTTGGGTCAAAGGTTAGCTAGATCACACGTATGATGGTGCCATGCAAAAGCTCTAAGGTAACTTAGCAAGTTAGATCAAATATGGTGCAAGTTTTGTTAGAGTTTTGGACCCTTACGATCCAACTTTGCTAAGGCTAAGTTCTTAATAGACTAAGGACTTAGTGTCAAATAAATGGACCAGGACTAATGGACTTGACAAGGGAAAGCATTGGACCATGCCTGTGTGTTATGAAAGGCTTTAGGCTTAAAGGACTCATCATCAATGGATAGAGATCATGGAGAGATCTTAGATGATGTGGTGGATAAGATTACAGTGGATAGACATCAACTCTAAAAGATAAAGATCATGTGTGAGGATCATCTGAAGATAGTGAAAATCTTTGTGGGTATGGATGTATCATTCCTAGATAAATGTAACCGTTTATCTTGTTAGTTATGATGTAGTTAAATCCTATAAGATAAAATCCTATTTGGATGATAATGTTATTTTATTAGTTATTGTGATGTAATCTGATTAGGATAAAATGTGATCTAGGTAGTTGAGTTCAGTTATGATTCTGAATTGTAATATGGCCATTAAGCTAGAGGTACCTATAAATAGCTCATTTAAGCCTTGCTTCTCAAAACATATATTAAGAAAGCATTCCTTTATATACTTTGAGGGAAGTAATAAAGTTTAGAATTTATTGTATCTCTTTCATGCTTCTATTATTGCCTTTTGTTAGTTTAGTGCTTTCTCAATAATCTTGCGAGAGTTTGAGGATTAAACACTGTGTGGGTTGTGAAGCATTCGAGAACAAAGTTTTATTAGTCAACGATCACGTGAAATGTCTGAGTCTTGCTTAAACAAATCTAAATAAGATTACCGTGCAAAAGAAGACGTAACTTGCAGTATACGTTTGATACTTAGAAGACCTTTGTATACCGAAGGTGACATCAAGGTTTAAT
>JAOQMP010000004.1:24446967-24459845 GCA_027563575.1 Erythroxylum pedicellare
ATTGGCTTCGAAGAACACATTCATCTTCCCAAGTAGCATTCTCCATTGGCTTACCCTTCCAATGAACCAACCATTGCCGAATTGAATGTCCCTCCTTGGTAATAACTCTGCTGGCTAGGACAGATTCTGGTTACACTATATCCTCTACTTCGACCTCCATACCTTCTGGCAAGTTTGCTTCAACTGTATAATGGCCAACTGCTTTCTTTAATTGAGACACATGAAAAATGGGGTGGATCTTCGATTGTTGTAGAAGTTGAAGTTTGTAAGCAACAGCCCCCAATTTTTCCAGAATTTGGAATGGCCCAAAGTACCTGGCCGCTAACTTCTGATTAATTTGCCAGGCCATTGAAAGTTGTTTGTGGGGACGGAGCTTTAAGAATACCCATTCTCCCACCGAGAAGGATAAAGGAGTCCTCTTCCTATCTGCAAATTTCTTCATCTGGTCTTAAGCGCACTGAAGATTATGTTTCAGCTGAAGTAAAGCCTCATCTCTATCAATCAACTCCCTTGCCACAGCCTCTACCTTGGTTTCACCTTGTAAATATCAAACTATGGATGGAGGTTTTCTGCCATAAACTAGTTCAAACAGAGTGGAACTTGTAGGTACATGAAAAGTAGTGTTGTACCATAGTTTAGCCCAAGAAATCCAATGGGACCAATGTTTGGGCTGTTCGGAAGCAAAACACTGCAAATAGGTTTCTAAACATCGGTTGAGAACTTCGGTTTGTCCATCCGTCTCCGGATGATAGGATGAGCTCATTTTAAGCATAGTGCCTTGAAGTCGAGACAATTCTTTCCAGAAATAACTCACAAACAAGGGATCACGATCACTTATGATTGATGCTGGGACTCCATGTAAACGGACTACTTCTTTAATAAATACTTCAGCCACACTTTTAGCAGTATAAGGATGCTTCAAAAGAATAAAGTGGCCATATTTAGATAATCTATCCACCACAACCAATATTGCTTCATATCCCTTAGATTTTGGAAGTCCCGTGATGAAATCTATAGAGATATCCTCCCAAATCTGATTTGGGATCCGTAAGGGTTGCAACAAGCCCCCTGGAGAAGTTGCTGCATATTTTTGTCTTTGACAAGTATCATAAGACTTGACATAGTCTTGAATAGACTTCTTTATGCCAATCCAATAAAGATTATGAGCAATTCTTCTATATGTGCGAAGAAAACCCGAATGTCGTCCAATAGGTGATGAGTGAAATTCTTGTAAAAGGGCAGGAATGAAAGTAGATTGGGCTGAAATTACTAACCTCCACTTGTGTAAGAGAACTCCTTGGTGCCACATAAACCTTCTCTTTGCAGTTGGATTTTGCTGCAATGCCTTTATAATTCCACTGAGCACAGGGTCCTTTTCCACCTCTTGTTGAAGAACTTGGCTATCAGCCCACAATGGGTATGAGGTGATGCTCCCCAAATCAGCCTCTTCATAAATTCTTGACAAAGCATCAGCAGCTTTATTTTTGGGGCCTGGCTTATAGATTGCCTCAAAATGATACCCAAGTAACTTAACCATCCGATACTGTTGGTCCGTGGTGGAAACTCTTTGCTGAAGCAAATAACGGAGACTTTTTTTATTCGAATAGACAACAAAGGGTCGGCCCAACAAGTAATGACGCCAATGGTGTACTGCCAAAACCAAAGCCATCAATTCCTTCTCATAAGCAGATTTGGACAGATTACCCTCTGATAAAGCCTTGCTAAAGTAGGCAATAGGTCTTCTGTTTTGCATCAACACCGCACCAACCCCCTTGCCCGAAGCATCGCACTCTACCTCAAAAGTTTGAGAAAAATTCGGAAGAGCTAATACTGGGGATGTAGTTAGGGCCCTCTTCAAGATGTCAAAAGATTCCAATGCTGTTGCGTTCCAAATAAACCCATCTTTCTTTGTCAATTCAGTAAGAGGCTTGGCTATTTTTCCATAGTTCATAATGAACTTGCAGTAGTATCCCGTTAACCCGAGAAATCCCCTCACCCCCTTTACATTATGAGGCACAGGCCAATTCACCATACAGGACACCTTGACTGGATCAACTGCTACTCCATTCGCAGAAATTACATGACTCAGATAAGCTACTGTTCTTCCGAAACTGCACTTTTGCTTATTAACCACAAAGTGATTAGCTTGTAAAACCTCCAAAACATTCTCCAAATGCAAAAGATGAGTATCCCAATCAGCACTATAGATGAGAATGTCGTCGAAAAAGACCAACACGAACCTCCTGAGGAAGGGCCTGAAGATATTATTCATAACGGACTGAAATGTGGCTGGCACGTTGGTCAGCCCAAATGGCATCACGAGGAACTCGTAATGCCCATCATGTGTGTGGAAGGCCATCTTGTGAATATCCTCCTTCTTGACCCTAAGTTGGTGATACCCCGACTTGAGGTCCAACTTAGAAAAGAATCCCGCTCCATTCAACTCATCTAACAATTCATCCACCACCGGAATAGGGTACTTGTCCGGAATGGTGACTCGATTGAGTGCTCTGTAGTGTACACACATTCTCCAAGAAGCATCTTTCTTCTTAACCAAAATCACCGGGCTGGAATAGGCGCCAGAGCTAGGACGGATGATACCCATTTGCAACATTTGATGCACTTGCCTTTCAATCTCATCCTTGTGATGATGAGGATACTTATAGGGCCTCACACTACTAGGCCCTTGTTCCGACTGCAACACAATAGCATGTGAGTGGTTCCTCTCCGGAGGCAACCCTTGCACCTCTACAAAAACCCTGGAAACTTATCCAATACTAGGTTCAGCTCCCTCTCCTCACTGCTGGAAAGTTGCATCTGCTGTTCATCCCTTATTGGTACCCCATCCACCTAAGATAACTCACCCCTTAATATAGCAAGGAGACCATGTAAACTCACAGAATCTTCAAGATACACTTTTTTCCCTCCTTGGTGGTGACTGAAATCCTACATTCCCTTGTAATTGGACACGTTGCCCTTCATGTCGGAATTGCATAGTCATCTCCTTCCAGTCCACCACAACCTTTCCTAGAGTTTGTAGCCAAGCAACCCCTAGGATCACATCCATTCCCCCTAAATCTAAGACATAAGAATCAATCTTCCACTCTAAGTTCCCAACTTGAATAGGAAATTCCAAGCACTTCCCTTGAGTAGTCACACGATGGCCATCTCCAAGTCTGATTCCCAAAGCCTTGCTGTCCCCTACGGTCAATCCCAATCCATTCACCAACTCAAAAGAGATGAAATTATGGCTGGCTCCACTGTCTACTAAAATAACAATTGGTACTCCCTATAATCGTCCAGCCAAACGCATAGTTTTATTCTCCTGCACAAATGCTCCATTTACTCCAAATACCCCCATGGTTCGGCATTCCAAATCTATATCATTCTCCTCCTCAATTTCGGCTTCCAACGCAATTATTTCTCCATTCTCATCCAAGGTTTCGTTATCATCCAAGATCAGTAACCTTAACTGTTTTTTAGCAGACTGATGAAGAGGATGAAATCTCTCCCCACACCTGAAACACAAACCTTTTGCCTTTCGGTCCATAAGCTCCTAGTATGACAGATGATGCAGCCCCCTGTTTTTTTTTGTCTGTCCCCTCCGATCACTTTTTGACCGTCTGGTGAGTGTCACCGGTGGGTGGGTGGCCATTCTGCGCAGCACACGCTGGTCAGATGGAGCTCCCGTAGTTTCCCTGTGTCTCGCAGCTCCAGTACTGCTCCAAACTCACCCTCGACCCATCGGATTTGGACCCTCCATCTCACGGTAATGGGTCGGGTTGACCTGAAAGTTGCTCCTCATGTTATTTCCTCGATGTGGATACTAGGTGCGTGCGCGAGACCCAGACACGTCTACTCCACCCAGCTCGCCATTCACCTCCTCTTCTACTGCCCTCGCTACCTTCATTTGCTGATATCTGTTCATGGGGCCAAACGTTCTTACCCTCCTTCGAATGTCAGCCCTCAAACCACTCATGAAGTATCCCACAAACTGCTCCTTCGGTAGACGCCCTACCTGCGATGATATAAACTCAAAAGCCTCAATATATTCCTCCACCGAATCCATCTGCTTCAATTCCGACAGCTCCTCAAAGGGGTTATCGAATCTTCTCCCTCCATAACGATCTATTAGAGCTCGCTTGAATTTCTCCTAGTCTAACTTCTCCTCTTGTCTCCCGAAGAAGGTTAAACCAATGTATGGTGGAACCTTCCAGACTCAATAGAGCCAACTTCATTTTGATTGATTCAGACGTATTATGCACTTCAAAATACACTTCCGCCCTAGTAATCCACCCTACGGGATCAGACCCATCAAACATGGGTAATTCCACTTTACGAACCGACATTCTATACTCTTCCATGGTGTCATAGGAATGTTCCATCGGGTTGGACTGCCCCGGATGTGAATTCCCCTCTCCTGCCACGTTAGGCCCCCTTCCTGAGGCATCGCCACTGCCTTGTCCCTCCTCCGGTCGTTTGCCCATCATCTTACTCATCTCCAGCAGCAAGTTTCGCTACATTTCCCCTATTGCCATCCGCATAGACGACTGAATTTCTTCCACCCCAGCCTCCATATGCGCCATACGGGATTCCAACACGTCCACCCTATCGGACATCTTGGGTGGTATCCAGGTGAGTTGCGATAGCTTCTCTAGTCTCCAAAAGAAGAGTCGATCCTCTCTCCCGGAATTGGGAAATCCGGCAGGTCGGACAAATGTTAGGAGCTTTAGATTAAGAGGCTAGAGATCAGTATATTAGTGATAGTAATCAGTGATACCACTGCTATACAAGTGGATCCAAGGATCACTTACTATACCAGAGCAAGAGTTGCTCCTCAGGGAAAGAATAATTTCTCTCTCTGTCTACAATAACACTTCTCACTCCTTCTTGCTGAATCCCCCTCTCTCTCCTTTGCCCCTCCTTTTCTCCTAGCTGCCCCTAGTACATTCTGTTATTCCCTAGTGCCCCATCAGCCCCCCATTCTAACTAACTCTGACATCTTTCTCTTCATTCCCTGCGGCCCCTTCTTTCTTTCTACGTGAATACACTCTCCATATCCTAGGCTTAGTGTTATTATTCTCATTGGCCCTAACAATGTCATGCTTGGTTAAAGAAGCGAGGCTTCAACTGTGGAAATTCAGCCATGAATGTATCAAAAACAAGTGCAAACAAAATGTTTAAACCTCCATAATTAGAAAAATCTCACACATGTTTTGGTCATTGCAACAGATGTCGCCATACTTGAGAGATATGTTGGAAGCTCCATTGGAAGCTTGCAAATTGGAGGAGCAACAAACCAAGTGATAGGCCAACATATACATCCTCTTATGCCGATGAAGCTTAATTAACTTTATTCAATAAGGAGAAACAAGACCTTCTCAACTTTTTAAAACCATTTCCTTATCTAGTACTCCTAGTGGTTCTCTTGCACAAACATGTAACAATCCTAATGCTCTATCTTGAAACAAAATTTCCCGAATGGGTCATTAATTTAGGGGCATCTGGTCACATCTATGAAGCACGGACACAGCAAAATAGAGCCGTGTCCTTGTCGGACACTCACTGACACGCGGTGGACACATGTCCGACACGTATCCGTACGTGTCGGAATTAAAAAATAATTTTGGCCGACTAGGACAAGACTTGAACATGTCTAGAGATCGCTCGGACACGACTTAATGAAATATATGCTCCATGTTTTTTTAGAGAGGCTTATAAAGTACCGAATATGTATGAAATATTTAGTTGTTGGAAGTCTTAAAACACATCAATCAATCTATATCATATTATGAATTCTGAATTTTTTTCGTAATTCTAAATTTTATAATATATATATATGCCGTGTCCGTGTCCACCAAATTTTAGAAGTTGGTGTGTCCGTGTCCGTGTCGTGTCACGTGTCTGTGTCCGTATCCGTGCTTCTTAGGGTCACATGAACCCATGTTCTTTTTTCAAAACTTAATTTTCTTATTCTGGATGTGAAAGAGTTAGGATATTTAAGGGGAGTTTTAACCCATTGTAGGAAAAGGTCAAATAAAAATTTCAAAACCTTTGCTCTTCCATATGCCCTTTATGTTCCTAAACCAGCATGCAATTTATTGTCTGTTAGCAAATTATCTAATGACTCCAAATGTCATGCCGTCTTATTTGAATCTCATTGTGAATTTCAAGACCATAAATCAAGGAAGATGATTGGGAGTGCTAGAATTGTTAGTGGTCTTTACTATTTTGATGGGGAACTCTTTGAAGTTAAAATAGCTCAAAGCTTTGGTAATGTTATCAGTTCAATTTCTGTTGGCAAATAAATGATGCCGTGCCATCATAAATTAGGACATCTTAGTTTCCATATCTCAAACATTTGTTTCCTAAGTTGTTTAAAAATTTAGTTCGTTCTTATTTTCAATGTGAAAATTGCAATTTTTCTAAAAGCCAGCGAGCACTTAGTTTTCAAAACCTTACTATGTTTCCAAATCATTGTACCTAATTCATAGGGACGTATGGGATTCCTTGGTCACCACCATGATGGCTAAAAGATAGTTTATGACTTTTATAGATAATCATACCTATCTTTGTAGGGTTTGTTTGATGAAGTATAAAACTAAAATAAAAAACGTGTTTAAAGAGTTTTATAAAATGGTCAAAAATCAATTTAAGTCTAAAGTCAGTATTTTTAGATTTGATAATGGGAAAGAGTACTATAAAAAATTACTAGGGAATTTTTTGAAAGATATAGGCATTTTACATTAATCTACTTAGTCAAACTCCTCAACAAAGTGGTATTGTTGAAAAAAAAATAAACATTGATTTAGCTTGAGCCATAAATGTTCCAAAATATCTTCAGCGAAATGCTATGTTAAGAGAATGCCTAATTGATTTCTAAAATATGTTACACCCTAAAATATTTCAGGGAAACCTTTCTTGATGTCAACATATATTTAGATTTGCCTTTAAAAGTATTTGGATGCATTATTTTTGTTCATATACTTAGTCAATTTAGATCTAAACTTGATCCTAAAGCTATAACTGTGTTTTCATAATATACACTTTTAATAAAAAAGGCTACAAATGCAATAACCCTCAAATAGATGGAATACAGGTAGGTATGGATGTCTCATTTGTAGAAGATCAATCATAGTTTTTTGAAAATACTCTTCAGGGCAAGAATGAAAGAAAGGAAGACAATTTTTGGGAGACAATTATCAATCCCTTGCCAAATCCTATTCTCACTTATCCACCCTGTCTTTTTGTACGAATGCATGATTAGGGTGTTAAAAATATGGAGGACAGAGGAAGTTCTAGTCAATCTCTTTCAAAAATAATTGTTCCTGCACTTGAACTGGTTGTTTATACTTGGAGAAACAATTTTTTTTTTAAAAAAAGATTAGAGATCAACAAAATATTCTACCATAAAGCCAATCAAAATCTTCACAAAAATGGTCTCTTATGTAATTTCGATCATATTCCTCAACTTAACCACTAGCTGGTATACTTAGTGATTAACCAACAGAATATGATTTTCCTATAACCTTCAGAAAATGAATTTGAAAAAGTAATAAAGATTCCTTTGCTAAATATTTATCCTATGATAAACTGTCTAATGGTTAAGAGTATTTACTTCAAAGATATCTAACTTGTTCGACCCTATAATTAGCAAGGAAGTAAAAGATGATTCAAATTATAAAATAGCAGTTATGGAAGAGATGAAAGCTCCAGAGAAGAATGTCAATTGGGAAATAACATTTCTAACTAAGGACAAGAAGATTGTAGGATGCAAGTGGATACTTAAAGTGGAAAGCAGACGGTAATGTGGAAAGATACAAGGCAAGTCTCGTACCAAAAGGGTTCACACAAACATTTGGTATTGAGTACCGAGAGACCTTTGCTTTGGTAGCTAAGATGAACTCAATTCGAATTTTACTGTCTCTAGTATTAAATTACAAATTGGTGCAATGTGAAAATTGCTTTCTTGCATGGGGATTTAGAGGAAGAAATTTATGAGTTTACCCCCAGATGTTGAAAAGAAATTTGGTGCTGATAAAGTTTTCAAGTTAAAAAAAAAAAACCTTTGTATGGTCTGAAACAATCCCCAAGGGCATGATTTGAATGCTTTGGGAAGTTCTAAAAGATATGATACAGTCAAATCCAAGCAGATCATATGTTGTTCTATAAACACTCAAGAGAAGGTAAGCAGTTATCTTGATTGTTTATGTAGATGACATTTTTCTTAACATGTAATGACAACTTGAAATTGGAAGGCTTGAAGAAAAAGCTTGCTGAAGATTTTGAGATAAAAGATTTCGAAACGCTGAAATATTATCTTGGAATGGAGTTTGCTAAATCCAAGGAGCATTTCTTGGTCACTCAATGCAAATATGCACTTGACTTGCTTTATGCAACAGTTCTGCTTGGATACAAAGGTGCTGAAACACCAATAGAGTGTAACCTGAACCTTCAACATGCAAAAAGGAAGCTGTGATGAATATATATCGTTTCCAATGACAGTTTTGAAAACTGTATCTGCTATCTTATACATGTCTAGACATAGCATTTGCAGAAAGCAAAGTTAGTTAATTCATGCATTCACCAGGAAAAGAACACTTGAAGTAGCGTACAAGATACTAAGGTATCTAAGGAAGACTCTTGGTGAAGGTCTGTTATTTGAAAAACAAGGACATCTTCAAACAGAAATATATATATATGTGCAGATCAGACTGGAAGCATCACCAGACGAAAGTGTATTTTAGGTTATTGTGCCTTTGTTGAAGGAAATTTGGTGATTTGGTATTGTAAAAAGTAGTTTGTAGTAGCTAGAAGTAGTGCTGCCGCGGAATTTAGATCTTTGGCTCATGGAATTTGTGAAGCTATGTGGATTAAGAGATTATTAGAAGATTCAAAATTTTTCCTAGTATATAACCAACGAAAGTTATTGTGACTACAAGGCAGCAATTACAATATCTCATAATCCTATTCTTCATGATAGAAACAAACATGTGGAAGTTAACAAGCACTTTATCAACGAAAATTTGATAATGAACCTTTATATACCTACTGCTGAACAAGTAGCATTGTTCTCACTAACGGTTTACACAAGAAAGCTGGATATGGAAGACATATTCAAGCCAGCTTGAGGGGGAGTATTGGAAGCAGGAATTTTTGCCTTGATGTGGCTGAAATCATGTTGATTTTACAGCTGTAATATTTAGTTTTGCATTCAGTGATACAAAATAGGAAACTATATATTTAAAATTAAATTTAGGGATTATTTTGTTTTTAGGTTTATACTTATATCTTCTATAAATAGCATTGTTGTGTATAGTTTTGAAATAGAGTGAATAACTGAACCATCTTTTCAACTTATAAGTTTTTGTCTTTCATTTATTTATCAGTTGTTCTATTTGTGATTTAGTATAGGCGATATAAGGTTTCCAAGAAACCTAATTACCCAACCCATCCCAACACCGTCGTTTTTTTTGTCTAATTCGTCTTTGTAGTAAAAACTGATGTAAATTTCAAGGTGGTTCTGTTAAATCCCTATTTTTGGTCTGCAACAAAAAGATCATGTTACAGTTTTTCTTGTCCTTTTAATATCATATTTAGTTATTGCTACTGCTTTCAGAATTTGATCCATAGAGTTCTATTGATTATGAGGCTAACTTTCTGTCGTGAATTAGTAGATTGAATAATACTGGTGTTCTGAATTTGTTGGACAAAGGTAAATATTTACCATTCAAAAAGAGGAAAAAATCAGTCATTGTCTAAAGAAATGCATTGAAAAAGGATATACAACCTTTCTATGAGAGAGTAACTCTCTCAATGTTGAATCTATTTCAAACATATGACTCTCTCATTGTTGAATCTATTCAAACATAATATGCAGTGGTTTCTACTTGGACATGGTACAAGTATCTTAATTTGATATATTTAAATACCTTTTAGGACTTATTACTGATATTGAGTAGCAATAAAAATTTGTATCCATTTTTCAGAATGCTATTCAGGATTAGATATATTATGGCAATTCTTCTGAAAACAGGAATATTTGTACTTGAGTCTGCCTTATGTTCTGTTTACTCTCACCCTATATGTTCTCGAGCTTTTGCTTGTTTGTGTGATATTGATTGTTTGTAGTCATGTTCATAATTTTGCAGACTCAGCTAGCAAATCATAATCAACTTGGTGACCATTATGCTTCCAAGCATCCTAAAGAGATGCCTCCAGTAGAATCGAGTTGATTAAGGTTTAGTTGTGTAAAAATTGCACAAATTAAGGGGGGGCAAAAAAAGAGATTTCCTCCTTGTGCGTTTGGTACTGGTGCATGTATGCAGATTATGCTCTATTCTGTCGTATGAACCATCGAATTTGTTTTTATTGTCTGATTTTCCCAACACCTTACATTGCTTGAACAGCTCACTGGCAGTATAAAATGAAGGCCTAATCCACCCATTGTTGCATTGTTTATTTCATATCTCCATTCTAACTGAAAGTAGAATAAATCATTTTCATATTCCGTAATTCTTCTACTACTAACTTGCGATGCACAAGTTTTGGCTTAGTTCATATTGAAGAGCTAGAACTCGTCAGAATGGAAAAGGGATAATGCACGTCTTCGTTTTGCAATTTGGCGACATTAAGGTTTATTGTATGGAATGTCATCATTTACCCAGCTAAATACAGCGGATACTCATCCGTAGCCTTTTTTCTCTCTTTATTATATACATTGACCGAATGTGTCAAGTGAAAATTATGAATAATTTATTTAGATAAACTATACTCTATTACATGTAGTATGAATATGTCTAAAGTAGTATCTAACTTCAACTTAGGTATGAAACTTAAAAAATAACTATGGTTAAACCAGTGATAATACATTTTATGATTTTATTGATATAGTATTTTCATTATTGATGATCTCATCTTTTTGTGTAATAAAGACGTAAAAATTTGGCTAACCAATAAGGTTGGTAAGTCGAATAGCACAAAGTTAAGTCTCTCAATGTTCATTTTGGAGCAATTAATGTGAGATTTAATTCTAAAGTATTCATTGTAGAGAGTTAAAATCGGTCCATGTCTTTGGTTGTTGGGACATCTTTATAGTGTTGATTGTTAAAGGATTCGAAATTTTTAAGAGTTAATGAATTTAGAATTTTTGTTTGGCGAAACCACTTTTAATCTTGTATCTTACAGAAATTTATTTTAAAAGAGATTTTTTTGGCAATCCAAGTGTAAGATAAGTGAACAAAAGTATTTTGTTAAAAACGATCAAATAAGGGTTTGGTAGTGGGATAAGGTCCGAGATAAGATTAAAGGATGATATTGGGGGGAAAAAAACTACTTTAAAGTGTATTGCACTTCTTTTTTTTATGTGTTTAATTAAATTTATAATTTATTTTGTTATATTTGGTGAATTTTCTTTAATGCTATTTTGTTAATCAATGTTTTTTTTGGAAAAAGGAAAGAAGAAAATATATTAATAAAGAAAGAAAGTAAAGCTTACATGAGAGTCTAGAAGGATACCCTTTGAAGCAAGAGAAGTGTAATGTTTTTAACTATTCAAAACATAAAAGAGAATACAATAGTTGTAATTAGAGCAGGCTGAAACTGTTGAGCATTCAATTTAAAAATCGAGCTCTTTGGTGCTATCAAGAGTTCCAGAGATGAGTAGATTTATATGTTTGGACCTGAGTTCAAACCTCCTGGCATTTTATTCTTTCCATATTATCTGAGCACACATATTCATAGTTGTGATATGGGGTAATTGTAGGGGAGTTCTTTGAGTAGCTAATCATTGGACTGCATTGAAGAAAGTAGTAAAATGATATTGACAACTTAGATGTGTCGCTTTCCAAACCTGATGAGTCACCTCACACGCGAAGAATAAAGAACTCGTGTTTCTTCCTGAGTTAAGCAGAAAGGACATCATGTATTGATGTTTAAGTAACTAAGTCGATCACCTGTATTTAATCATTTTTGTATAGTGAACCACAAAAGAAAGGAAGTTTTGGGGGTATAATCTTGTGCTAGATGATTCGGTGCCATTCCACTCACGGTCTCCTTACTCGTAACAGGTCCCTAATTTGTTTATTTGAGAGGAGATGGTAGGCATGTTATACCAGTAGAAAGTATCGTGATGAAGGGGCGAGCATATGAAGGTTGCAAGTGATCGAGGTTCTTTGGAAAATGCCATCTATCACCATTGATAAAAGATTCCATTTTGGTATATAGAGGGAAATCAATGCGAGCTCTGTGCAGCTGTTGTGTATGGTAAAGAGCTCCTTGTCCTATCCATTTATCAAACCATAGGGAAATTAGCTTTTCGTTACCAATGGCGCAAGTCATATGGTCCTATACAAGATTTCTCAAGTCTAGTAATTGATTCAGAAAGTAAGAGTTATTTGGAGACATGCAGACAATCCAGATGCTTCGCCATTTAAGAAATTAGGAATGTATCCACTGTACTATAAAGATTTTCTATCTTCGATAATCCACCATAACCTCTTTAATATGAGGGACTGGTTTGTGAGTTTAACAAAAGCAATACTCAGCCCTCCTTCTTCCTTTGGGTAGCAAATGTCAGTCTATTTGATTTTTGCACTTCCTTTTAACTCCTATCGACTGATTCCACAAGAAGTCTTTAAGCATTCTTTCTATTGCCAAAGGAAGATATGTGAGCACCAGTAGTATACAAGGAACTTAGAACTCATTTAATAAGTTGAAGTTTTCCAACAAACGATAAGAATTTATTCACCCCGGATTCTATTCTTCTCTGAATTTTCTCTACAATCGGCGTACATTTGAGGATGGTGAAGTAAATCATTTGTTAATAATCGGATTTTCGTTATCATTCGATTATTTGTGTATGAACCCATTGGGTATTG
>JAOQMP010000004.1:24517893-24554767 GCA_027563575.1 Erythroxylum pedicellare
TTGTAGATGATCTCTTTATCTTTCCAATGAGGTATAATGTGCCTCATTCGGAGTTAGGAGTAAAAACTTGTGGGGGTTGGACCTAGTGCAGTTACTGTTCATATGGTAAATTTGGGCAGAATCTTTGGAAGGGTTTTTCACCCCTTTACAGCCTTCAATGATTTTTGCATCCTTCATAGAAGATGTAGAGTATCTGCCACCCTTTCTATTGTGGTATAATATGCAACCTTTCGACTTAAGAATAAGAAGTTATAGGGTTTGAAAGATTTCCATTACTGTTCATTTGGTCATTTTACTGTTACATTGGTCATTATAGAGGCAGAACTTTTGAGTAAGTTTTTATCTCTTCTAATGACAAAATTAGCTTTTACGTCCTTCATGAAATTTGTAAACCATCTTTTACTCTTTCCATTGAGATATGAAATGCCTTTTTTGGAGTTAGAAGTAAGAAGTTATGAGGGTTGGAAATTTTCAGTTACTGTTCATATGGTCATTTTATGAGCAGTAACTTTAAAGTAGTTTTTGACTCCCTTAGAGGCCATATTGGTTTTTAAACCCTTCATGGAAGTTGTAGAGTTTCTCTTGAGCTTTCTTTTGATACCCAATTGGTTAATTTTGGAGTACAGGAGCTAAAGTTATGAATTTTGGAAAAATCAGGTTTTTGTTTTATAAGAAAAAAATTTCTACCCCTTTTTGGTAAAATTAGAGTTTCGGGTTTTAGGTAGAATTTACGGAGAAAAGTCAAAGAGGGTCAATTTGGTGTCATTGTTGAAGATAATTCCGTTTTTGGGCGATTTTACGATCTATAGAAATCCGATTGAGGAGGTTTTTGATTCTTCTTAACCAGGAGTCATGGAATTACATTTTAGCTTATGAATCGGATTTAATTATGAGCCCTAAGTAGATCAATTTTATTGAGAGAGATTTAGGTGAATATGACAAGATTTGTTCGGGTGACATTAATATAAGTTCGTTCCGAATTTCCTTTTGTGGTGAGGAATTCCTTCCTCGTGGGATGCGCATCCAGATGTCACGCAGGACATCGGATCCGCGACTCACCGGGGAGGGGTTCCAACAAGCTAGGATCATATTTCCTTTGTGGTTGACCCAGGAAACTTCCAAAAGCATTCACTTGTTACTTGGAAGTCTTTTGAAAGCTCAGACACATATCAATGGGATGTCCTACCATTGTGCAAATTCTGCATGCTTTGACTTGTTGAGCACCATTTGTAGCCATTTGTCTCACTAAAGATGTTAACCCAACTATCTATTCCTCCAATGTGGCAATACTAGCTTCACTGACTCTCAGTGTTCTGGGTTCCTCTTAAACATTGAATTGTTAAGAGTTAGCAGCCATGTTGGAAATAAGACTTTTAGCTTTAATAGTTGTCTTATATACCAATTCACTTCCACTTGTTGAATCTATCATACTTCTTTCTTGTGATAGAAGCCCTTAATAGAAGTTTTGAATCAAAAGTTGTTCACTAATTTGATGGTGTGGGCAACTAGCACATAACCTCATGAAATGCTCCCAGTACTTATAAAATGTCTCCCCATGGTGCTGTCGAGTTGCACATATTTCCTTCCAAATATTTATAGCATAAGAAGCAGGAAATTTCTTCTCTAAAAAAAGTCTCTACATCTCATTCCAAGTAGTGATTGATCTAGATGGCAATTAGTAAAACTAGTCTTTAGTGATGTCCCCTAATAAGAATGAGAATGCTCTCAACTTAATATGCTCTTCGTCCCGGCTAACTTCATGATAGAACAGACTACGTGGAAGTCCTTGAGTTGCTTATGAGGTTCTTCACCTAACATACTATGAAAAGTAGGCAACAGATGAATTAGACTAGATTTAAGCTCAAAAGCAACGTTAATAGTAGGAAAATCAATGCACAAAGGTTGATAATTAAAATTAGGAGTACCCAATTGCTTAAGAGTGCGATCATTATTTTGCTTTACCATGTCAAAATTAGTTTCAGAAATGGAATCATTACAAGAATTAGAAAGAACATCTAAATCCATTTGAATTCCTAGCTAAGAATCAATTCTCCTATTAGATGGTGATTGATCCTTAAAACTTTGTGCAACTTTTCTTCTCGACCTGCGTAGCATTCTTTCAATTTCTAGATCAAATTTCAATTCACCAGGGTGGGAAGATCGTGTCATCCACTATAACTAACCAAACAGGAAAGGAAATTGACCAAAAATAAAAATAAACAAATTTAAAAAGCAAAGGATATTAATCCCCAACAATGGTACCAAAATTGGTTGCACATTGTAACTACACAAAAAAATAGACCTATAACTATAGAAATGGTGAGTCTAGGTCTATCCCACAAAGATTAAATCCAATTACTTTTCCTAAATTATAAGTATATGTAAAACAGAGGGGTTTGTTTAAATGCATATTAGAAAACAAAGTAAAATTGAATATATAAAAACAACTCAAATTAAAACATAAGCAAAGTGATAAAATTGATGAATGGTTTGAAATCCAATTCTTCGATTTAATCTCAACCTATGCAAAATTTCATATACGTCATTGCATTATCATCTTCCCACCTCTCGTTAGACTATTGATCGTGAGTTAACAATAAGCTCTGTTAATCTTAGTTTTTCCTTAAGTCGTATTTAATCATAAAGAGCTTGTTAATTAACCATAACTATCGGATAACCTAGAATAAGCTCTCTAAGTTTAATCATATAGTCACCTTACGAATGAGAAAAATAGACCAATCTAAGTGATAATCATATAAGCTTAGATTATTTAACCTAGGTTACATTATCCCTAATGATATAATACCATTAGCTGCCACAAACAATTTCAAACATGACTATTACATATTGTATTCAAAATTCTAGAAATGGTTCTCATGAAAAACAATCTAATAGAGCACCAAGGTCATTCTTACATAATACCCAATGAATAAACACAAGATAACATAAACAATCTAAAAAGAAGGAACATACATGATACACAAGGACGATATGCTTAATGCGCTCTTCGACATCGATTGAACCTCCGAACTAGTGTTAGGAAGGTTAACCCTTAATATTTTCCGTTAATCTCCAAGAAAGATCCATGAGTCACCTCTGGAGATGTCAAAAATTGAAGAAGAAAATGAAGAAAATGACGTCTATTCAAGTCTACCCTCCATCTGTAACAACTTAATACTTTTATAGTAAAAAATTAGGTTTATAGTGGAAAGGTGGCAAATTCACCGGTGTGACTTGGTGTGTCATGCCCGTGAGTATAAATCATAGGTGTGACAAGGAGTGTCATAATCATGGGTGTGACAAGGAGTGTCATGCCTATGAAACTAGTATCAGACATAAGTCTCACGACCATGAATAATTTATCATGGTTGTGAGACACATCCTATTCCATTACCTTCCATATCTTCATTCCTTTTGGTATTTTCTTCTCTCCTCTTCATTCTCACCCTTCTACTTCTTGCTCTATGAAGCCAATTAACTGTGAATTTTAGAAAGATGGATCAATGGGATGCTTTCAGCTCACTTTAGCTATTATGCTTCCAAATTGTAATTAAGATCAAATATGAACTAAAATGAGTGTCTTAAGCATTTTAAAGCATTAATTACTAAGTGTCAAGGATTAAATGTATAAATAATTATACACGTATAACTTTATCTATTAATTCCAAATCTTTTGTATAAATTAATAAATATCCTATTACTTGAAATAAGGCATAATTTTCTAAGTAATCATCCATAATATAACCTTTTTGAGAAACTCATGAACTAAACTAAGTCATAATGCAAAAATAAATTATCAATATAAGATCCTTTTAGATTGATAGTTGATGCTCAAAAACCTAACTAATAATTTATCCTAACCACTAATAAGAACCACAGGAGATAGACTCCTGCTTCATGAATTCCATATCAAGTTCATATCATAAGATAGATTCCTGCTTCACGAATTCTATATCAACTTTATATCATAAGAGAGTGAGAGTGTTACTCCTCATATAATTGCCAGCTCCCATATTAGAAGAATGTTTCTTTAGCTCATCAACTTTATATTAAGAGATTAGATCTTGAAAATATGTTAGTTTCTCTCCCACAAACATAGCTATTTAGATCCAAACATAAAATTTTAGCATCTTCCTTATTTAAATATGTAAAATTGGAAAAACAGTTAAAAACATTCCTCTAATAAATAACATTATGTTCATGGTTGCATTTCCTGTTACTTTCCTTACACAACTAATTAGAGAAAGAACATTTAAAGAATAGGTGGCCATTAGATTCTAAAGATAACAAACTTAGCCTACATGTATGTTGGGAAAACGAAAGAAGACACAACTAATTTGATCCATAGTGGAAATTCTTTCCCTAACTAGAAGACATAGAACTAAAGTGATTTTAGGGATAGAATTTTATTTTAAACTATTGAAAATTAGTTAGCCTTAGGATCTTAGGTTAAGCATATCAATGCAAGTCTTATTAGTAAATTTTCCTAAAGAATGACTCAATTATGAAGTTCCTTCTTCTTTAAAGGATTAGGGCCATATGATGGAAAATAGGTTCAAAAGAAACCTAAAATTCTATTACAATATTTCCAAGCTCTTCAATTAACTAAATTATGAACTCTACCATTATCAATAATAGAACATACTAACATTTAAATAGTTTGGAATTAAGTTAAAAGGAGAAAGGGAACTTCAATAGTCTATCTATAGCCAAGTATTATTCTTGATACCCACTTTGAACCATATCGATGATTAAAGATTTTCCCTTAGTTTAACAATTTCAACCATATTCCATGAAGTATCCACTCTAGGCTTGATAGTCTATAAGATTGCATTCCTTAGATGAAGTTTATACACCCATTTAACTTATAATGGCTTTTTATCATTGACAATTCTCTATAGCATCTTAGTTAGCATCCTTTTATTCATTAAATGGATAGATTTGATACCTAGAATCTTTTACATTTAGGTAAGTAGATGTCCTTCCAACTCACTTTAGCTAAAGGCTTAAAAAGCTCCTCCTTAATCTAGACAAAATTCCTCATAAGCTTTTCAATTTCCTTGCATAACATTTTAGCAAGATATATATAAGTTGACTAATAAATGTATAGACTGCTAAGAAAATAAACTATTAAAAACGAATATTGAATAAGCATTTAGTAGTCTAGCCTTTAATTCTACTTCTTATCACATCAAATAGCCTTAGCAATCTGTATAGTATAATATTTTTAAAGTAATTCGGATCCTAAAGTGGTTAAATTATAATAGTTAAGCTTAAAAGAGTTGCAAGATCCTAAACTGAAAGGAAAGCATTCACTAAAACCATTAAAAGGCTCTTCTCAGTCATTAATTAATTTCATGAGGTAACAAAAAGATACGACATTATCAATATGGAATAATATCAAAGCATCTACAAATGCAAGATGAGTAATTGCAAGAAGCTATTTATAAAATATTTGTTGTTATAGTCTTTATCCTTAAGCCATAAGATCCTATATTTTTACACTATCAGATAAGAGTGAGCTTCCAAGGCCTTATTATGATTAGAATAAGCTTGTTTTTCTTTAAGCTTCATAGAATTTCTTTAGAATAGTCATAATGCTCCTTTGAGTAAGGCATCAAGTGGTCTCTTACTAATTCAATTGCTTTCTTTGTATCAATTTACATATTCACATTAAGTTTCTTTACGTCTTACTTAATTCTCATGATATTTCTATAAAATTTGTATAATGTATAGCCTTGAACATTTAATCTTTAGTCCATATCAATTGTTTCCAATAAACTATCCTTATTATAAAGAAATTTGAAGGACCTAAATCTTGATGTTCTTTTGTCGTCCCTAAAGAGATAAAGGATCTTTATTAATAAGTGATTTAAGTATAGTGAGATATCTAAATGTGTTCAATTGCATTGGAAATCTTGAAGACATTTATAGTTAACCATACCCTTATCAAGTTTTTTCCTCGTGTACCAAATTTGCTTTTGATTTTTACACTAAGTAAAAAACCTTCTATTAGATTTTAGATCCATAACCTCTAAGTTAACTAGATTATATCATAGTTTATGACAAGGTTTGTTGGCACATCTTGCTCCTTTATATTTTGAAGATAAAATGGTGTTTGAAGTCTTTGAATAGGATCCAGGGTTAATTTAAATTACTTTTACAACCTAGAAGCTCATTCCATAATGAGGATTATTGAAAAGAAAAATTATATGCATAAATAAATGAGAACTAAAATGTCCCAATATCTAATATACCTATTAATATATGTACACAGTGAAAGGAAGAAGAATATTAAATGAACTTAATGTAGTTAGGTTTATAGGAAACTAATACTTTACCAAGATGATCCTTATTAAAATTGGTAAAGAGTTTCAACCTATTATTAAACAACTAGAGACTATAACATTTTCTCATTTTTCAACTTAGTTTCAAAAAGTCCAAATATGAAAGACTTTATTAATCTATTATATTCTATCAATATGCCCCTAATATTCTGAGCAAGGATGAGCATTAACATTTGGAAGTATTGTATAAACTACTTTTGGCTTTATGATAAGACTTACTCCTTTCCACAATTTAGAATCCCTTATAGGCTCTGTTAGGTAAGTTAATGACCAAATTGGTTTCCTCTATTACCACAATCATAATGCCTTTAACATACTCCATAACATAAGAAGATAAGTATTAGCATCACTCTTCTTAGAAAAATAATCAATAGGAACCCTAAAGATAAGAATAATCAATAGGAACCTTAAAGATCTTTAATTGGTTTAAGGCCTAAACAGAAGCAAGGCAATCGAGAGGATTATCACTATTGATCATAAGAAGGATGACTAAGGTACTTATATAATCTAACGCTAGGGCTGGGGCCTATTGGTTTACCACTTCATTAGTAGAAGGGGATTGAATAGAAGTTGTGGTGTGCTTTAATGAAATCAATTCATCATAATTACCTTTCTAAAAGCACTTATCGGTAAGCTTCCTAATGTGTCTTTATTATAGTAAGGACGGTCTCCATTAATAAAAGACCTTGATAATATCCTCCACTAAAGATCTTCTTCCTCTAATCTTAACAATGGAATTTCCTTAAGAATTATTTGTTTCATATCCACACTAATATAAAGATGGGCATAACCAATCCTTTGCATACTGAAGTTGCCTCATCCATGCATATTGGTCTACCAATATAACTTGCTAAAAGGCTTAAAACCTTGGTACACCAATATTCAAGAGTGATTTTTCAGAAATTTAACTATAATGGTACTTGCTTTTATTTAATTTCCTCAAACTTAATTCCCATCTTCCACTCTTGCAAGAAGATAAGTAAACTATTAAGGTGCTTGAGTTCATCTTCTATAACTTCTTTAACTTTTTTCTTATAGACATATTAGAATAAAAACTAATAGTCATCTTTAAAAAGCACCTCTAAGAGCGTTATGTTATTCCATTGTTTTATTTCCCACAACTTGATCATGGGTAAAGCAAGTCTTTTTACTAAAAAGAACCTAATCATCGTTGATTCTCGCAAGCTAGCTCCATCAAGCACATCTAAAGGAGGGAAAACAATTTCAATGTCCTAATTAAGGGAGTGAGGCATGAATTGAAAGGATGAGTTAAAGAATTCTCCAATTACAAATTTCCAATTTATAGGCATCGGTGGCAATTGGTTTTAAAGAGTGCTTAATTTAAGGGGATAAGGCATCAAAATTAAGTCTTAAACCTGCCTAGAAAAGGAAGGCATCAGAGAGGCACCCTTAAGATAAGGAGAAATGAAGGGAAAATGGGAAATTAATAAAAGAAAGAGAGAGCATAAGTTCTAACCAAGGACAAACATATTTGACCCTATCTAAGAAAGAAGGAAAGAAGCAGTTAATGCAGAACTAGGAAATTCAAAAAGAAATTAAAAAAATTTAAGTTTTGAAGTAGAATAAAATTAAAGTAAGAAAACCCAAATGTTCTTGTGACTGGTTAGGAGAGTCAAACAATAAGGTCCTTGGAAAAAATCGAAAGGAAAAGGATTCATAAGGAGAAAGTAGGCACTATCAAGTAAGAAAGAGAGATAGTAGCAAAGAATAAAACAAGAAAGACAACATGACAGTGAAGGAATCAAACATGAAGAGAATGGAGCTTAACTTGAAATCCAAAGAATTTGGAGGAATAAAAAGAATGACAGAGGAATTGAAACTAAAAAAGGAGAATAAATAAACAAAGGAAGGAGGTTTAAAAGCTGCTAGAAGAAGCCTAGTTAAGCCATGAGAGCTCAATCAATTTAAAGAAACGGAGGAATGTTTCTCCATAACCATTTCCTAAATTTTAAATTCTATCATGACTAATCCTTATCAGAACTATACTAAATTACATATATATATGATTTTTCTTTTGTAAATTTACTTGAATTGCATTTGTATTAAAAAGTTGGAAACTTTCTACATCGATAATGCTTTGTTTCTCAATAACGTAAATTTTAAATTAAAAATATTAAAAATATTTAAGTGAAAAATAATATTTAAATTAAAACAATTTGATAAAAATAAATGTCAACAGTAATATATCTTAAATAATTATAAAATTAAAAATACATAAATGAGTTGAAAGAGTTCAAGCAATTTCAATATTTACATTCTAATAAATTAAGTTGTATGATTCTTAATTTTCTACTTGCTTTCCTTCCTCTAGCAGCTCTTTTTCTTCTTCAACTACATTCTACCTAGCCCTCTAGCCTCCTGCTTCTACCTCCATCTCTTATAATCTTTAGGGGTATTTTGGGCTTACCTTGCCACCATCCTCTTTCGCCAACTTCCTTTTCTGTTTTAGAAACTTCCCCTTTAGCCTTACACAACTATCAAAGTTGATTTCTTTCCTTTTTTAGGTCTGGCCCCTTACAATGCTGACATTACCGACCCAAGATAAATTTGAATTTCCACCTTCACCTCATCCCCTGTAGATTCCCCACCAACCCCACCTATCTCTCATTTCACTTCCTTCACATCTCCTTACTTTCGAAAAGTTGGAAGCAAGCATTGGGAGATCACCATCCTTTAAATCTTTCATTCGAACCACTCAAAGAGATTGATGGCAAACTTATTGTATACCTTAAGCTTGAAATTTTGGAGGAAAGGGCTCATTACTTGGAATCCACCCTTATCAAGTTATTTTTTGACCAAAGACCACCCTTCCTAGTTATTCATAAATGGGCTCATAGATTTTAGAAAAATAAGGGAATGATAGATGCTTTCCTTTTAGAGGAAAATCCCATTTTATCCACTTCCTCTTAAAACTTTGAAGCTTAAAAAATCCTTGAGGAAGGACCTTCACACATTGGCAATCAACCTATATTGTTATAAGTTAGGAAGCCTAGTTTAAATATGGAAACCATCAAAATCCAGAGTATTCTACTCTAGATGAACTTTTATAATATACTCCTTTAGTATTGGACTACTTAGGGTCTAAGTGCCATCATAAGTTTTATTGGAAAACCCCTATATATTGACAAGAATACTGCCACGAAGAAGAGGATAGGCTATGTATGTATCTGTGTTAGTACTGATATGTCCTAAGTGCTTCCAAATGAAATCCCCTCAATGAGGCTTGGAGAGGGTAATAAACTTTGGGAAGACAATAATAATATCTCCTATCATTGGAAATCACCCTCTAAACTCTAAGGCAACTGGGAGAACCTTTAAAATAGGTAGCTACCAAGAATTAATGGGTACTGAGATAAATGAACAAGACATGAAGTTTGTAAGTCTCTAAATATAAGATTCATAATCAATTATAGAGTCATTGGAGATTTCCTCAATGCATGTTTAAACCAAAAATGAACCTTAAATGCAATATCAGTTATCTTGGTTCTCTGGTGAATAATAATCAAAATGAAAACCTTATCAATACCCCCAGAACTCTAACAAATAATTCTCTACTTATTGCTGCTGACAAACAAGATGCGACTGCTACTCCTATTCTAATATATCAAACTAGTAAGGGAATGGGAAATAATACTGAGGAATCCATTGAACAATTCCAAACTGTGGAGAGGAGAAGATCTTAAAGGAGCAATGGGAAAGGCTTCAAAAGTAATCATTACTAATATGTCAAGTTTAGTAAGGAATGTTAGGGGTATAAATTACCTTACAAAGCAAACTACTTTAAGGGATTTTGTTATAAGGGAAAGGACTCTTATAGTAGGATTACTTCAAACAAAAATAAAGTTAGAGAATATTGGAAAATTGGGTATTTTGGGGACTTTATGGAAAATGCTTATCAATCACTCTCACCATATATATTGGAGAATTATAATTTGCTATAAGGCATATGATATTCAGGTGGATGTGCAAAACTCAAATGACTAAGCCATACATCTCAACATCTTCTTTTTGCAAGGGAATATTGACAATATTATTTCCTTCTTATATGCTAGCAACTTTGGCTTTCGAGGGAAAATTTTATGGAATGATTTTAAAACTCTCAACCGTAACATTAACAAACCTTAGTTAATAAATAGAGATTTCAACTCAATACTATACCAATCAGAGGCTCAAGGCAAATCAACTTTAAAAACTTTTTTTAACGAATTCAAAGGATGCATGGAAAATTTAGTGGTTACTAATTTGAAACATAATGGACACACTTTCACTAGTCTAACAAACAATACTTTAATTATTTTATCAAGAAAAAGTTAGATAGAGCATATGTTGATGTCATCTAGTTAGCTCATTTTCCTAATATCTTTGCCAATTTTAAAGACCCTCTTTTCTATGATCATACAAAAATTATGGTCAAGGAATTATTTCAGAAACCTGGAAGATACTTCCCTTCAAATTTAATAACTACTGGTCAATAAAGTTGATTTCAAGGATCCTTATATAAGAGGTGCTGATTATTTCTTTGTGGGTAACAAACAATTCATTTGTGTTAAAAAAAGGAAATTAAAAGTTAACTCTCAAGGTACTTAACTCCCTATGAGGCACTAGTACTGATAATGCTTTAAACACTGTTAAGAATGAAGTTACAGATATCCAGAGGCTAATTGATATTTCTCCTCATGATACTCATCTTTTATCCAAAAAAAAGCCCTTTCCAATTATATGCATGTTGTTAGTAACCATTATTCCTCACTTTAGCAAAGAGTAAAGGTATTTTGTCTCAAGGAGGGTGACAAGTGTACAAAATTCTTCTTCAACACCATTATTACGAGGAAAAACTAAAACAAACTTTGTTCTATCACCAGGAATGATGGATCAGTGCTACAAAATCACAATGACGTCCAACATGAGGCATTGAGGTACTTTAATACACTTCTTGTAACCCCTAATTTATCTTTTAGTTCCTATTTTAAGCTTTGTAGCTTCATCTCAAAGAAAATTGCCCCTATGGATTTTGCTCTAGTAACCAAACCTGTAGATGATAAGGAGATTGGAGATGTTGCCTTTCATATGGATGGTATGAAAGAACTTAGACCTGACAGATTTTTTCCACAATTCTTGGAATGTTAAAGACTAATTTGTTAAAAAATACAGTGTATGAATTCTTCTTAAATGGTGTCCTCCTCAAGGAAATCAATATAACTTTCTTATAATTGATACCAAAAAGACCCCATCCCTCTAACTTCAATTATTTTGACCCATTACTTGCACCAATTTCCTTTACAAAGTCATATCCAAGATCTTTGCATATAGATTGAAGAAAGTTGTAACTCCACTCATCAGTGATAATCTAAGTGCTTGTTTATGTAACAAACAGATTAAGGATAATGTCTTAATTTTTAAAGAGTTGTTAAAAGGTTACTCAAGATCTAATTCTACTCCCATTTTATTATTAAAGATGACTTTCACAAGGCCTTTGATAGTGTTAGTTGGAAATTTCTATGGAAGATGTTAGAGGATTATAGATTTCCTAGTGTTTTTTTGGATGGCTAAAAGAATGCATCTTAACTGCCAACTATTCAAAGATGGTAAATGGTCGTCTCAAAAGCTATTTGAAGGCTACCAAAGGACTTAGGCAAAGTGATCCTCTCTTCCCTACCTCTTCATTCTTTACATGGAAACTCTTAACCTAATCATCAAGTATAAAGTGGAAACCAATTCCAAATTCTGGTTCCATTCTGGATGCAAGAGAATTGGATTAACTAGTCTTTTGTACATGATCTTCTTTTATTTAGTAGTGCCAAAATGTAATCCATTCAAAACTTTATGAAAGTTGTAGACATTTTAAAATTTTTATCTGGTATGTAAATCAACTTTAATAAAAGAAAATTCCTGTTTTCTGAAGGTGCATCTTCCTTACAATTTCATATTGAAACAATCAATAGAATGAATATGAACTCTCCTTCATTACTATTTATGTGACTTCCTGTTCCTACCCCAAGACTCATTGATTTTGATTGCCTGCCACTTATTGAAAATTCCAAGAAAGAATAAATTCCTGGGTGAAAAAGTTTCTATCTTATATAAGAAAGCTCTAACTTATTAAATTTTTGGTCTATACACTCGATATTTATTGGAGCTCCTATATTTCTCTTTCTAAAAATGTCATCAAATTAGCTGAAAGTTTGTTCAAGAAACTCTTATGGAACCATTTGAATGGTATAAATTTTGTTGCTAAAGTTAAGTGGTCTGACTTGTGCTTTCCCAAGGAGGAGGGTGTTTTAAGTATCCTATCAGTCGAAATCACCAACCATGCCTTAATCCTCAAAATTCTATAGTGGATACTCAAGGATAAAAAATCCCTGCGTATTTGATGGTCACATTTATATTTTCTCAAAGGCGAGTGCATATGGGAAACAAGAAAAAATTCATCTAACTTTTATTTCCTAAACTAGCTACTTCATTTTATGAATATATTCTAAAATGATGTTTCTTATAAGATTGGCAATGGAAGATAGATTTCTCTAAGGTTTGACAATTTGTCTGGATAAGGTTAGTTTATTAACTCCCAAAGTACATCAAAAAACTCTCTAATACTTCCTTTTCAGACTAAACTTAGCTTATTAATTAATGGAAACACCTGGAAATTACCTTAAAGACTAATCCATCCACAACCTTATACCCTCTTAATCCATCTACTCTTGATATTTTTTATTGAAAGGGCCATCTAACTAATAAACTATTAAACAAGCTTATTAAGGATTTGCTTAGAAGGAAGAACCTTATCGTGGATTAGCATAATATAATTTGGAGCAATGTATTGCCATTTAAGATCTCTTTTGTTCTTTAGTTCACCATCAAGAACAGGTTTAACGTTGTTCATAGAATCAGTCATTTGGATGTTAACAGATCCTGCCCATGCTTAATATAAGAAGCATCAAGTGATCACTTGTTTTTCATATGTATTTCTATAACTAAAATTTGGGAATATGTTAAGAGAAAGTGCCTTTGGTCTGCTCCAGGAAGCACGATCACTAGCACCATTCACTAGCTTTCAACCTAGAATTCTCTTCCTATGTCTGTTAAGCAAATATTCAAAATAGCTATGGGACTTTGTGTGCAAATTATTTGGAAAGAAAGGAACTCCAGGATATTTGCAAACAAGTTAACAACAATTGAGTCACTCACTACAGAAGTCATCAATAGGATTAGAGAACTTATCCTATTGAAGAATATTGCACTAAATGGTAGCTTCAACTTATTAATCTCTTTAAACCTTTAACCAAAGTATTTACATTTTGAACACATGATTAGTGGTAGAAATATCCATTAAGTTTTGTAACATGTGGAAAGGTACCACCCTTTAACTTTATTTTCATTGTAATACAATCTTTTATTAATGATATTTCATTTGTTTTTTTAAAAAGGGAGTTTTGGCTACATTTTTTAAACTACAATTTGAAATTTATAGTTAAAAGTTACTCTTTGGCCATGAAATTTCAAAATCTCAACCTATTGTAACAATACCTCCAACTTAAAAAATATTTTGCATGTTATTTAAAACTATTTGTTAATTTTAGGATATGCTATGTTTTTCATTCATAACTAAAAGGAATTGATGACACTTTCTTACTATAAACTTTGTTTTGTAGAGGAAGGATTGTAGCTACAAAAACTATTTCATAGCTAAAAAGATTTAGTGACATTTTGTAACTATAAAATTATTTTCATAGTGAAAGCTTTTTAGCTATAAAATATTTTTCTTCATTAATATGATTTGACAAAGTTTTTTAAATGTGAACTTATTTTCATAGCTAAAAACCTTTTGTTACAATTTTTTTAAGCTAAAACACATAGGTCCCTTAACTATGAGCTAAAAAAATAAATTTTGTAGTTAAAATGATTTTGCCACTAAAATATTTTCATATCAAAAAAAAGAAAAAGAATAAAAAAAAGTTGTTTTGATAACCCAAAGACACTCCTCTTCTTTTTCTTTCGTCTTTCTTTGTCTTTTAGTTTCTCCCTTATTTATCTTCCATCAAGTGTATTTTCTTTAGTAGTTCAAGTTTCTTTATTTGTTTTTTTTCTATTTTTATATATGTTATATATGACTCTTTTCTCCAAGCTTACAGTATCTCTAACATGTTTTAAAATGAATTTTAAACTGATCAATTATTAAAACCTAAGTTCTGTAATTCACTTATAAATATAAAATTGAGTTCTTTTCTTAGCATTATTTTTTGATCTTTTTCTATTAACAGGACAACCTATTGTTGTTATTTTTAAGTTTCTAAGTAAATAGTATTGTGTATGTAAGCTTTTATCTATAAGCTTACATATAGTGAAGCTTTTTTTATGGTGATCATTTTTGTCTCACCCTACTGCTATTTACTAATTAAAATATCATGACTATCTAGCTTAACAGAATACTCTTTCCTCATAAGTACAGAAGTAGAAAGCTTTAGAATTTTGGATTCTTGAAAACCATAAGATGTAATAGGATTAGTGGAGTAGTTTTTGGGATCACTTTGGGATGTGAGTTCAAGTCCAAGTATAAGATGTGAACAATGGAAAATTTGTTTAATACATTAGAAATAACTTCTGAGTTAGTTCATACTAACTAGCCTTTGATGTTAGCGATAAAGTAAAGGAGACATAGCAGTAAATGACTTCTTTGAACATACAAGAGATGAGGACAAAGGTTTGAATTAAGGTGTATAGTGCCTTAAGTTAAATGGAGTTAAGAGAGATGACTCACCTAGAATTGATCAAAGGTGTAAAGCCTAAGTTTACAAGTCTTGTGTGAAAGAACTTCCTTTGAAATTGGAGGTTTCGTAAAGCAATAGTTACGGTTAAATTCAAAATAACATTTATTTTCTTTACAAATTTAGAGATACTAATAAGGTTATTAGAAATGGATGGAGCATGTAAAATGTTTGACATAGATAATGAGTGATTAGGAAGAAATGGAGAATAAATAATAGAGCGACAAAGTCGTTTAATAGACAAACCTACTATATTGCTTATATGTAAACTTTTCATAACTCTTATAAAGAGCCCTGTGTTGAAGATTAAAGTATCTTGGAGTAAGGTGGCCAGTAGCTCCAGTATCAAGGTACCAATTGGGATCAAACAGTGCTTTAGTTATAGTACCAAAGATAAAATTATTACCATTCGTAGTACTAATAATAGAGTAGGCTCGATTGACTTGTTTACTATATTGGAATCAAAGGCTAGGTGTTTTCTGCTTTTATAAGTAAATTGCTTTTATTAGTTTAGCATGTAGATGGATTATAGGCCTAAATTTAACATCCCCTGTGGCCTTTGTAATATAGTTCTCTAAAGGAGCTTTATATAGAATAGTATATAAAAGTTGACTATTCTACTAGACATCATATCTAAAACACTAGTGGAATATATGGCACTCAAGTAGCAAATTTTTAACTTTCCCTTTTCATTATTTTATTATCTTTTCTGCTTTTGTAAGCGAACTTCTTTTATCAATTTAAGCATTGAGGTGATTACAAACCTAAAGTTAACATCTCCTTTGGCCTTTGGAATATATTTCTTTGAGGGATTTTTATGTAGAATAATATATAGATGATTTCTTTCACATACCGATTTGATTACTTATTTTTTATAGGAACGTTGATTTGATTAGTTATTTTTTTCTATAGTACTTTCTAGGAAACCTATGGTAAGTTTAAGTCTAGAAATCTAATTTTTTTATTATTTGTTATATTTAAATATTTGTTTGACATGAAAAGAGATGAGGTCGATAACATTTTGAGTAGTTTTTTGTTATAACAAAATAGAACATATTTGAGACTTTCTTTTATTTAAGTTAGATATTAAAATATTAAAGCTTAGATGTATGCATCTTTCATTTCAATGATTTTGAGTTTCATTAGAACATGTTCCATATCCATTGCAAGTCTAAAACATATGGCTTAACTATCTAGTCTTTGTTTTTGTTTTAGTGGAACATTTAACTCTAGCAAGCAAGATTATAGGTAAGGATATCATGAAGTTATCATGTGATATGAGGGCTTTTAATTGATTCTTTCTTGAGAGTTTTGTTATGCTTGTTAAGAATGATGATATTAATACTTTAATTCCAAATGCAGTTCAACAGGAGGTGTTGAAGCTCATAATAGCGAAAGCATAAATTAAATCAAATCTTACAATTTCTGCTTTAGAATTTAGAGGTATTTTTAAAACTCACTACTTGAATTCTTATGAAAGTCTGAGTAAAATCTTAGATACATGGACTATAGACATATGCTTGAACACTTTTTAAAACTGATTAGGAACTATTTAGGACATATTTTGAAGTGGCTTTCATATTCTTACTCTATAAAAATGAATGTTCATATAGGCTTTAGATATGGGTTTATATTTCCTATTCTAGCCTAGCTCATATTTCTTAAATAAAAAATCTTATATTATCATATATCTTGTTATAGAGTTTTTCATAGTATGCTAACCAATTGCATTCTTTGGTAGAATTCAAACTTGGTATGTCAATGATTTACCATTACGTTATTTACTACTTAAATTACATTTATTAATTCAGTAATTTATTTATGATTACATAAGTACATGGATAAAAGTTAAATGACTCATCAGAAATGATCCAGTTAATACTTAGAAGGGGTGAAGACTTTCATGAAATTTGTAAAAGATCAACTGGGTTCAAAATGTCAAATTCTTTTTCTATGCATAGATTGCTTAAATTTCAATAATAAAATTCAAGGTTTATTATACAATCACTTGCTAGTATAAGCCATACATAAATTATGTACTTGATGGATTTATCATAGTCAATGTTCTGATGCAAGTAACACTAGAAGTGTTAATACAGGTGATGATGGTGACAATAATAATTATATAGATGATAGAGATATTAATGACAATATAGATGATGGGACTGGTGAAATGTTAGAGGATGTTGGGAATTATATAGAGATTATAAATGATAGTACTTTACCTAATACATTTGGTAGAATTATGGAAGATAATATTGAGAAGTTATTATAAGTTGCTCACGAAGAGTTATATCTTAGATGATCTACTTTCTCGCATCTATCTTTTCTTTTCAAGTTGTTTCACTTGAAGGTATATAATAGGTGGAGTAACAAATCTTTTGACATGCTGATTGAGTTGCTTAATAAGCATTATCGATTGGGCAAAAATTGCCTAAAATCTTACTATGAAACCAAAAAATTATTAAGGGACCTTAGATTAGGATATATGTGAATATATGCTTGCATATATGATTGTATTATCTTTTGGAAGGACGTTAAAGATCTTCAAGAATGTCTTATTTAAGGTACATCAAGGTGGTAAGTGGATGTAGGAAAAGGAAAAAAGATACTGCCTAAAAACTTGAGATCTTCCTTACTAAACCATGACCACAAAGGCTTTTTATGGTAATAAAAACAGCCATAGATATGAGGTGGTATAAAAAGAAACACATTAATGATAACATTATGTGTCATCCAACACACTCAAAGGCATGGAAAGACTTTGATAGGAATTTTCCATAGTCTGCAAAAGATTTTTGTAATGTTTGACTCGAGTTAGCCTATGATGGATTTAATCCATTTGGTAACATGATTACTTCTATTAGCATATGGACAGTAATTCTTGTGCCATACAATTTACTCCATTTAGTGTAAAAAGGAGACATTTTTTTATCATCTTTACTTATTCCAAAACATATTGATCCTGGTAAGGATATCAATGTATACATGCAACCACTAATTAATGATTTAAAACATATATGGGAGGATGGATTAGAAACTTATGATGTTATTGAAGGTGAAAAATTTAGAATGCATATTACTATTTTATGGAATATAAATGTTTTCTAGCTTATAAAAATTTGTTTGGATGGAGTATTAAAGGGTATGAGGGCATTGGAACAACTGGTAAAGTTACTCTTTTATGACTAAAAGATCACAAGTTCGATTCACGGAAATAACATCTTTGTAAAAAATGCAAATGGATGATTGCATACAATTGATGTCCCTCCCCCATATCTTACAAAATAGGGAGCCTTGTGCATTAGGATTCGTTAACTTACACCTTTTGGAGTACTAATGGGCATATGGCCTATCTAGTATGTAATCATCAAATTCATTCAATAAGGTTACAAAGTAAAATATGTTATATAAGACATCGTAGTTACTAGGAACATAGACATAGATGGAGAAGAAATAAATTGTTTAATGGGAAAGTGGAACATAATGAAGATCCTTAGCATTTGTCTGGTGATGATGTGCTTGATCAACTACCATATTTGCAAAAGTTTACACTTGACGAAAACCCAAGTAATAGAAAGCAAAAGCAATCTTTTGTTGGTCTTAATTGGAATAAAAAAGTATATTTTTTAATTTTCCATATTTGAAGGGTTTGCTATTAAGGCATAATTTTGATGCCATGCATATTAAAAAAAACAATTATGAGAATAATTTTGACACTTTGATGATAATTGATGGAAATTTGAAAGACACAACTAAGGAAACCTTGAAGACATGAATATAATAAAATATTTTCATTTCAAGGGGAAAGATGATGGGTTATACAAGATTATAGCTGCATGTTACAATATGTCAGAAAAAAAGAAACAAAATTTTATCAATTTCTTAAATCAGTTAATTTTCCTAATAGATATGCATCTAATATAGCCCATTATGCTAATGCTAATAAAGGAAAAGTTTATAGGTTGAAAAGCCATTATTGTCATGTACTTATGTAATGATTACTTCTTATTAGAATATGTGGGTGTTTGCTAAAGGATGTGTTCATAAATTTGGCACAATTGGGTGGTCTTTTTAAGTAATTATGTTGTAAGACATAGAAATTAGACGAACTTAAAAAAAGGGAAAAGACATAGTTTTGATTCTCTGTAAACTTGACCTAGTTTTAATTCCATCATTCTTTATTGTTATGGTGCATTTGGTAATTAACTTGCCGTATAAGGCAAAAGTTTATAGACCAGTTCAATTTCAATTGATGTTCCTAACTGAGAGGTAATTTACATCTACTTTTACATTCTTGTCTTCTATTATTATTTAGTAACAAATGCTAATTTTTTTTATATTTTTTAGGTTTTTAGGCTCTCTGAACTGCTATGTGCACAATAGAGCTTGACCTAAAGGCTTTACTACTGAGGCTTATATATTTAATAAATGCGTAACATTTTGTTTTATGTACTTAAATACCATGGAGACAAGATTTAATAGAGAAGAATGTAACTTTAATTTTGATCAAGAAGGTGATTTGTTAGTTTTCTATAAAGAAAAAGTGAGGCCACTTGGAATAGGAAAATATGTGGAGTTAATTGAAGACAAACTTGAAATTAACCGTTAGTATATTTTAAACATTTATGAGGAAGTCGATTTATATTTGGAGTATGTATATTACTTCTCATTTATTATTTCATACTAAAATTTAGCATTCAATCTCTATTTTTCTTACACCAATTTACTTTCTTAAATAGAGAGCCTAAAGATGAGATTAGAAGCAAAGGTGAGGTTAATGTTGAAGAAAGACATAAGATAAACTTCCCATCATAGTTTAGGACTCGAGTAAGCTATTCATGTAATAATATGAACAAATGAAAATTGTAGGTCAGATTACAATATTAAATTTTAATTATATTTTATTTTATAGATGATATGGTTACATAATTGTAAATCTCCAAAAGCAACAAAAACATTATGTGCTCTGACATGTGGAGATGTTGATGAGGGATAATATAAGATAATTTTATTAACTTCTATAGTGTTATCTCTGAAATAATATAGTTGTATTACATCAAGGATAAAAAGGTTGTTCTATTAAAGTGCAAGTGGTTTAATCTTAGTGACAAATGGATTAACTTAAAACTGAATGGCAATATTCATCAATGATGCTAGTAACATATGGTATGAAAATGTATTATCTGTGTTTACAAGTCACGTGAAACAAGTTTTCCACTTAAATGACATCGTATTAGGAAATAATTGGAAAGTTACGAAAAAGTTTTAACACTGAAATATTTTTTTTAAAGGGAAAATCGTTCAATTGGGGAGGATGGTGATGAAATATATCAACTGATTGAATCATAGATGAATAATGTAGCTCTTGAAAAAGAATATTTATGTTGTCGATGTGATTAATGTTGATCATTAAATGTATCTTGATTATAATGATTGAATGTATCATGAAAGTGCTCTTCATATTGTCTCAAACGTAATGTCGATAACATTTATGTTGTTAATGTGATTAGTGTTGATTATTTATATTTTTAATGCAATCAATGAAAATGATTGAATGTATCTTGATTATGATGATTGAATGTATCATAAAAGGGCTCTTTTTATTGCTCATATGTATTGTTGGTAACATTTATGTTATTAATGTTGATGATTGAATGTATCTTGATTATAATGATTGAAGGTATTATGAAAGTGGTCTTTTTATTGTCTCAAACATAATTTTAGTAACATTTATATATCAGGATGATTTTTGCACCTGGTAGAAACAAAGGGAAGAAGGTGACAACTATCAAAATTATAGAATAGAGGGAAGTGCAACTTCAACTAGATCAATTAGTTGGTGTCATAAATTGAATTGATAGCCAACAACAACATTATACCTCAAATAACAATAACATTAGTCACACATGTTGAAATTTTCTATACCTTCAAGTAAATGTATACATACAGAGACACATATACACACACACATATATTCAAATATATATTTTTTCTTATCATATTCTCTTTTTAGCCATAGGAAATATAGCTAGTTCTACTAAATTGCTTCAATGAAATAAGAATAATAATCTTCCTTCAAGTTATACACAACTTATTCTGCCTCAAATAGCAAGGAAGCAACTGGTGCAAAATTGTTAATCTTTAACACCTTTAACTAGATTTATGCTCAAATATATATTTATTTATTATAATATTTTCTTATCATTATTGATTGTTGTCAGCTTCCAGTGCTAGTATTAGAAAAAGAGGTAGAGGTAAAACTAGAGGTTATGAATTGCAACGAATAAATGTTATAATGAATTGTAACCTATTAATATAGAATGATACTTAACAATCATATAGAATTGTAAGCTATTAATCCTATAGACAAGGTCTGATCTGTAAAATTGTCAAAAGAGTTAGGGATTCTCTTTTTAATTTAAACAAGTATTATAAATCTTTTCCTTCTGATGTAGAGGCTTGAAACATATTCCTGAATGAATGTTTGAAAAAAATTTGGAATAGTTTGTGTTATTATTAAGCTGACCCAGAAGTTCAGATTTGTTTTCTTTGCTTTCACATTTTCTTACATTAATCTTGTTAGATGATTAACGACTACATTATGTTTTTTCTTAACTTAGGAAAATTGTGAGAAGGAAAAGGTCAGTAGATCAAAAATGAAAACTCCTCATAATCAAAGGTTAAAGTCATTTGTAGTTGTCTAAAATGAATATGTAAGATCTTTATTTGCAAGTTATACTTAAATCAATAAACATTACATTATTTATTATGCCTTGTACGTTTTTTTATAAAACAGAGAGAGAAGGAACTACATAAACAAGAGTTGTGATAAAATCACACTATACAAGCTTACTCACTATAAGAAAGGATGGATGTTAGAAGAAAAACAAAACAACTATGTAATTATAAAAGTTAGTTCAATATTTTTATTCATGTACTAATGTAGTAGTAAGTAGTATTATTTGGATTGAATGTTGATTTTATATTTTTAATTTTAGAATAAGATGAAAGAGTTATAGAGAAATCTAAGTTTGAGGGGAATGAGATTAGTGCAAAAGACATTTGTGATACAGTACATGATACATATTTTGGCTATATGAAAGATCTTGGCTATAGCCCTAAGCCAAATGTTTCAACATTATTGTAGAAAATAATTATTGAACATCATCCAGAGGAAAACATCAAGCTTAGCTACATTACAAGCTAATGTAATTATAGAACAAGATGCTTGAGTAAAATTAGCAAAACATGATATGTTATTTTAAAGATTACTTTGTCTATATTATGATAGAAATGAACAAGAAAGTGAAGAGTATTAATTCTATCTCCTATACTTTTTCTCTTTCAATTCCTATATGCACTATAATTTAAATTTAATACTTTTTTTTAATCTCAAATTACAGAATGGATGAAGATGTAATTGATGGTGATTATGTTGGGAGTGGCAAAGTTATGTTATGTTTACTTTAACTAGAACCAAATACTTATTGTATCAATATTCATAATAATTTTAGTTGATTTTAACTAATATTTTTGGATAATTACGAGTTCATCAATATAGACAACACTAGGAAGTCGTTTAAGTTATGCTCAAATATTTTTGTAATTTGAGCAATCCTAATTTGTAAACTGATCCTTTTATTTATTGTTTTGTTTATAAGAATTATTTAAGTTGGTATTAATATCTTGTATAGGAACAAATAATCATCCTTTAATGTTACATTGTTTTTGTTGGTATAATTTAATGATATTTATATAATTTTACTTTATATTTATGATGCTTGATATTTTGAATTAATAATATTTTTATAAAATTTTATTTAATGATAAATTCAGAATGAAAAATGAAGCTAATAGTGCTTAGCTACGAAGATGAAAATGTAGCAAAAAATTATTGATTGTGTTTTATTTTCATCGTTAGTTATTTGGCGTCAAATTTTTCCCCATTAAGATTTTATTTTTAGTAACATTTTTTTAATGTTTTAGCTATGAAAATTTTTTGTAGCTAATAGTTTTTCGTCTACTATTTTTGAAAACGTTGTTTATAGTTTTTAGCTACTGAGAATTGACAATGTTTTGTGCGATGAAACATGAACATAGCCTATAATTATAGGCGATGTTTTTATAGATAATTAGATATGGTTTTTTTAGCCAAAAAAAATCTGCTTGGTTGTAGTGTTACATTTGTGTGGTTCAATATCTTAAAACAAATTGAAATCAAATATCGTGCAAGATAAATCCGCGTTTTATATTAGACCAAAATTATTTGAAATTCCTCAAGCCGTATAATTATTAGAAATTAGCTATAGTAATCATCACATCAACGAAATAGTCCCATATTTTCAGTTGAAGAGACGATGATACAATTAAAATCTGCATATTCAAATACATTTGTTAGTACATAGATCGTAGACAATCATTTCACAAAAGTAATATATATATATATAAACGCACCAGCTAGTCGTCGCAAGGAATGGAGAGAGAACAAATTCAACAATCGTACCCACTCCTATCTTTTTTTTAGGGAAAATAACAACAGGTTACATAATACGTCTAGGGGAGGCAGTCCCCGATAGATCCTCTGTTAAGAGGAGTTGGCACCCAATGGGTGTAGTCTCAAAATAAGTGACCCCTAAATCAAAGTGAGTAGCATAATGCGCAAGCCAATCAGTGCATCGATTGCCCTCTTGAAATATATGATGATGAGTAACAGTCCAGTTGCGAGTAAGGAGGTCATGGATGCCTTGGACAATAGGGTTGAGAGCCTAAGAGCGGTTGGCTGCCGAAGAAATAGTGGCTAGCACTTCAATAGAGTCAACTTCTAGTTCGATCTTGCGAAAGCCCAGATTCCACGCATAAGAGAGCCCGGTAAAAATGCCCCAAAGTTCTGCAGACATCGGATGACACCAGTCAAGATTCTGAGTGAACCCCCCCTGCAGGTGCCAGCACTGTCACGGAGAAGACCGCCTACTGAAGTTGATGCCAACGAATGATTGTTGGCACCATCTGTATTTAACTTTATCGATCTTGGAGGCAGTTTTGTCTAGCCGATGCGTATCGCTTCTCACTGGCGATGTCCAGGGAGGACCCGACATGGCCCTACGTCTGCTGGATGAAGAAGACCTACATAAGAAACAATGAGAGAAATAGGTGAGGAAGGCCAGGTAAACTGTGTATCAAAGATGGTCTAATTCCTCCATTGCCAGAGGAACCAACAAGTGAGCCCAAAAATACATTCCCAATCATAGCCAAACACACGCCGATGTTACTAGAGGTTGTGAAGGATCCGCTCCCAGGACGGTGTATGGAAGAAGTCAGGATTAATAAGGTGGGAGGGGAAAATGTTCCACACTTGACGGGCACTGGAGCAGTCCCATCTGGCGTGCACAGAGGATTCCTCAAGGCTACAGTGGATACACCCCCCCCCATCCGTGGTGAGTTGTTTACAAACCCGATGTTGGTTCGTAAGTAATTACTCGTGAGCCAGGAGCCATAGGACTGTACGAACACGGGGTGGACCTTGCCAATCCCAGATAGCCTACCAGACTCTGTGAGGTGAGTCGTCGGTAGCATCCAAAATCATGGAATAAGTAGAGGCTACGGTAAACTGGCCAGTACCAGTCAAGCCCAAGCTTACCTTATCCTGGCCTAAGTAGGCCTTCGGAGGGAACATTCTGGTAATATGATGACAAATCGATACCGGAAGGTAAGAGTTAAAGGTATCCCACTTCTAGTTGCCTACGGAGTCCACAAAGTGATTAACGCTATGGCTCAAAATGGAATCTGGGAAATGGGTGGTAACATGGGAAAAAAGGGGTTTGGTATCCACAACCCAAGGATCGACCCAGAAATGAGTCCTAGTACCATCTCCTATCATCCAACTCAATCCTTGCCGGACGAGGTGCCAGGTTGCCTTGATGCTCTTCCAGATCATAGAACCCCCTTTATCATCAAAGGTAATGGGGATCGGATGAGTTTCAAAGTGATATTTGGCCGAGACGACTTGAACCCATAATGCCAGGGGTTTGACAATCATTGTCCATCCAAACTTGGCTAAAAAAGCGTCATTAGTCGCCTGAATATTTCGGATGCCTAGACCCCCTATCGCCTTAGGTCTGCAAACGTCCTCCCATTTAACTAAAGGAAGCCTATGGTTGTCGTCGGATGAACCCCACAAGAACTGGCGCATGAGCTTCTCCAACTCATCATAAAGACTACGGGGCAAGCGAACCGTCTACATCGTATAGCTGGGGAGGGCCGTGATTAGTGATTGAGTCAGCGTGATGTCTCCAGCCATAGATAGCAGGTTGGCAGTCCAGCCGGACAAGCGTTGTTGAACTTTGTCAAGAATGAATTGGTAGGTTTTTTTTCCGTACGCGCTCATGAAAAAGGGGCACTCCTAGATACCGTCCAAGATTAGACGTCTATTGAAATCCTAAAGCTTGGGATAAGCGATGGGTCAGCGCAATAGGGACATTTCGAGAAAAGTAGCATCTAGATTTTTCAGGGATGATACATTGCCCAAAAGCAGCATAGAACGTGGTCAAGATGCCCATTATGGTGGTCACCTGATCAAGATCTTCTTCCGCGAACAAAATGAGATCGTCTGCGAAAAATAAGTGTGAAAGAGGTGGTCCATTTTGACTGAGAGTAATAGGCTTCCATTGGCCCTGAGTCACCGCTTGTGTGATCAGGTGACCTAGCCATTCCAGACACAGGACAAACAAATATGGTGAGATGGGGTCACCCTAGCGGATGCCTTGGGAAGTACTGAAAGTATCACTCAAATCATCGTGCTAGCTTACCTGCATGGAGACGCTGGTAACACAATTCATGATCAGGCGAATCAGGGAGTCCGAAACCCCGATATCAATTAAAGTATCCTGGATAAAATTCTAAGAAAGCCTGTCGTATGCCTTCGCTAGGTCCACCTTTAAAGCCATAATTCCTCGTTGACCCATTTTCTTTTACATGGTGTGAATAACTTCTTGGGTGATAATGATATTATCCGTAATTAAACGCCCAGGCACAAAACTGCATTAGGTCAGAGCCAGATTGTCCAGGAAAGGTTTGAGTCAGTTCGCGATGATCTTAGTAAAAGCTTTATAAAGCACCGAACAAAGCGCAATCGGTCAGAACTGAGTAATGGATTTGGGAGACAGAACCTTCGGCATTAAGACAAGAATAGTACGATTGAGGGCTGCATCCCAAATTTCATGACGAAAGAGGCGCTGAAGATACGTAGTCAAAGAGGGGCCAATATGGTCCCATTGAGATTGGTAGAAAAGCTCTGTGAAGCCATCAAAACCAGGAGCCTTGTTGGGGGCCATACTGAAGACAGCTTCTTGTATTTCCTTCGAACGGAGAGGACCACCCAGTGCTTCACCAGCATGGGAGGAAAGGGGAGGGAATTATCTGGGAAGCGGCCAAGGGGGGTAGGACCGATGATCGTCCTGGTATAACCGCTCCAAGTAATGGTGAGCTAAGAGTTGGATACGCTTGGGGTCAGAAACAACATTGCCATTATCATATTAGAGAGTATGAATCTCCATCTGGCGTTGTCTATTTAGAGTGACCGCGTGATAAAGTTTGGTGTTTCTATCGCCTTGGTCTAACCACTAACGTCGGGAACGCTGGTGCCAGTACAACTCTTCTTAGTACAAAACCTGCACTAACTCTGTACGTAGATACTCCTCCAGAGCGTGGATAGAGGTCGAGTTCGAGTCTTCACGATGTTGCTGGATGCCCTCGAGTCGAGGCAGGAGTCGCTTCTTCCAGTTGAAAATATTGCCAAAAGAGGTAAGATTCCATTGATGTAATTTGTCGGCAAAAGTCTGGAGTGCACTACAAATATTCTGGCTAGGAGGGATCCAATTGTCGGAGACCAACTGCCCAAAATTGTTATGGGTGAGCCAAGCAGCCTGGAAATGAAAAGGTCTACGTAGCGGAGGGGAGGGAGGCCGTTGGTGGAGGGTAAGGAGGAGAGGGCAGTGATCAGATTTCAGGAAGGGAAGATGTGTTACAGAAGAATGCGGGAAGGTGGCTTGCCAAGTGAGGTCACAGAAAACACGGTCTAACCTGGCGAGGATACCACCCCTGCACTAAGTAAATCTAGGACCTGAGAACCCGAGATCTTGTAGTTGGCAACTATGTACATAGTCTCAGAAGTGGGCATTAATGATAGGTTATTAACGAGAACCTCCACGTTTATCCATGCTTTCCAATTTGGCGTTGAAATTGCCACCTAGGACCTAAGGTTTAATAGTAAGACGAGCAATTTTCTAGAGGTAGTACTATAAATATTTCTGTAACGCATAAGTCGGGCTAGCATAAATGACGGTGAAGGCAAAGGATTGGCAGTCCCATTTTATATCGGTATGAACAAATTGCCGATGGGCCATAAGGATCCAAACAATGATATTCTGCTTCCAAAGAAGCCAGATACCCCTGGAATATCCTTTGGCTTCAACTCGGAAAGAATTACTAAAGCCTAAGCTCCTGATAACCTTAAGAGCGCGTTGTCCACTTATGCGAGGTTCCACTAATACAATAAGGATCAACCTATGTATTCTGAGATAATTCTTGATAATAGGCTTGAAGGTTCGCCCCCAGCCCCTTGACAATTCCATATAAATATTGACATAAAAACGAGATAGGGAGAGGAAATTACTCTGTATGAGGATCGAATGTAGTACCAGTCTCCTCATCCCCGTGGCTTGTCGAACAGTCCAGAGGTGATTCCACCATATGCGTGTCAGATTCGACATTGCTCAGCGACAATGCAGTGGACTCTGAAGTCGGGTCGGGAGGTCACGGGGGGTATTAGTGGTTAGTGCCCAGTCGAGGACGAGGCTTCAGCCTTCCAGGCTAAAGGCTCGAGAAGGCTCAGCCTCCATGTCATTACACTTCGAGGCCTTCTGAATAGGCAGCATAAGCGACGGGTCCGATGTTATAATCTTGGCATGGGAGGGAATATGGAGGGCCACGTGGGAGGGAATTGGGTTGGGGGCCTGTTGGGTAATGGGCTAAGTGGGCAGGGGGAGGTTAGGCTGGGCCGGAGAGGCGGGGGCTTGGAGGGACTGGATTGTGGGCTGCAAGGGGTGGGCTGGGACGATGGAGGAGATACTGGTGGGTTGGGCCTAGGAGAGGGGAGGCCTAGCACCAGACGACGTCGATTGGTGTGACAGATTAAAAGCACCATGTCTCCCTGCATGTGAAGACCGTTTTGGTCTTGTTTCTTTAATCACGAAGGGGGTGAGCGATTTAGTTGGGATGCGAAGGGATGACTGGTTCTAAGCGCCAGGTGCAGGCGTGGGCTCTGAGGCTTGGTGAGTAGCCGTTGGAGCATCCAACTGATCCAAATCGTGTAGCACCACAAAGCGGGAGCCGTGGGGAGAGACGGTGGGGGTGGCGATTGAGTGACCTGGTCAGCGAGTGGGAGGGATAGAGGGTGGTCGTCAGCGCTGCACCTACATCCGGGCTCCAAATGTCGATGGGCTGGGGTCGACAAGGGTTGGATCGACGCGACTCGCAGGAGAAGGTGTAGACTGGAGCTCAGTGGAGGGGGTCGCGGCGTCGGGATGGGAGGAGGGTGTTGAGGGCAAGTCGGTGCACTGTGTCCCACCAAACGGCAACGGAGACAGATGGGGGGCAATCCTTCATAGGCGACCTTAATGGGTTCTCCGTCCAATTCCACTACAAATCGCAGAGGTAGGTTGAGGTCGATATCAACTGCGACACGGGCAAATTTGCCCCGAAATGTGTTTTGTGTATTAGCATCGATCTTCACTGTTTTGCCCACTAAATTGCCCAATGATGTGAGAATAGACAGGTGGTAGCGGGCAACAGAGAGTTCTGGGAATCGGATCCATGCCACAACGTGGGAGATTTTGCTGGTGGTTAGGCGAAATTCTGGGTACCAAGGCTGAACAGATAAAGCATGCCCTGCAATGATCCAAGGGCCTTGGGTTAACGTCCTTATGAAATCATCCTCCTCTAAGAATTTGATGAGGTAAAAATCATTCTCTAGGTCCACTAGTTTCATTGGCCCTTTAGGTCTCCACAGGGAATTCAATCGTGTTTTGAGTAATTGGAAGTCAATCCTGCGACCAAGGAGTTTGATTACAACTGTGTGAGCCCAGGCTTGATCTAATTTTCCTTTAAGAGTGTTTGAGAGCTCAATTCCTAGCCCAAATTCCCCTTGTGTAATGGCAATGTCACCCTCGGTGACTTCTATAGGTTCCTCGTCTGGCCATTCCAGGTCCCGGCCGTCGAAGCCAGCTTCAGTCGAACTAGAGACAACTGTACTATAGCTGGGGAGAGAGGTCAAACCCAGGTGTGATGCAGGAGGGGGATCTTCCTCCCTCTCCCTGACTCTAACCTTCTTGGCAGCATGACGAGAGTGGCTATTTGGATTGGGAGCACTTTCCATGGCTTCGGAGGAAGATTGAAGGTCAGCGTGCATTTGTCTAGGACAAGATTACCACATACTGGGATTTCCACAAGTAGTCGTTAATGTCTGTGGATGGCAATCCTTGTTCTAGTCTGACGAAAGTTAATAAAAATAAAGCAAAGCAAATCTTTGCTGAAAAGGTTTTAACTAATCAATCAGGAAGTTCCGCAGAACTTAGTGTTCTAATGAGGACTTTTATCAAACATGTAGTAGGCAAGGGTTAAAGGTACAAAATAGAGATTTGTAGAGACTCTAAAAGAGCCAACGCACCTAACTCCACCATGAAAAGTAAAAGTAACGAAACTATCTTATAACAATGACACGCAACAGTCCCACACTCTTACGTCAAGCTGAACGCCATTGTCTATTTGGACAAAGAGAAAAGCAGTGGGGACTCGCCATTAATTTTCGCTCTCTTCTTCTCTCTTTTACGCTTTGCCCCAATCCTGCGCACTGGAAGCTTCTAAGTAATCGATCACAGCGAGAGAGATCTTTGTTTATGATGCGGGATTAGTCGTACTGGTTGCATTGGGACGTAATATCTTACGTAACCTAGCCTAGACAGAACCCGAGAGTCATCAAAAATGTTGTTTAAAAATCCCATTTCCAGTACCAAAAATTTTTGGCAAAAGACCTTTCAAGGCTTCAAATCTTTTTTCTCCGGTGGCCACCACCTGAAGCTGCCAAAGACCCCTCCTTACAACCGCCTACATAAATATGATGCCTCTGAGTTGGAGATAAATTCGCAAAAAGGTTTGAGGATAAGTTCAATAATGACCTCACCAACCGGTCGGACAGAGATCACAACAATAAAGGATTGAGGAGAAACAGAAGGAAATTGATGTCATCGCCCCGGATGAGTACACCAACCAAGCCAGATGAGCAAGTAGATGATGATGCCCTAGATGGAAGCTTCATGAACTTCGCCAAACTAGGTTCTGCCAAGCGTTATCACACACAGAGAAGAGATGATTATACTAGGTACGATATCAACAATGGGTCGAGCTGTAACGAGGGAAAAATAAAATAAAAAAGAAGATGATTCAAGTTCTAATTGTTTGACCAAAGAGGGGAGGATTTGGTGGGTGGCACAGAAGCCAAAGGAGATGGAAATGATGGACCTTAGCAACATAGATCATATCCTTGACATTGAAGAAGTTCTTCATTATTATTCTCGAATTACATGCACTGCATATCTTGACATTATTGACAATTTCTTCAAGGATATGTGCGCAGAGTTCTTGGGTCCTCCACCTGTAATCCCATCCAGCGTTAATTCAATACGTGAGGTTCTTTCAGTCTTGTTTTAAGCTAAGAAGATGGGCATGCATTTGGGTCATGAATTCACATTTCGTAACTATTTTCGTATTCTTTTTGCTCCATTGGTTTTTCCCATTGCTCTTATCTTTCGTTGCTTCCATCTGACATTGGTCAATATCTGAACTGAAAATTGTGTATTTCGGTGACTAATCCATTTGTGTATTGACTTCTGACCGATAATTTAAGTTTTAATCTTCTTGGCATTTCTATAAGATGCAGAAGGTCTAAGATTTTTCAAATCTTCCTACTGTTCCTACTGCTGAGATTATTGTCTATTTAATGCTTAACTCTTGACCACACAAACGATAACGCCCATATTTTTATGTTTCGTCCTCTGTGATGGACAAAGGCGATGAAACAATTTAAAAACCAGTTTTGGGTCCCTATCCTCTAACACACAAAAAGAAATTTTGAACACCATCGTATCGTGGAAACAGAGGTTAGAAGATTCACAATTCAGAGACATTGCTGGACATCGGTGGAGCAATGGCTGGAGGTATATATTCATTCGGTTATGCTTCCGTTGCTAAATACATGAATAATATGAATGTGTCGTGTTTACACGTAAATGCTGTTGTGTTTTGAGATGCATGTTGAGTTTTTACATTTGGTAGCAGAGCCTACCGTGCCTCTACCTTGTTTCTGAACTGTTGAGAATGTGTTTCTGTTATGCTCTATTTCTCGTTGGTTTTCTGCCGTAAGAGATAAGCTTGAGTTCTTGAATATTTTGGACGTTTTTTTGTACATGATGGACGTTAGAGTCGTGTTTTGATACTTCATATTGCACCCAACGGTGACTAGACGGTAAAGAGAGGAGGGATGATGATGATCGTACATGGTGGTCTTCGAACGTCGTCATCCATGCAACGTCGCGTAGTTGGTTTTCTAACATCTCACGCACGTCAACTCCTCATCGCCATCGTCGTCCCATCGCCAGCCATCCTCAACCTTCTAGCTCTTGTTAAGCGTCTGCTGCGTCGGGTTGGAGCCGGGTTTGAAGACGACGTCAGTTGTATTTTTTAAAAAAATTCATTAACATTAATTATTTTAATATTAGTATTTATTGGGTTAATCAAGACCTAATCCATTTTATTGTGATTTTAATTATAAAATCATTTTGGTATTAATATTTTATGAAAATATTAAATTTTAATTTGTATGTCTAATATTGGAAGTAAATTTGACATGCTAATTATAATTGTTCAATTATTTGCACAAATTATATGTGATTAATTGAAAATTGTGTGTATAAATTTATGATCATTGTACATGCAAAATTGGATTAAATAATTTGTGCATTATTATTTGATTTATTTGCATTATTTATTAATTGATGCAACTGTTTAGGCTTTATTTAAGCTTAAGGTAATATGTATGATCAATATGAATTTAATTAATTAGGAGTAGCAATAGCATCTCAAATTAATTACGACTATATATTTAGTTTTAGGATCAGATTAAATCGTTGTAATTAATCATACATGATATGATAAAATCTACCCACATGAATTTTCTTATATTTATATGATTAATTAGGATAAAATATCGGATTATATTTCTTAATCTACCCACAAGAATTAGGAGAAGGAACATAATTCAATAGTTTTGTTATAAAGTTATAGGTGAATCTAATTAAGTATAACTTTAGCCTACATGCAAGTCTTATGTCACTAGATTTATCTGTTAAAAGCATGATTTACATTAGTAAAGCATGAATTATTATTGGTCTCAAATTATATATAACAAGCGTATTTTTTATTTTTGAATTTGTAGTTACTCAGACTGTGAATATTTCTGATATTTAGTGTGATATTTCTGAATCGAGAGGTGACAACTATAAGGTCTGGAAGGAGACAATTCTACTTCATTTGGGCTAGATGAATATAGACTCTGCTATTAGGAAGGATGAACCACTGAGTATGACTGAAACCAACACTCCAAACGTGTTGCTCTTTATGAAAAATGGGAGAGATCTAATTGCCTCTTTGTAATATTCATGAAGACCAAAATATCTGCTGGTATTCATAATTCTATTGAACAACATAACAATGTTAGGGATCTATTGAAGGCCATTAATGAGCAATTTGCTACATCTAATAAGGCCCTTGCTAAAACCTTTATTATTCAGTTGTCATCCTTGAGGCTCTCTGGAATAAAAGGGTATACGTGATCATATCATGTGTATGAGGGATATAGCAACTCAGCTGAAAGCTTTGGAGGTTACTATATCGAAATCTTTCCTGATACATTACATTCTGTGCACTCTGTTCCAACAATATGGTCCTATCAAAATCTCTTATAACACATATAAGGACAAGTGGTCGATCAATGAATTGTTGACCATTTATGTGCAAGAAGAGTAGAGGTTGTTGATAGAAGAGGGGAAGGGATGAATTTGGCTGTTTCAGGAAAGAAGAGACAAGATGATGTTAAAAACAAGGGGAAAAGGCAAAATTTCTCCTCAATCCGATATAAAGAAACCATCAAAGTGTTTCTTCGCAAGAAGAAAGGACACATGAAGAAAGACTGTGCTAAATTTAAGAATTGGCTCGAAAAGAAATGTACTCCAATTTCATTTGTTTGTCATGAATCTAATATGGTTAATGTTAATCATAACATATGGTGGATTTATTACGATTCTATAATCCATGTTTCAAATATCTTGTAGGGTATGCAAAACCTAAGGAAGCCGGTGGAAAGTGAACAATACATCTATTTAGGAAGCAAGACGAGTTCACATGTAGAAGTCATTGGCATTTGTAGTTTTGTTTTAAGCAGTTGCTTTATTTTATGTTTGGAAAAGACCTTTTATGTTCCAAATTTCTCTAGAAATTTGATTTCTGTATCAAGACTTATACCTTTTGGTTTTTCCTTTAGCTTTTAATATTCTAGATTCAATTTATATAATGGATATGAAGTTGTTGGTTATGGTACATTATCTGATAGTCTTTATTGCATTCAGTTACAAAATAATGATGCCTATAATTCGATGCATTTCACTGCTGGATTGAAATGATGTGTTATGAATGAAGAATTCTCTACATTATGGCACCGTAGATTAGGAGACATCTCCATTGAGAGAATTAAGAAATTAATAAATGAATGGGTACTTAGTACTTTGAATTTTGTTGACTTTGTGACTTGCATGGATTGCATTAAGGGTAAGCAAACTAACAAGTCTAAAAGGGGTGCCAAGAGGAGTATAAACCTATTAGAAATCATACATACAGATATTTATTGTCCAGATATAGACGCAAATAGTCCAAAATACTTGATCACCTTTATAGACGATTATTCACGATATATGTATCTCTACTTACTTTATTCTAAGGACGAAGCTTTGGATGCCTTTAAAATCTTTAAGGATAAAGTGGAGAATTAATGTGAAAAACTGATAAAAATTGTGAGGTCAGATAGAGGTGGAGAGTACTATGGTAGATACACTAAAAGTGGACAAGCGCCTGGTCCTTTTAGGAAGTTTCTTTAGGAACATAGGATTGTTGCTCAGTATACCATACCCGGTTCTTCAGATCAGAATGGTGTGACAGAATGAAGAAACCGAACCTTATTGGACATGGTTAGAAGTATGAGGAGTAACACAAAACTTCCTTAATTCCTGTAGACTAAAGCTTTAAAGACGGTTGTGTATATATTAAACCGAGTTCTAATCAAGGTTGTCTCAAAGACATCTTTTGAGTTATTTAAGGGTTGAAAACCAAGTTTGAGGTATATATGCATTTGGGGATGCCCATCTGAAGTGAGAATTTACAGCCCACAAGAGAAGAAGCTAGACCTAAGGACTATTAGTGGTATTTCATTAGATATGCTGAAAAGTATAAAGGGGTATAGATTATGTTGTCCATCTCATAGTACTAGAATTATGGAATTAAGAAATGCAAAATTTCTTAAGAATGACTTGATCAGTGGGAGTGGTTAATTTCAAGACATAGTTTTTGAAAAGGGCTTTTATGAAGCTCAACCCTCTGGTTCAAGTGATAGATTAATTGTCATTCATACCCCTCAAGTTGAAATGAATGTTGGGAAACTAGTTACTGAAGTTTTAGAAGCTGTTAATACCAATCTAGTAGATCAAGTTATAAGTGAGGAACAACCAAAATTTATTAAGCAACCAGTTGAATAATAGGTTGAGCAACAAGTTCTTTATGTGGATGATGACAAAACATTAAGGAGAGATCTAATAGGGTTAGAAGTTCTGCAATACCTAGTGATTATATATTGTATCTATAAGAGTCAGATTATAATATTGGAGCTGAAAATGATCACGAAACATTTTCACAGGTTATAAGCTCTAAGGAATCGGACTTGCAGTACAATGCTATGAAAGATAAGATTCTATGGCATCTAACTAAATTTGGGATCTCACTGAGTTGCCAAATGGTGTGAAAGCCATTGGATGTAAATGGCCATTTAGGACAAAGAAATACTCACAAGGCAACATTGAGAGACATAAAGCAAGACTTATTGTCAAAGGGTTCACTCAGAGGGAAGGAATTGACTACACGGAGACATTTTCTCCTATATCTAAGAAAGATTCTCTTCATGTAATCATGGCATTGGTAGCTCATTTTGATTTTGAGTTACATCAAATGGATGTGAAAATGGCATTCCTCGATTGTAAACTAGAGGAAGAGGTTTACATGAAATAACCTGAAGGATTCTCCTCTAGTGATGGTGAGCATTTAGTCTGCAAGCTTAATAAATCTATTTATGGATTGAAACAAGCCTCCTGGTAATGGTATTTAAAACTCCATGAGGTTATCACTTCATTCAGCATTGTAGATAATATAATGGACCAATGTTTATACCAGAAGGTCAATGGGAGTAAGACTTGATCTCTTGTGTTATATATGGATGACATTTACTTGCGACTAATAATAAGGGTTCACTATATGAGGTGAAACAATTTCTCTCAAAGAATTTTGATATGAAAGATATGGGTGAGGCATCTTATATCATTGACATCAAAATCCATAAAGAAAGATCTCGAGGTATTTTGGGTTTGTCTCAAGATACCTATATCAAAAAGTTTTAGAGAGTTTTTGGATGAAAGATTGTGCATTAAGTGTAACACCTATTGTGAAGGGTGATAGATTTAGTTTGAATCAATGCTCGAAGAATGATTTTGAATGGGAACACATGTAGAACATTCAATATGCTTTAGCTGTTGGAAGCATTATGTATGCTTATGTCTGCACCTAACTTGACATTGTATAAGCTGTTGGAATGTTAGGTAGATATCAGAGTAATCTAGGTGTTGACCACTAAAAAGATACAAAGAAGGTTATGAGACATCTTCAGGGCAGAAAAGACTGCATGCTTATGTATAAGCAAACTGAGAACCTGGAAGTAGTTGGAACTCTTATTCAGACTTTGTTGTCTGTATTGATTCAAGGAAATCAACAAATGGTTATATTTTTATATTAGCTAGTAGAGCTATATCTTGGAGAACTGCCAAGCAGACCTTAATTGCTATTTCCACTATGGAGGCTAAGTTCATATCATATTTTGAGGCCACATTGCATGGTGTATAGTTAAAGAGTTTCATATCTAGGCTTAAAGTTGTTGATTCAATTTCTAAGCCATTAAGGTTATACTATGACAACTCAGCTGCGATCTATATGGGTAAAAATAACATGAGTGGAAGTCGAAGTAACTATATCGTCATTAAGTATTTAGCTATAAGAGAATGTGTCAAGGAAAGGAAAGTTGTCATAGAGCACATTAACACTAACTTGATGATTGTGGATCCTTTAACTAAGGACATGCCACTTAAGTAGTTTAAGGATCACGTAGTGCAAATAGGACTTGGTTCCATAATGTGATTTTTGTTGTACATTTATTGCTTCAATGGAACTCTGATTTAATTTGATATTTTCTCATATGTTTTTTTACTCCCATATATTTGATTGGTTTTGAGAAATATCATCTAATTTGGACCTAGAATAAAC
>JAOQMP010000004.1:24557363-24569757 GCA_027563575.1 Erythroxylum pedicellare
CTAATTATTATTAATTATTATATAGTAATATTGAGTATATATATGTATGTAAGTAGTCACAAGATAATATTCACATTCTACATCATAAATATATTTTTCACAATTTTTTACTAAATCATTGATTAGTTAATTAAAATATTATTAATTAGTCTTAATTAATTATAATATATTGAACACATAAAAATATAATTACTTATTTAAAATATAATTTAACTATTTTGCTAAATTTGATTTAACTGTTGATAATAATAATGTCCATTAATTATGAAACGATTAATTATTTCATTAATTAAACTTAACTTGATAGGATGATAAATTAAATTAAAATTTAATTAAAAAGAATTACGTCAAGATTATTTAATTAATTAAAGAAGTATAATTACTAATTATATAAAAATGGTTTATTCTTTGCACATTTGTTTTATTTGTATACTTAAAAGTTAATTAAAAAAAGACATTAAAATTGAAGAAGGTGTTATGGGTGTTACCTGTATGGGTGTGACTTAGTCATGAAGAAGTGTATATATTTAACATTGACACGGCGCTGTGATAATGGCTTCAATATTATATATATATATATATATATACATTAATTATTTTTAATTAATTAATTACATCTTTATGTGTGTTAAATATATTATAATTAATTAATCAATTGATTATGTAATAATTAATCAGCTAATTAATAATTAATTAATTAATTAATTAATGATCTACTAAAAATATTATAAAATCGTATAGATGTTAATTGCTGCACGGTTGTGACTTATCGCAATCACAGGCATAACTAATTAGTCGTATATATATAATCAATAATGTGGTAATATATAAACTAAATATTAATATGTAATAATTAATCAATTAATTATATTTTAATACATCAATTAATTAATTATAAATTAATTCTAATTAACAATAACTTAATAAACTTAATAATTAATTTATAAATAAAGTATATTTTAATAAATCAATTAATTTATTATATTCTAATTACTAGTAATTATATCAAAATTAATTAATTAACTATCATTTAAGTATATTTTAATTATAGAATGAAAAATAGTCACTTTATACTTATTTAAGTAATCAATCTATTAATTATAATTTAATTATATATAAATTACACTTAATTAAAAATGACAAAATATATGAGTTAATTAGTAGGTCATGAGTAAGATTTATACTAAATATTAATACGTGAATTAATTAAATTTTATTTATTATATTTTTGTCATTTTTAATTAGCTGTAATTTATATATAATTAATTTACTAATTAAATTATAATTAATAGATTGATTAGTTAACTAATTATTTTAAATTTCTTAGTCACGGGCACCCATGACTATATCTTGAAATAAACTAAATTAAAAATGCGTTATTTAAATTAAAATAAGAAAACAAAACTATTTAAGATTTATTAAAAATACTTAATTTAGATTAAAATAAGAAAAAATTAATTGAAGATTTATTTAAAATTGTTAAGTCAAACTCGTGACTGCGTTAAATTCATTACAAGATATGTAGCCGTGACTTAAAAAGTACTCAGTTTAAATTAAAATAAAAATATATTTAAGATTTATTTTAAATTTTTTAGTCACGGGTTTGACTTATGACTGTGTTAAGTTTATTTCAAGATGTAGTTATGGGTGTAACTTCATAAGTCACACCCTTGACTGAAAAATACTTGATTTAAATTAAAATAAGAAAAAACTATTTAAGATTTATTAAAAATATTTAATTTAGATTAAAATAAGAAAAATTAATTTAAGATTTATTTAAAAAATTTTAGTCATGGGTGTGCTACATTAAATATTTATAATTTTTTCACAACATTTTAAATTAAGTAATTGCCTTTTTTAACCTTAATTAACTATAAATTTTAATTAATAACAAAACTTACATTTTTTAAAATTTTCAAGTCACATATAAATCATTTTCCTGATCCAAATTTTACATCTAACTTATATATTCTTAAGTTTTGTATAGGGTTAATGATTATATTTTATCTCCTTATCTTTTTCATTCCAAATTTTTACTAATTAAAGTTGCCGGTTCTTTGTTATATTCAAATTTATATCTTTTGAATAACTCCATCATAATTCTTTTCTTATTATACATTAAAAATTTAAATATTAATAATCTCATCACAAAATTTTAAATTATACAGTATCTATTTATTTTAAACTTATTTTTAATTTAGTTTATATATTTTATACATTTATAACAAATATAGTATACATTTCCTTAATTTTTAAAATACTGAGTTAATTAAAATTAAAATAAGAAAAAATTTATGCATTATTGAAAAATATTGAGTTAGTTAAAATTAAAATAAGAAAAAAAATTATTTAAGATTTATTTAAAAAAATTTAGTCACAGGCCGTGACCACGTTTCAAAGAAATAAAGATTTGTAGTGACATCCGTGACTCAAGTCTTGAAGCAGCAAAAAATCATAAACTATTTTATTTTTCCACTTCAAATATTTACATATTTAATCATAACTAAATTTTTTAATTGATTACAAAATTAATAATTGAATAATGATATATTTTTTCTTTTTAATTATATTTGTATTTACTTTCTATATTTTATCCATTTATAACAAGTATATCACACTTTACATTTCCTACTTTTTATTTTTTTCATTCAAAAATTTTACAACCTAATTTTATCTATTCATTTTTAATATTTTAACTTATATATTTTCAATATTTCTATCATAATTACTTTCTTAATATACATTTAAAATTTTAAAATTTTAAATATTGATAATTTGATCACAAATTTTAAAATTTCACAATATTCATTTATATATCAAATAATATAACATGTTGGGACTATTTTTTCGAGATCTTAATTAATTGAAATAACTAAATATAATAACATTGTTACAATCCCATGAGTCATTTCTTTTTTTTTTCTATTCTAAATTTTTACTAGCTAAATTTACCGTTTCATTTTTAATATTCAAATATATACATTTTTAATAATTCTATCACAATTCTCTTCTTATTATACATTAAAAGTTTTAAATATTAATAATCATATCACAAATTTTTAAATTACACAATATTTATTTATTTTAAACTTATTTTGTTTAAGTTTTCTAATTTAATTTATATATTTTATACATTTATAACAAATACATTACACTATACATTTCCTTAACTTTAAAATTTTTCATCCCAAATTTTGACTAACAAATTTTACTTAGTCATTTATGATATTCTAACTTATATATTTTTTATATTACAAAATTTAATCTTTTTTTTTAATTATACGTCTCAAATTTAAAATATTTGTAATTTGGTCACAAAGTTTTAAATTACCCGATATTTATTTATACATTAAAATTATATAATATATTAATGTAACATGTGACTATTTTTTACCTTAATTAACTACAATATTTACTTCATATTAAAATATTTAATATTTTTCTTCTAGTCACATAACTTGGGATAATACTGGTTAGTTATTCTTGGATGCAATATTGGAATTCTTTGCTTCGGGTCAGATGTTGCAGGAAGTCAATCGTTCTTCTATATACCTCATCCTAAAGAAGAGGCATCCTTCTTCTATCTTAGATTTCAGACCTATCTTGTTGTACCACAGTGTATAAGATGATATCCAAACTTCTTGCATCAAGATTGAAGGTAGTATTGGCAGAGATAATTAAGAGTGGCTCAAGGAGCTTTCTTACCTAAGAGGAATATTGGGGATAACCTCCTCATTCTCTAAGAGCTCCTGGGTGAATATCAGTTTGGTAAACATATTAAGAGTTGTGTATTGAAGATTGATTTGTTTAAAGTATATGACACCATCAGTTGGTCCTATCTAAGTGCATGTTTGGAAGTAATAGGATTGCCTACTAAGTTTAGGAACTGGACTATCCAATGTATACATTCAACGTCTTTCAGTATTTTGGTGAATGGGATACCTTCATTACCATTTAAAACTGCTAGTGATTAAGAAAGGGGATGCCCATTCCCTTTACCTATTTGCCTTAGTTATGAAAGGATTTTCTAGACTTGTATCAAAGCTAGTGGATTGCAATGGTTTGTTTCAATATCACATTAAATGCCGTGAAATCAAGTTGTCTCATTTACTATATGCTGGTGATTTAATACTGCTTTGTAAGGCTAAACCACATTCAGTCAGAATGATGATACATATAATACAATTTTTTCCCGATGGTCTGGTTTGGAAATAAATACTTTGAAAAGTAGGCTATATGTGTCATCGGATGTCCATAATCCTAAGCAGAATAACCGTCAATTGGTTTTACTTTGCACTCTCTACCATTTACCTATCCAGGAGTTCCAATAACTTCTCATAAGCCTGGGTTCTCAGATTTTATGCCTTTGATAGAAAAGCTCAAAATCATAATCATGGCATGGCAACACAAGTTTCTATCTATAGCTAGTCGGTTGACGTTAATCAGCTCAATGTTAAATAACATGAATAAACATTGGTCGGCATACCTAGTTTTACCTAAGAAAGTCATCAAGGACTTGGATCATATCTTAGAAAGCATTTTTATGGTCTGGTAAAGTTGAGAATAGAAAACAATTTAAGGTTAAATGGGCTGGTATAACGATACCAAAGTAGCTAGGGGGTCTTGGAATTACTACTATTGCCCAAATGTAGAAAGTCTTGCCATTCAAGAGGTCTGGCATTTATTTACAGATAAAACAACATTGTGGATTAAATGGATTAATCAATATCATCTTCCTAATTGGAATTTTTGGCAAATACAATAGTTCAAAGAATTCTTATAGATATTCAATCATTTGCTTATCTTGCGAGACATTATATATCCATATATCAAGCATAAGCTTGGGACATGGAGAGCACATATGGATGTGGTACGATAATTGGACTGACTATGACCCTATTATTAACTGAAATGAACTGTCTAGTATTCGAAATCGCATTCGTTTTGATGCTAGAGTGTCGGCACTTATACATAATGGTGAATGGTATGGATCATTCAGAGGTTTCCATTTATTGGCAGCATATTTACCTAAGGTTTTTGCACGATAGAGGAACGATAACATTGTATGGCTACCCCATTTCAGTGGAGTGTTCAACAACCAATCTTGTCACAAGCTAATGGTTCAAACGATGGAGGTAGTCCCCTGGTTTGACGTCACATGAAAATCAATTTTAGTCCTCAAAGATGCATTTTTTACTTAGTTAGTGATTAAAAATCGGGTAAGAACAAAAGATCGATGGTTTGAAGAATTTGACCCCATCTTCGCCCTTTGTAAACAGATGAATGAGAGCAGAAAGCATCTTTCCTTTGAATGTCAATATAGAAAAGTAATATGGAGTAGGTTGACGGTGATGTTGCAACTATCTCGATACACTTTTGAGTGGCTAGAAACTTTGAATTTGATCATAAGGTGTAGAAAACATGAGCAACATAATGGCGTGATTATCCAGACAACATTTTATATTCTCATTTACTCTATATATATAGAGAACGAAATTGAAGACTTTATAAAAGTGTGGAAGTGCGTGATCAACAACTTGCATAATATATTGTGAATTGGATATGAGTAGCCATTCTTGTTAATGACAAACAAGGATTAGTTACTTATGAAGTAAAAAAGCAATAGCCGTTGTAGGGTTCTATAACGTTCTATGATGTAATTCAATTGTAGTTACGTGGGGTAATAGGTTCCTCATTTTGGTCTCGCTAGTATGATTCTTTGTAAGGAGTTATGTAATAGGGTTTGTTAAGACAATATAATTTCAATTATAATTTTAAAAAAAAGACATAGATCATTATTCAATGCTTTAAGGTTTAGTTAATATATATTGTCTTCAGTGAATAAACATTCATGGATTCTAGTTTGATGAATGGTTTATGGAGGTTTTACATCGACTAAGATTTGAGAGACAGCTGTATGATATAGAGATACTCGCTTAGGTGAAGGCATTGAAAATTTATAAATGAAATTGTCCCCCATCAAAAAGGAACATAAGAATGAAATTACCTAAATTAAAAACAGGAATTATAATTCTCTATCTTAAGTTTTAAGGTTGATATCTAATATCCTTATTATATATGGAAATAAAAACTTATGTTTGATTCAATGAGATTATGATGTTATATGGAACGATTCATTTGATTTTACAAAATAATGATTACAAAGAGGAAGCGTTAATAATGAACCAAATATAAGGCAGTTAGCCACACTCACACTATATTTACATGCATAAACACGAACAAACGTGGTTCATCAGTACTCGAATTGCATATTGGAGGTGTATCCAAGTGCATTAAGATAGGCAGCCACCGCCTTGTTCATCCCTGGTGGACCACATGTCAATATCTGCAAATGACATTGGTTGTAGTTTGGTTTTAAAATTCAACAACCCAACAGCATTGTAATTCAAGTTCTACAAACAGCATAAATTTCGACATTGCTTTTAATTGAAAAAAAATAAAACAAACCAGAAGAAATGACCAACTTCGACATAACCTGAATGTCAGGGGCCGGAGCTGGGCAATGGTTTTGAATAGTTTCCTTGGATATGTAACCAACACCACCATTCCATCCCTCTGGAGGCTACCAAAGTCAGAAGTGTCGACCTCAGTATTTCTAGTGATAATCCTTAAAAAAAATGCGTATTTGATATGGCTAGTTGACTTTGAATGTAATATAGACTACGCAGGATGGTACACAAATTACATATGAGTGCCCATATTGTGTTTCTTTATGATCCCTGAATGAAATGCGTAGTAAGGTATCTGGATCATCTTTCATCTCTAAGAGAACTTAATTTGGAGGAATCGCACACACCTTACTTAGCACGTAGTAAACTTGAAAACGATTCGGGAAATTCCTGGCAAAGTTATCAAGCTCCTCCTACAGAATATCCAAACCAAAGCATAATTAATTACGTACATGCTTATCAACCTGGGACAAATACTGAATACCTGTAGTGACTTTCCCTATTGTGACAAGAAGAGGTTCTAACCAAAAGGATTATTCTAGTTATTTAAGAAAAGTTGTGATACAGAAGACTAATCATTTCATTCGTGTCCAGTAGTTCCAATATGAAGAATGAATATGCTCCATCGACCCGTCAGACACTTTTTTTCAATAAGATCTTACTCTGGTTTTAGTTTGACAAGCAATAACTCCAGCAAACTTAAGCCTGAAGCCAAATTGATGGCAGGACTTTGAAGTAGTCAAGTACATGGACGACTCGAACCCGGATCAAACTAGAGTACGTCAAGAAGTATAAGCCCGAGGGCAATATATTTTTGGGGTCTTGTAATATTTGACCCTTCACCCTTTAAGATACTGCACAGAGAATAAGTCTAGTCCTCTTGGAGGAATCAACAGTCAAATTTGGAATTCTTAATTACATATTTAAAGTTCAAAACATTTTCAGGTTCCTTGCATACAGTCAACGGAGATTGAATAATTTTAAGGCATTACTTTTAGCTTTAGATCGTGTAATTAACAAACAACTCAACATTCCTTTAAAAACTTGCTAAACTTCAGACCATCCAAAAATAATGAAATTACAGTCTATTTCAAAGTAAAGTGATAGATTGACTTACCTTCAAAAGAATGTCGTCGGATGTGGTGTTCGCATATATAAGCTGTATATTGGTTTTATCTTTTGGGTTCTCTAATATTGCTCGGGTGACCTGGAAAATTCCCATCATTCAAACTTGGTTTTTATATGATTGAGAACTAGGGGTTCACGAATCCTTTTGTACTTATCACTTACAGACCTGAAACATTGGAGTTATGCCAGTTCCTCCAGCAATCATTCCAAAAGCTCGAACTTGATTAGGTTTGTATTTAAAACGTTCCTTGAAACATTAAATGCAACAATGGTTCAAACACCATAAAGAGGATTTAAATTCTCAGTGAGCCATGTGAATCAAACCTTGCAATATGATCATTCATAAAATTTAAAAAAAAATTATAGCTGCCTTCTAATTCAGCTCTTTTATCAACTTTTAACAAGAGCCCAGTTAGAGTGGTCATTAAAGAAAATCGAAACAAACTAGGTATACTTTGACTTCGACAAACATATTTAGATCTAAAATTGGTTACCACTTGAAGGAACACCTATTGGAGAATACATCCTATTATACCTTAGGACCCTTTGCGGCCAGGAGATCCCCTTCCTGCATCTCTCGGAAATGGTGGGACATCTTCCCCAATGGATACATCTACTTGGAAGAAAAAAAGAACATATTTATGAGAACCAGAAACTCTCAAACCTGGCACGTAAAACAATATAATAAACAGTCTAACATTATTTATATGTTCAGAATAATTATGTACTTTTATAACTAGTTCGAAGTATCCAACATCAGAATCCAAGGTTATTGGTGTATATGGCCTGCTGACTTCACGGCCTTCACTATCTTTACCCCTGATTAACAAATTGGATCACGCAGCAAACACAAGAGGGAAGTTATATAGTTATTGAATAAAAATCAGTTATCGCTGCAACAGAATAGAAGCAAAACATTAATCGTAACAAAAACATCAGACAATGAATTGAAGCAAATGAAATATGTTGAAAGGTAACATAGTTACCTACAAATAATATGACTTCCAACAGGAAGCCCCAATACAGATGTAGGCGTAGGAAGAGCGAACGTGAACTTGGCGACGTTATGGCTGATTGGTGCTTTCCTAATTAGTCTGAATTCTTGGAATTTCTCAGGGTTTAAGCACCCTACAATTATATCAATTGTTCTCGATCGGTTTACAGGCAAAAAGAGGAAGAGTGCCCTCACAACGCTAAATATGTTTTACCAAACCGAGACTGTTAAGGTTACTAAATCCTTAATTCAATTTAATTAATGTTTAAATCTTCACTTTGACTTGTCTGCTGCTGGATGACTTTAGTCCATTACTATTAGGATCATGTTAATTGCAGAACATATATGATTCGTTAACTTGTTGATTTTTCTGCATTAAAAGGAGCAACATCAATCATTTCCTATATTCTCTTAAACTAAAACAATTCCAATTATTATGGTTCCTTTTACAAGAAAAGAAGATATGTCCAGATAAATAAGTATGACGCAGCTCATATCTGGATGATTGGATCAAAGATGTCATAATTAAAATAATGAGGAAAGAAAATAAAAACGGTAAAGCAGTTAGACGAATGAATACTTGCAAAGACAGACCTCTAGGTTTTCTGCCGAAATAGTGGCAAATAGCAGCAATGCAGACTGTTATAATGGAAAAGGAAATTCCCAGCAACTCAGCATGAGGAATTGGCGTGAAATCAAATTTGAAGCCAGAGGCCATGTACAATGGAGTATACACTAATCCTGGTTGCAAAACAAAAGGTCATGAGATAATGAAAGTAGCATGTCATGTTGTCTACGTATAGGATATTTACGCTCATAAATCTTGTTCACCTGTTTATGCTTTGCTTGCGCCTATCAAATATCTACATATTCCCACCATTTCTGGTCATTAATAGTCAGAGATCATACCTATCTTATGGGATTCAACAAGAATGAGGGAAGGAATCAAGGACAATGTGATGCCGATGGTAGTAAAAGAAAAGGATAGAACTAACAATACACCATTAAAATTTGAATTTCCTATTTTATTAATTTTGTAAATTAAGATAAAAATTCAATTATAAAGATTCGAAAGAACGTAGTTTCGCAAAAATTCTAATTCAGCCGCAGTTGCTTCTAATAGAAACAAAAACAGAAAAATTAAATGCAAAATAAAAAATCAACACCTGAGATTTAGTAATGTAGTTCAACACACTTTATCTATGTCTGTTGGACCTCATCCAACTTAAACACTTTCACTTCTGATACAACAATAGTTTTACTTAGGGTATTACAGAACTGAATCACCCAACCTTTGACATTATCCCTTGTCCTCGCAACTTGTGAAACTAAATTGCTCCCAATAACATGATTACATCGTGTTAACCTCAATAGTATTTGACAATAAAGAAAGAAAATAAATAACTCAAGTGATTGAAATAATAAATAACATAAACAAAGACAAATAAAATAAGAAAAACAACTCCCCTAAAATCCAGCTTCTTCAACGAAAGAATAAGAAGTTATCCACCAAGAAATCTATTGTGAAGCTTCGATATTTTCACTGGAACATCCTACGCATACTGGCCACAAAAATCAACAAACAAACAATTGTTTCATCACTAAAATGTCAAAAACAAAAGAGTTACAGCCACACGAAAATTGTTGGACGTTTTTTAGCCAAAAACCATTAACATAAAAACACAGAAAAATCGTGCAAATACTAAGATAGCTAATAGAGCATGTAATTGCTCACACAAAAACAAAGAAACACAAATGCACAAATTATTAATTAAATAACTATTTCACCATTAAAACCCTAAAAAAATACAGTTGCACACCCACGAAAACTCCTAGATCTTTTGCACAAAACCAACAATAAAGACAACCCAGAAAATCACTTATGACGGACAGAATACGCAGCTACCTAATTTGAATTTTTTAAAAAAATCAACTTCCAACTCAAAATTCCCAAAAATCTAACTGCCAAGTCACTATGTCCCTATCGGTTTTTCTCGTACAAAACAGCCCTAATAAATCACGCAATAAGCAAATAAAACATAATTGCCCAATATAGATAATATCACCAAAAAATCAACTACCTTAGATAGTCATTATCCCCAAAATATGGTATCAAGAAGAGTCTAAAAATCACAAAACTTTACATCTTATCTTAGTCAAGATATGGTGATTTGATTCCAATTAAATCCTATCATAAATAGGACTTTTATTCCAAATAAACATCATCTTCAAAATGTTCCACATAAAATAGAATATTCAGCATAATAATATTCTTCAAATAATCAAAAGTTGTCTAATTACAAATAATGCCCAAAATATCATAACATATATCTTAACAATCTCTCCTTTTTCGACGTTATTTATCACATATCAAAACTCCCCTTTAAGATGATAATTGGACACATATCATCAAGTGCATTTAACATATAGGAACTCCCCCTTAATCGAACATCGAATTCCAAATAACTTCCAAATAAGCATTTGGCAAATATTCAACTAAACAATAATCCAAACTTAATAAAAACAGTCAAGTTCTCCAAGTAAACACAATAGCCATAGTCACCACATCATCCATTCTCCCCAATGGGGCAAAAAAATGTCAAAAAGTAAGACTAATGGTCACGAAGATACCTTGAAATTTTTCCCTGAATTGAATAGTCATATCAGATGAAAATAAACAATACTATATCTCCCCTTTGGACAAAACAATGCCAAAACGAAGAATGTTTTCAATGTGATCAATTTCAAAGAATAAAAAAACATAAAAATCAGCAATAGGTGCAGCGGAATAATCATAAATACACCATATGACAATTTACTATCAGTCAAAACACTAGCTAGTATATCATTACTTACATCAAAGTCATCCACATACGATTAATTAAATTTAGAAACGTCAAAAATTCATTCAACAAATCATAATCAAACGTAACCAATCTCCTCTTCACATAAACCATATGAACGCATATTGCCCAAACTCATACAACCCATGATATAGAGAGAAATTATGATAAAACATGAAAAACTTAAATCATAGGAAACTCGAATCTTCCTTTAGGATTCCAACCAAGCATCAACATTTTCTTGACATAACTCCATACACTACAAGAAATTGTATTTTTAGTGAAGGTAAAAACTGTCACTAAAAATAGTAATATTTGTCACTATTATTAATAGTGTCCAATATTTGAAGTCGTGACCTCCCGTCACAAATACCTCCGTCACTAATAAAATTGTGACTAATTTAAACAATAGTCACAATTATGCAAAACTTTTGTGACACTAATACTGACACTAAAACTTGCTAAATGTGTGACAAAGCTATATGGTCACAATAACTTTAAATATTTATGACAAGTTTATCGTCACAAATAATATAAAGTAATGATGAGTAAAGTCGTAACACAAATTCATTTTATTGTGACAAAATTGTCAACACCAAAACCTATCAAAAGTATGATAACACTATATGGTCACAACAACTGTATTTATTTATAACAAGGTTTTGGACACAAATAATGTAAAATAGTAACAAATAAAGTTGTAACAATTCTTCATTATATTGTGACAAAAGTTTCGAAACTAAAACATATGGAATGTGTGACAACACTATATGGTCACAACAACTTCATATATTTATGACAAGTTTGTTGACACAAATAATATAAAGTAGTGATGAATAAAGCCGTAACAGTACTTCATTTTATTGTTACAACATTATCACCACTAAAATAATTATAAATATTGACAAAGTATTTGTCACTAATAATTTTTTTCATCAGCGTCTGTTGCTTCTTGGTAA
>JAOQMP010000004.1:24582538-24601726 GCA_027563575.1 Erythroxylum pedicellare
CCGGCCCATTTTGTAAAAAGTGTGTAATAGCTTTTCTTTTCCAACAAAATTGTTTATTTTTCATAAAACCAAATTGTTGTCTAATAGAAAACAAAAATCTGCACTTGTTTTTAACAAAACCGAAACTTATGTATATGACATTAAAAATCCAGCACTTGTAAAATACTAAAACTTAATGACAAAAACATTCATACAAACGAAATTTTGTTAAAAGAAAATTCCAGCACTTTTGTTTTCTAAAAATCAAAAATTTAGCCAAGACACCATAATCAAAACCGAAACTTTACCTCTTCCTTTCTTCAATCCATGGCTTCTTCATCTTCATCACGACATGATTTTGCACATTACATAATCAAAGAAAACATAAAGAGGAAACCAAAGAGGAAACATGACGATAATAGGCCACCTTCCTTGTTACAAACCAAATGAATAAAACTTATAAGGTAACTTTAGAATCTATGGACAACCAAAAGAGTAAAACATACACCATATATATTTCTACAACATAAAAATATGCAGCATACAAAAAATAATTGCCAACCCATACATCACACATATAGGAACTGAAATTATCCATAATAAAAATGGCTCTAATACTAATTGTTGGATCGGAAAAAGAAAGCAAGCTATATTTGGAGAAATGGTAGATTTCAAAACTTTTTAGAAATCTAAATTACAGCAAAAGCAATATATCCAAATCATCATGCCAATCTATGCATAATATGGTATAAGGATAATAGTTAACATAAGAACAAGATGGTAGAAATATTACCGACTCTTTCACTACAGCTTTAACTCCTCGCTGTGCTATCCTATCCTCGGCAATGTATCATCTTCTTCTTGTTATTGTTTCCTCTTCTCGATATTGTATCCTCAACCAATCTTATCTACCACTTATTCTTCTTGGACAACTTGGTTAATAAGATTCTTTAGTGGGAAAGGAGAAGGAACACTTTGGAGGAGATTTTTCTTAGAAGAAAGGAGTCATAAATGAGAAATTTTTCATGCAAATTTTGGCACTACCATGCAAGATAGGAGAGAGAGTGATAAAAATGCAAGAACCCTTTCTTACACCCTCACAATTTCGGTTAACCTCAAAGGAAAGAGGAGCTTTGCATCAAATGCATCACTTCTTTCTTTAATCAATCACAAAGAAGCCAATAAATGAGACTCTTCTCATTTATCTTTAAGATGGCTATATGAAAAGACTATTAACCTAAATAAGACCTATCAATTTTGGTTTTTGATGATGAAAGAAGGAAGATGATCCATCCAATATACCTCTTTCTTCTTTTATCCAATGAATGCTAATAGGTTACATGCTATTATTAAAAGATAACCATTAAACCATTTAATCGTAAAATCATTACTCCATTTAATGATGATAATGCATGATAAATACCATCTTTATTTCGCATTTCAATGCCAAATGTGCAACTGAATATTCAACCTAATAAAATCAAAACTCTTTCTCCTTTCTTTAAAAAATTTTACTTTAATATAATTAATCTAATTAATTAAATTAAATCAAAATCTAGCCCATTTTTAAATGTACATTTAGGCTTCTAATTAACCATTAATTAGTGCAAGCCCAATATTCAATCATGGGCTTCAAAACCTCCATTTATATTTCTTACTCTGCTTGATAACCTTCCTTGAAGCCAAGTGGGGAATCTTACTGCACTTAGATAATTCAAGCTCCAATAAGCCCAGAATTAATTTAATCTCATTAGAATTAATTCTAGCTTATTAAATAAATGCCATTCAATTAAAGACAATTAGATGAACTCTTAAATTACTAAATATTATGAGAACACATATTTCAAATAAGATGTCCTATTGCAAACCCTATTGTGAACATTATTATATCCATCAGCACAATAAAAGGCAAAATTACAAATTTTCCTTTATGTTGGTTTTTTGGTCTAAATCTCCTGTTTTACTCTATATGGTGATCAATACAAAAGATCTTATCTTAGTGTTAAGACTTGATGGGTAGCTAGTTCATCATACTACTGGCGCCAGTTTTATCACCAATCTTTATAAAACATCTAGAAGTGATGATATTACTATAAATTCTTTATGTGATTGAATGTTTCCTGATACATGTTTCAATTAATAATTCCAACATGCAGACACTGGATTGATACTCTGTAAAAATTCATTCTGATCATATAAAGAATTATAGTGAAACATATATGAGTTCACCACCCCAACACCATCCTATATGGAGGAATAGATATAGAAGCAGCACTTTGAACTAAGTCGAGCGTAAACTCCGTTTCCCTATCTAGAGGTAAACTAGATAATTCTGCAAGAAACACATCTAGGAATTCCCTAACAATAAGAATATCCTGCACGTTCTGCTCAGTTCGGGTATTGATTATATGGGCCAGATATGCCTCACATCCTCCATACAACAACCTCAAAGCACTCACTAATGAGAGCAGCCTGGCTAGCACTATTTGACTAATACCTCGAAATACTACTCTCAGCTGATTAGGAGATTCTAATATTATGTCCTTACTATAGCTATTCATGATAGCCTATGAGTAGTGAGCCAACCCATGCCTAGGATAATATCTATCTCCCTTAACTATAATACAATCAAATCTGCCTCAAATTTTGCCTGATCAATTTGAATTAAACACCTCCTATAGACTTCTCTTATTACTGTGGTACTACCTATCAATGTACTTACCTCTAATCCATGTTTTAATAATTCTCTATCACAATCAAACCTAGATGCCAGATACGGTGCGATAAAAGAATGAATAGATCCAGGATCTAGTAATGCAAAAGCTTCATAAGCAAAAATAAACAACATAACTGTAACAAAATTAAGAGAATTGTGAGCCTCTTATCTAGTCATTGGACACACTCAAGCCTAAGACTACGGTTAGTTGCTCCGCACCTCAGTCCTGAGAGTAGGACTTCCAAAGCTCATTTTGTCTATACCATGGCTTCTTTGTCTAAACCCACTAGCTTGGCTCTACTGGACAGTAATTTCAGTTATTGATCCCCCTATCACACCAAACTGAGCTCTAACAATGGCAAGACAATCTCTAATTCAGTGCTCAAGAGAGTCATAATGAAAACAGGCTCCTGGTAATGTCCAACATTCACCACCATGTCTCTTTCCACAGTGCTCATAATTAGGCATCTATGGTGGTTGCTTACTATAAGTTTGTCCTCCAAACGCCTGACCTCTGTCAGAGTAACCAAAGCTACCTCTCGGCCTAAACCTAGATTGTCTCAATCTCAAGGTCTACTTTAATGCTTCATGAATCTTTTGCTAGGTTCAGCTTGAAATTTACCAGGCCTCTTTATTTTAGACTCCTACCTAATCTCTTCTTATTCCTCTCTCGGTAGCAGCTTAATTTTGATCAAGCTAGCTCTCAACTCAGTGAAACTACTTAAGTTAGTGATTGCCAGCCTTATCGTAATCTCCATGTTCAACCTTTCTTCAAATCTGCTATCAAGGAAGTAGTATACCCCATCAATTCATTGAACTTGATCTCATATTCTACCGTGGATAATTTGTATTGCTTTAGATCTAAAAATTCCTTCATCTTTCTATCCAAGTAGATCTTAAGCATGTAGTTCTCCTTGAAGACTTTTATAAAGTCTTCCTAATTCAAGTTACAAGGCCTGGTGGTATTGCCTAGAACAGTTTTCCACTACTAGTATATTGGGCCTTGTAGTAAGGAAACTGCATAGTAGAACTTATCATCTGACTCACAATCCATCTGATCAAAGACTCTCTCTGTTCTCTTTAACTATCCTTCAGCCACTGCAGGGTTTGTACTTCCATAGCAGTCCATATCCCACTACTTTCTTAGTTTATTGTACTTCCTTTCCCTTCTCTTAAGAATTCTCGGAGGCATTCTCTCAGGTCGAGATACAGGAGAATCTCTACTGGCTCCTATTGATTCTAGGTCAGCTAATTGTCCCACTTGATCACCTATGGAAGATGACCTATAATAAACAATAATAGTGATTGCTATTCAAGTTTTTCACTATATATCATGTCTATATGCTTGTATTTGTCCCTATGGATGCCAAACTATGCTTTGATACCAAGCATTGTAGCACTTCACTCTTATAAGACACATACCTGACATTCTAAAGGATATCTGAGTACGTACCGTATAAGGGTGGCATGCTAGAGCAGTCACGTCACTAACTTAATCACGAAATTATCATTAAAATGTAAATATCACAATAATTAAAAACCAATTCCTCATTTTCATTACATAAAGTAGAATAAACATTGTAACATTATCTACTTTGTAACGTTGGACTCTCTGAGCCCTTTTGTATTGTTCTATACTTGTAGATGCTACTCTATATTGATATATATACATGGTTGTATATAATTTCAAAGATGTACTTAAATCCTTTTAGTTATTTATGTCAATGATTTATAATGTTATATGCCTTTATATGAACTTAGAGTTCGTCGGTATGCGAAATCTTTAAGATTTTTGACATATAAGCTTCTAAGTGTGTAAAATCGAGTCCATTAGACTGATATGAGTATGGTGGCTTATGATAAATGTGTTTTAATGCCTTAGAGGTGATTAAACATGAATTATAGACTTATTAGACACTTAGAAAGCTTAATTGGAAAAATAAATGTACATAAGGGCTTGTTTGCCAATTGTTAAAAGTGAAAGGACTTAAACGTAATTTTTCAATTCTTGGATGACCAATATGTAATTTTATAAAGTTAAGGGGCTTAATTATTCTTTCCAAAAGTTCGGGGACCAAAATAAAAATAAAATTTTAGAGATTCCCAAATTTTGGGCTTAATTGCAAATTTAGTAAAAGTTTGGAGGGTAAAATGGTAATTTCACATATCCTAAGGGCAAAAAGCTAATTTCACCATATTTTGGTCAAGAAGAGTAAACATTCTAGACCATTCTTTATGTATGATGGTGCACCACATTACTAATGACTGAAAACAATTTGTTTTAATTAAAAGAAAGGCGAAGAAAGGAGAAAAGAGAAGGAGAAGACCATTTTCAGCTATCATTAAACCCTACCCTTTGTTTCGATTCTCTAACCCAAATCAAGGTTTTCTAAGCTAATTTGAAGTCAAGGAACTCAAATCTATCATTAGATTTAAGAAATTTTCAAAGGATTGAAGATATCACTAAAGGAAGGTTTAGATAATTTTTATCTCATCTCTCTCTACCTTAGGGTTTTGAGTTTGGTGTTAAGATATGTTGTTCTCCATGCTTGAATATGCATGAAACATGGTTTAGATGAATGAAATGTTTCATGAAGAAGTTGCTTTAAGCCAAAACCAAAATGTCTCCTTTTTGGTGAAAGTTTGTGAATTTTTGAATATCTTGTGAAATTGATGATCTAAATAAATTCTATGGTGTTAATTGCACATGTATAATGTGAATTGATGATAAAAAATGAAGAAGATGTATATTGGATAAGGCTTGGTCGAAATGATGGGAGAAGAAGTGGATTAATGTAATGGGTTGTGTAATTATGATAAATGTAGCTTAAATGAAGGGAATTCGATTGAATGGAGTGGTGAAATGTGTCATTGCTGGAAGTGTTTACTATATAACAAGATAGGAGCATGAATTACTATGATAAAGTCTTGAACATGTGACTTGAAAGTCATACACATTAGGTGTTTGATTAAATTCCTAAGTGCACAAGGCTTAGGATTTAAGGATTCATAATGATATGTATTGAAAGCGGCTTTCATGTTTACTTATAATAAACTTAAGTTGTTGCTTAGATTGATGAGTAATGGTATTAGGAACCATTTTCAGAACCTATCTCTTGCTCTGATAGCACAATTGATGGACCCCAATTTCGGAGACCATCATCCGAAATCATGAAATGTGCGCGTAAGATCCTATAGGGTCATTTCAAAGAACCATCATTATTCATCATCCCACAAGAGTGGTGTGCCCACAGTAGTCAATCATCAAAATCACAATATGAATTCTTCAAAACAATTGTATTTCTAAATCTCTAGTTTAATCTGAAGTAAAAACCATCTCAATCGGAGCTCTATAGATGAAGTTATACTTAAGAAGTCAAAGTATGTTCATACCCTAGTCATGCTCTCTCAAATGACCCCTAACTATCTTTCCATAAATCTTTTTTAGATCAAAACCAAAAGCTACCAATTTTTATGGAGAGACAGAAAATTTGGTTAGAAATCTATTGGTTTAAGAATCACTTCATTTGGAGTTCGGAGGATGAAGTTATGTCAAAAAGAATCAAACATGATTTTGTCCTCAATCATACTATACCTGTTTCGGGACAATTTTTTCTCTAGAGATATCTGATTAAGGTGATTTTTGAACAGTTTGAAAATAGTCTTCTAGATCTACAACTTTTTTGAGCGAGATTTTGCCATTTAGAGGGTAAAAAAATGCAAATTTCTGAAAGTATACAATGTATACATGTCCGCCTAATGGACATACACAGGGCTGGGAGCCTTTCCAGACCCGAGAAGGTCCTTTTAATGGACTTAAAGTTTGTTTAACAAATGTGGGCAAGGTTGGGGGTCCTTTTAGACCCGAGAAGGTCCGTTTAATGGACCTAAAGTCCATCTAAAAGATATAAGTGATACAAAACTCCCTCCAAAGCCTATCCAATGGTTCCTACATCTATTTTGACATCACATTCACTCATAATCTCCCTAAATTCACTTCTTCTAATGTAATATCACTTCTTAACCATTCAATTACCAAAATGATTTCATAAAAATCGCAAATCTCAACTCAAACGAATCATCACATACAACAAATTCTCATCTTTCACCATAGTTGTTAATGGCTCATTATCTGATTATAAATATGAAACCTACCTTGATTTCCTTACTTAAAACTTTTCTAAAAAATGTCTCTCCCCTTGCTCCTCTTGCCCCTCTTGATTTCCTTCATCATAGGTAAAATTCCCATTCAATAGGAATTCAAATTAGAGAATCCAAAGAAACTTATTCACTAAAATTGATCTAAGAAAGCTTAAACCCATACATTTATTAAACTTTATGAACCAAAAACCTTTAAAAAATCCAAATGATTCGAAATGAACTTACCTTGATTCTTCCCCAAATGAAGAGTTTCTTTGCTCTAATGAAAGCTCTTCTCTTCCTCTACATTTTTCTCTTTTTGAATAACCTCAAAATCTCTGTTGAAGGCTAAGAAAAATTGAAACCTAGCTTATTTTCTTTTATTCTCTCTCTTCTCCACCGAAACCCTCTTCTATTTTTATTCTTCTCTCTCTTCTATCCCTCAGTTCACATTTTTGCTTCTTCCTTAAAAGCAATACAACACTTCTTATTTCAATTATGCCCTTCCTTCAATGCCTTAAGACTTTCTAACTTAAGTGATCTTCCAAAAAAGTCCTCATAGATATATGCTCTTACTACTTTAATTTAACTAAACCTATAATAAAATCCCACTAACATTAACATAATAATTAACTACAAAATTTTAATTTATCAAAACCCCAAAAATTATTTAAATTATGCTTAATTCAATTAGACAAAAATTTGGGGGTCAACATTTCTTCCCCTCTTAAAAGAATTTCATCCTCGAACTTCTTACCTGACTGATCTCCTCATATTAACAATAATGTCACCTTAAATTCAAGAATCCAATCACATAGTTGGATACTTTTCATCAAACATAATTCCTATACTCTCAGTAGCATATTCTACATTTTATGCTTGTGTCTCTGTCAGAAATAGGACTCCAATACTCACTTTGAATCATTTATATTCATTTCTGATTTGTTCCTTCATTGATCATTCTTAATAAAAGCTATCTGATTTGCTTAACCTAATTCATTGAAATTCTTCTTCGAAAGAAGATTTCTTTGCTACTATCATCTATACTATTCATGCAATCTTTATCAACCAACTGTTATCATCATTGCATTATCAGCCATTCTTAATACCTCAAGAAGACCGATTTCTATCATTCTTACAAGGTCATATGAAGTGGTACACATAATTACTTTCGCATATGCTTAGATGTGCATCATCAAAGTCATCCCATTCTATCCAGAGATTTATTTCTGACAATCACCAATTTATATCTTACACTAATGATACTTTGATCTCAATTGATCCTAGACAACAACTCTCTCTTTATCAACATACTAACACAAATTTTACTCTAATTTTCCAGAATTTACCTCTTTTAATGCTACATCATTTCATAATGAGTCAACTACCATATTGAGTGCCTCAACTCTTTTCATTTAATTCTTCATCTTTTTCTTAATCTCATTCACACATAAAATCCTAGCTTATAGCATTTCTAACTTTCTCCTTACTATATATTATTCATCTCGTGAAAAGTCATTTATGTTTATTTCATTTCCCTTTTACTCTTTCCTCATTTCTGTCTCATTTTCCTATGGTCATTTTTTTGCATCTTTCATATTTATATCCTCAATCAATTCAGAATTATTGGTGCATAATCATTATGAAATTCTGATCTCAATTCCACTAATATCTTCTTACAGTGGATCATAACTCTTGTTACATTAATCGAACAACCACTTCGATTCTAATTTCCTCTTCCTAAGATCATAACAAGGTTATGTTTTCATTTCATTATGCTTGCATACTCTAATCTCATCATTTATACTTATATCCCTATATTTCTCAAACAATCCAGGACAATACCTTCACATCTATATCACATTCAAAGATGTATCACCACAGTGCTATATCGACTTCATATTTAATAATGCATCCCCCAATACAAATACATTGAATCATTATCTGTCATATTTACCCATATATTATTTCTCATTTCTATTTATCCACAACTTTCTTTTTTTTATACCATGAAAGAGTATCATTTTTCTCACTAATTCTATTAGCTCAAACTCTTAACAAATTCTCTTACATTTGACTCATAGATATGCGACCCATACTAGGGATTAGTCGCTGCTGGACACTAAGACATGTTAAAAATGCATTTAACTTGATACATATTTCCAAAATGCCCATGCAAGATCTTAATTCTAGGCTCTAATACTATAACTGTTAGGCACCATTTTTGAAACCTAACTCTTACTCTGATATCAAAACTAGTGGGCCCTGATTTTGGAGCCCAGCATCTAGAATCATGAAACGTGCGCTTAAGATCTTATAGCGTCATTTCAAAGAACCCTCATTAGCCATCATCCCACAAGAGTGGTGTGCCCACACCAGTCAATCATAAAAATCAAAATTTGAACTCTTAAAAAAATTGTAACTTTAAGTCTCTAGTTTGTTTTGAAGCAAGAACCATCTCAATCGGAGCTCTATAGATGAAGTTATGCTTAAGAAGCCAAAGTATGTTCATACCCTAGTCATGCTCTCTCAACCGACCCCTCGCTATCTTTCCAGCAATCCTTTTAAGATCAAAAGAAAAAGCTACTAATTTTTATGAGAGATAGATAAATTTGTTAGGAATCTAATGGATTAAGAATCACTTTATTTGGAGTTCGGAGGATGAAGTTATGTCCAAAAGAATCAAACATGATTTTGTCCTCAATCATACTGAACCTATTTCGGGACAATTGATATAACTTTAGCTAGAGATATCAGATTAAGGTCATTCTTCAATGGTTTGAAAGAGGACTTCTATTTCTATAACTTTTATAAAGACCTCAAAGAAGTATTTTGCCACTAAGGAGTCAAAATCGCAAATTTCTGAAAATATATAGTGTATACACATCCACCTAACGGACATACACAGGGTTGGGACCCTTTCCAGAATCGAGAAGGTCTGTTTAGGTTCGTTTAAAGGAAATAGGATAGGCTAGGGGTCCTTCAAGACCTGAGAAGGTCCATTTAATGGCCTCAAAGTCCGTCTAACAGACATAGGTGACACAAAACTCCTTTCAAAACCTCTTTAATGGTTCCTACATCTATTTTAACATCATGTTCACTGATAATCATCCCAAATTCACTTCTTCTATTGTAATATCGATTCTTAACCATTCAATTACCAAATGATTTCATAAAACTCCCAAATCTCAACTCAAATGATTCATCATATACAACAAATTTTCATCTTTCACCGTAGCTGTTATGTATACATCTTGTGTAACATTACTAAATTATAATGAACATATCTCTCAACTCCGATATCCAAAAATTGCATACTTTATATCATTGGAAAGCTAAGAGGACAAGCTATAACCTACAAGAACAAAGTTTGTCTAATTCAGCCTAGATTAATCTAGTTTTTACCCTAAATTCAAAACATAATTCCTGTCTTTCTTTTCCATAATACATCTCACTTATAATTAAACAACAATTCGTATTCAAAATTTATCATCTCAAAATGATAACTTCTTCAAGTGTACCTAATTCCAAATTAACCTCATCCTTAATTAAGTCATATTTCATCTCCACCTCATCCATACATAAATTCACATTTCAACTTAACAATCATCTATACATAAATTTATATTTCATTAACATCATAAAATAAGAGATTTGCAAAACTTTAATGGCATTTGAAGCCACATTACATCATCAATATCAAAATCCAAAATCGGAAAGATATAAAACCCCGATAATTCTCAAAATGCGTCTAAAGCCTTGTTTTTACAAAATCTAACTTAATATCGAAAAAAGTTGCAGAAGTAGAATAATGCCTCGACTCTTAGTTACTCGATCTCATTTTCTTCACCTTAAGATGGGACAGAAAGGTGGGTGAGCTTGAAAGCCCATGGGTAACAATTTTATAATGAATAACAAGCAAAACCATTTAAAATGTTCATTGTCGTAGAAAATTCTCATTGAATCATAAAACACAAATTTCTCAACTTATCAAACCAATTCACGACTCACATAAGTCATACACCCATCAAACTTGCCAATACATCATAATCAATTAAACACATTAGAATGGTTTAGGTGGTTCTGTAACAGAACGTACTGACACATTCCCCATAAGGGTTTTGTGTATTTGTAAATAGAACGTACTATCGCAATCCCACTTAATGGTCTTACGTAGCTGTGAACTTACAGGAGTCCGTGAAGGAGCTCTATGCCACTAGTGGGCAGGCAGGAGAAGCCTTTTAGTGAAAGTGCACTTGACAGATAGAACAGACCACCACAAACCTACATAACATGTTATTCATAACTTGAAAATTGATTGCCTAAATGACACATTTCGAAAACTTGTTTTTCATGTGCACGAAATATTTCATATGCATTTCCATCATCATTTCACAATTCATCAATCAAATTCAAAACCAAGCATATAAAAATTTCTCAAATCATTCAAAAGCAACAAATGCCACAATTATAAAGCAACGAGAAATCATTTTATTCTCTTGACTGAAAAGAAAACACAATGGCTCATTATCCAATTATAAACATGAAACGCACCTTGATTTCCTTAAAACCTTGTTAAAAAATGTCTCTCCCCTTGCTCCTCTTGTCTCTCTTGATTTCCTTCGTCATAGGAAAAATTCCCCTTCAATAGGAATTAAAATTGGAGAACCCAAAGAAACACATTCACTAAAATTGATCTTAGAAAGCTTAAACCCATACATTTCTTAAGCTTTATAAACCAAAAACCTTTCAAAAATCCAAAAGATTCAAAATGAACTTACCTTGATTCTTCACCAAATGAAGAGTTTCTTGGCTTTAATGAAAGCTCTTCTCTTCCTCTACCTTTTTCTCTTTTTTAATAACCTCAAAATCTCTGTTGAAGGCTAAGAAAAATTGAAACTTAGCTTATTTTCTCTCTCCTCCACTGAAATCCTCTTCTTTCTCTCTTTTATTTTTGTTCCTCTCTCTCTTCTCTCCCTCAATTCACTTTTTTGCTTCTTCCATAAAAGCAAGACAACACTTCTTATTTCAATTACGCCCTTCCTCCAATGCCTTAAGACTTTCTAACTTAAGTGATCTTCCGAAAATGCCCTCATACATATATGCTCATACTACTTTAATTCAACTAAACCATATAATAAAATCCTATTAACATTAACTTAATAATTAATCTATCAAAATCTTGAAAATTATTTAAATCATGCTTAATTCAACAAGACAAAAATTCGGGGGGCCAAAAAATGGCCTAATGTCCTTGGATAAAAATGTGCTTAATTATGTTTTGAAATGAAAAACTATTGGATTAAAGGCATTAAATGCCTTAGAAAATGCAAAAGAAAAGCTAATGTGAATAGTAAGGACGTAACCATGTGAAAAGCTTAATGGTCAAATCCTATAGATTAAAGAGAGTGATATTGTGTTTTATACACTTATGTGATGGTGTATAAATATGAAATTCATGTTTAAATAGTAAACACATTGTATATTTTCTTATGTATAAAGGCTTAGGAGATGTAAATCAAGGAGCTCGTATTGAGGATTTCTGAAGGCAAGAGAGTGTACACCTTCTTTTAAGGTGAGTTGGGGAAACCATATCTCTCAAATGGGATTAGAACATCCTAAGGCATGCATGATGACTTGTATGTGAATTTTGAACCTAGGTAATGCATAGTAGAATTGAATCTCAAATGTATGCTAGTATACTTATTTATTTGATAAATGAACTTCTTTTAAATAACTCTTTGCACTTGGAGTGCAACTGATGTTTGTATTACATATTTTGAAAAATGATATTGTTTTCAACAAACCTGCACTTGAAGTGCAAAGAACAATGTTTTATTTTTTGAAACTATATGTTTGAACAACTTTGATCTTGGATTGCAAAAGATGACTTTTATTGCATGAAATAATGTTTTGGAATTTACATATACATAATCGAGTCATATATGTTGCGTGTATTTGTTCTCTTTTATCTTAGAGCCATGGCAAGGCTTCATTTTATCAATTAGATCAATAAATAAATGCAATGGTGCCTTACTTGATTTTTGTACTTAATATTTGTATATGATTTTTGTGATTGGTGAGGTAACGATTGGCCAATTGTATGCTAGGCACAATAGACTAAGCGACCTTTGTACCCTTGACACTGGTACATAAAAGCTGAGTCCATGTATCGACACATTTCTACAAGACTTGTGAGTAATTCCACCTAGGGTTTGGACACCAACTAGGTCATCACCTAGGGTTATGATGCTTTTGCGACTATAGTCTGGACTCACCATAAATGAATGTTGAGCCAACACTGACAATTGTCGACTTGTGGTGACACATATGATTGTTTTGCCTTATTCTGAGATTTATTTTCTGAAGAGATTTGATTTATAGATGTGATATTTTTCTTCTTTTGTGTGCTGGAATTGGAACCTATGTTCACTGGTTGAGTAATTAATAGGCTAGGCCTATATGGTTCCTAACTAATATACGTTGAGTCATATGCTAGGCCTATGTGTTTCTATATGATGTATGTTCACTTCATAGGTTATCTACATTGTCTTGGTGTGTATTGTGTTCTATTTGTGATATATGTTTTTCCTGCTCACTGAGTACAGAGTGTACTCAACCCCTCTGCTTTCTAACCATGCAAGTTAATTTAGCAAGCTTGAAGCTCTAAGTAGATCGTGCTGTCTTTTGACATTTTCAGGGTATTATCACACTTGGGTAGTTTCTGTTTTGTACTTTAGTTGCATAGTGGTTTATAAACTATTTTACTGTTTTTATTAGATTGGTTATGTTGATATGACTTACGACTATATAAGTTTAACTCTTGACTATTTTGTTGCTGTAAAAGACCTTATGTAAGTACTTTTGATACTGTTGTTGAGATTGCTTTGAGTGGACTTTAAAGTACTAAAGTTGCTCTTTTATATCATGCAACATACATTTACACACATTAAAACTTTTCATATTTTCATGAATGCTTAATCATATACATATGTATATATGACATGTATAATGCATGCTCAACAACAATCCTAGGTATATTTCCTTAATTCATATCTTATGATTATTCGTATATCATACCTTGTGAAACTTGATCTTCCTAAGTTATTAATCAACCATTTACCAATCCCTTTCCTAGTGAACTCAGATGATAATGAAATTTGGTGCAGAGGAAGGACAATCTGTGAGGAGCTTGTGGTTCAAATTTTAAGTCAATCGGAGGTCGGAGAAGGAGTTATGGTCAAAAGAGTGAAGAGTGTTGAAAGCTGTCAAACAGTTGTGCACATTCTCTACCACGATCGTAGTTGTACACAATCATGCATCTACCCCTCTTTCATGATCATGCTTGTGTACGATCGTGCAACTCCCTAATAATTCCTCTCTATTATGATTGTGCTTGTGCACGATCGTGAAATCTTCCTAATGTTTTCTCTGTGCTTGTGCACGATCATACATCTCCCCAATAATTCCTCTCTGTCATGATTGTGCTTCTGCATGATCTTGCAATCTTCTTGATGTTTACTCTTTTTCACAATCGTGCAATCTTCTTGATCTTTTCCCTCTGTCACGATTATGCTTGCGCATGATTATGCAATACCTAGTGATCAATTATTTAAGCTTCATTCCAGCTTCTCTCCAAAATAGATTTTTGGGTCAATTTCGTATGGCCCTTTTGACAAAGAAAATGAGATATTTAAGCAATACATTCTTCTAAACAAATGTTTGAATATGTCTTAAGTTTCTAATGACGCTAATTGTATATAGTTTAGTTCAGTATTTTGTAAGTTATACCTAAAATACCACAAACTGTTCCCAAACTACGACAGCACACTGTACTCAACTTCAAGCCAAATTTCGAAACCCTTAGAGATAGAATTAAAAGTTGATTATATAAACTTAAAATCATCTCATTTAGATATTTACAGATTAAGATATGGTCAAAATACAGATGCGTATTGAGTGAAAACACTACATGTAACATATTCCAGCATACTTCATCATCATTTTCATCCTAGTTCATCTCTTTTACTTACTCTATCATTTCTAGATTATATCCTCATTATTTCCTCTTCATTCCTACTTCCATTTTAGCTCAATTTCAATAAGAAACAAATCATATTCTATGTTTAATAATAACACGAAAAATAGAATATATCCTATACACATATGCATCATATTTTTTTGCACACATATCTTACTCTATTATCACATTCATTTCACTTCTAAACTATCACACTAAAATTTAAAACATGATCTCTTTATTATTACTCATCATACACTTAAAGAAACGTGACATCAATATTCTCACTCTTCATCCATGATGTACATGTATAATGACCACTATTCTCATGATCATTTAATATCAATTATTCACCTTATTTGCTTTGTATTCATACAACTCATGAGAATTAACATGTTACTTACTTGATTAAGCTCCAAGATTCTTCAAACTCTTCAAAAAAATCAAGAAACCCTAACTTCTCATGCAACCCGCATACAACATAATGGAAGTTGGCAGGTTTAGGTTTTCATATGGCAAATGAAGAAGACAACAAGGTGAGAGTAGTAAGAGAAAGATGAGAGAGCTAGGTTCAACTTAAATGGAGATTGGTGAGAAAATTCGTGAAGAAGGTCATGAAGAGAAGAAGAAAGCAAGAAACAAAACAATTCAAATGGTCTTTTAATGTTAAAAGAATCGTGGGTGAGTGTGTGGCATGGCAATTGACACTTATGACTTGACACATGTAACCACCTTATAGTGATCTTTAATAACTAGTCTGTTTGTCTCCAATTTCTACTCCAATTGTTACCCACTTTTCAATATCATATTCCCTACATATTCTAATACCATTTGCCAATTATTTCTACTACCATTTAACACTTATTTCTACTATGATAAATTAATTGTCATGCTGCTTGGCATTTTTCCTAGTCCAAACTCATAATTTCAGAAAATGTTCCAAATTTCACCAAAATTTCTAAATCAATAGTTATACTCACCAAATGAATTTTTTAAGCAAAACATTCACTATTCACATCAAAATCACATTTATAAATCAATTAAGATCAAATAGAGCCGATAATTGTCAAATGAGTGTATTTACATTCATTATAATATGTGTAATTATTAAATTCATGTGTATGTAAGTTAAAGGACGCATAAACATGAAATGCATGTCCTAGTTTCTCAATATTATCTCTCATATTTAGTATTATAGGGTTCTAACCCTTAACATGGGGAAAACAGGATGTTACAAATATTTTATAGCTAATTTACTAACGGAAATTTTCTATTTCGTCACCATTTTTAGCAATGGTTACTTTCGTGTTATCAGTAAATTAAGCAACGGATTTTGTATGTCCGTCCGAAAATTTAGTGACTATCAAATTTTTGGAAATATTTCAAAAATTGTAGTTATGGTAATTTGTGTTATCCGTCGGTAAATTTACTGATGGATATAGTTATTCTGTTAGTAAATAAACCAATATTGTTTTTTAAAATTTTTCTTACATTTAATTTTGATTGATAATCTTATGATTCATAATTAATTTCTACTTTTATCTGCTAATAATATTTTAATTTTTTCTACATTTAATTTGTCTGAATTGTAATTTAATTGATAATATAAAGTAAAAATTATCTTAATTGATATTAAAAATTATTATCTACAACAATAAGTATTTAATTCGTACAAAATGACTTGAGAGTAGGTATAACTAAGCTATGAAGTTAGTGAATGTAGATGCTCTAACTGCTATAATGAGGTACTACTCCTCACTTTCAACTCATCCATCTCATTATGGAGCTAGGCTAATACTCTATTGACTGTTGCAACTGAGTGGCCAGCATCTGTACTATACTCTTAAGCTAAATGGCTCTCTCACTGAATACAAACTAGATGCAAGTACACTGGATGTGGAGGATTGCGAATAGCATGTGCTTACAATTGAACCTAAGCCGATGATCTTTCCACGATGGTCCCTACCGCCCACTGCATCAAGATATGTCTAACTCGCATCAATAGTTTCAAAGCGCTAAGATTGTCATTGAATGCTTTCTTATATTTGGTCCTATTAAGAGGTAATGTTTATGTTAATAAGAGATAATTATTAAAAACTACTACTAAAGCGTAAATTTCATGTACATTAAGTTATCTACATCAGGTGTTGATGAAGGTCACACTATCATACTTCTTAGTGTGGGTATACAAAAAGAGCTGACTTAGTGTAGGTTATAACTACAATTTACAAAAATTTTGACAGAGTATTCTTTATTTTTATGATATTTACCCCCTGTTGAACAAAGAAAGTAACTCAACAACACAACCATATATGGCACCAGACATTTATAACATTATCATTCTCCATAATACAAACTCACACATCAAATTAAATTGAAATCAAATTTCATACATCAAAGTAAAAAAAACAAAATATAAGTGTAAAGTGTAGACACTTACAAGTTTCCCTGCATGCTCTTAGTGGGTAATAGATTCTCCAGTGTGTTTGAGAAGAATCTCTCCCTCCGTTCCTCCATGTTTGTTTGCAAAATTGCACTCTGATATGGACATTATCTCAGGTGATTTCCAATACCACTGCCAATGACTCCATTTTTCTTCAAATATATAAGGAGGTTTCAAATATATAAGGAGGTTGTAAACCAATCTTTCGTATCGCACCCAAAAAGTATATATAATGTGTATGAGCTCACCTTTCCCATACCTTATAAATAACTGTGTCAAATTTGGAATCCCAAAAAAATATTTCTGAAAAAAAGGAAAAGCATATCACAAGTACTTATAACCTACAAAATTAAATAGATACAAATACAAAAGAATATATTTTTATACCTTCAAATCCCGATAATAAAAATCTTTTATCGCCTGAGAGATATTCTTTCATATATAACCTGTAAGATCAATCTTCTCCTTGAACTTAGATATCATGTTTCTTGAGCACGTTCCAGATGTAACCAACCTAATATAAAAGTAAGTTTAAATCATTTTCAAATTAAAACCTATAACTTCATTATAAACCTATAGTGTTTCATGTATTTTCACTTACAGATTGTTGACAATTGTGATGTAAATTCTTCCATCAACTCCCTTAGCTCCAAACTGGAGGCCCCCTCTTTCATCCGCAATGTTTACCTCTATATCTCTATCGATATACGGGTGGTGGATAAAGGAGAAAAGGTGGATGGTATTGTAGGGCAGGATAGTGTAGCATCAAGTATAGAAGGTGATTGTATAGGGATTGTAGGTTAGGAAGGTGAAGCCTCATCTAGATGTGCAGTAAGTTGACGTACAGATTCTATAGCTTTTGCAGAAGATGATGCTTCACCTAGAAATCATGGTAACCTGATCCTTGGCTGCATCATATCCTGTTTTCTCTTTTATGGCATATTTTTAACCTTAAATTTACATTTTATTGAATATTCCAGTAATAGAATAATATAAATTCGATATATAACGATATATTATTAATGTAATAATCGATTATTTCATATAATATTCTATTACAAATATAAATTAATCGTTATCATGATCACTTAATTGTAAATCAAAATCATCATCATCTTCTTTTTCTAAGGAATTAGAATCAAACTCAGGCTCCTCTTTAGATCTCTCGCCCTCCTCATCTTCTGTATATGAAATTTCAACATATTCACTATTTGGATCATTCAAAGGTCCATTCTCGTCATATGTAACATATGCATTTACTTCATAAACATCTTTCTGAACCGCTTCACTTTCAACTCTCTTATTTTCTCCTTTTCCATATATATGTTAAGCTTTACAAATGACCAACCAATATGCCTTATCTCATTGCAAGGTAGGAAAAGGGACATAATACACTTGGATTGCTTGCCTCGCTAACACGAAAGGTTCAAATTGTTTAAATCTTCTTCGCTGGTTAATTTCAACTAAATTATATCGACTATGCACTTTTTTACCAAAATTAGGAGTTGGATCAAACAAGTCACACCTAAATAACACACTCTACTTTATTGATAATATAAGGTACTCAATTTCAAGTATCTCAGTAATTTTACCATAGTAATCGATTGATTCCCCCTATGTGTAAATCCCACTATTTACCATTACTATGCTATGACCATGATATTTTGTATGAAATTTGTATTCGTTAATGAAATGCACCAAATACAATTTAATAGTTCACAGAGGTCCTTTCCCAAGACCATATATGAATCTGTTCTCTATTGGATTTTCTAAGGCCTACATAAAAATAATTTATCATATTCAATAGTATAATGTCATTTGAACACTTTGAACTGATAATTCAACCATTTCAATAATTGATAGTGAAAACTTACATATTTCTTGAACCAT
>JAOQMP010000004.1:24615762-24626091 GCA_027563575.1 Erythroxylum pedicellare
TTAGTTAAAATATTATTTTAATTAATTATATTGTAATATTATTTTATTTGTATTTATTTATTATATTGTAATATTATTTTAATTAATTAATTATATTTAATTGCTATAAAATATTTTTAAAAAAGAAGAGTGTCACAGGTGTGACAACTACTATCAAGCCTGTGACACTTATCCTGTTATTTAGGAATGAAACTCATTCCTCTCATATTTCGGGGGTATAGAGTATTCCACAAAAATCAAATATGAAAATACTGTATCTATAATCATAACATAAAACTATTCGCTTGTTATTCATTCTATACCCATTGTGTTTCTAAATTACTTATTATTTGTTTAATTATTTTTTTAATGACTTGTTTGTTTATCTTATTTTATTTTTAGAATTGAGTCATTAATTTAGTGGGCATAAATAGAGATTAGGAATTAGATGAAAAGATTATAATTAAGTTAGAATTAATATGGTGTCTAAGAGAATTAAGGAGTTAGTAGATGAAATAAATAAAGAGGGTAAAATTGGAAGAGCTAAATAAGTGAAGGGGAAAATGGGAAAAACAAGAATAAAATGTGTCTTGAATTAATGAAGAGAAGAAATGAGAAGCCAAAGAGAGAGAAGAAAACGTGAAATAGAAGAGAAAAAGGAGAGAGTCGTGAGAGAAGTTAAGGAAGAAGAAGGAACACGTGGGAAGAAGAAGAAAGAAGATTTGTTCAAGGTAAGCTTCATTTTTTTTTCTTGCTTTGCTAGAGAAGGAGTTAGAGAGAAAAAGAGGTTTTATATTGAGAATGAAAGATTTGTGTTGGAAGAAGATGATTTAAAAGACCCATTTGATTTTAGGGTTTCTAAGCTAGGGCTTTGGTTTTACTAACCTAGACAAACTATGGGTCGGTTAGTTCAAGCTTGAATTTACCCTTTTGTGATTTTAAAGCTTTATGAATTTTATTGAATTTAGATTGAATGGGAAGTTGGTTTGTTTAGAAAACCAAGAGAAAGAGAACCCTATCCTAGAGCAAGAGGAAAGGCAAGCTTGACTTGGATTTTTGCAAGCCAATTAGGTGGGTAATGTGATTATGGTTGTTGTGTAAATGGGCAAAGTGCCTATGTTGTGCATTATGATGTGTTTTATGTCATGCATTGAAAGATGTATCACATTTTGATATAATTGAATAGTGCTTATGATCATGTTATGCCTTCGAATGTGTCATGGAAATTTGTATAAATGATAAAGAAAAAAAAAAGGTAAAAGAAGCATGAGAATGTGAATCTGTGATTTATTGAATTGAGCATAAAATTGCTTATGTTTGGGTAAGAGAAACCATTTTGTTAGTCACGTGCAAGTTGACCTATAGCCTTCTCCCGGCTTCCCGTTTGTGACATATGAGATCCGAAGGATGGACTCATTTTGTTCACGGTGTAAACTTCGGTTTCATCATTTCGTTCCATGGAACTCTCGAGCCATTTATTGTGCATTGCATCTTTGAATTGTCAAGTATGATGCATTGGAGTGATTATGTTTTGATAATGAATTCTACATGATATGTACTATATGATAACTTCTTTAACTTTGAGTTTTGAGATATAATTGTGGATGATGGAATGGTTAGAGTAAAATGAGATATAGGTGTCTACAATATTGATATGTAAACATATGTATATATGTTTGATTGTGTGGCTCATTGCCAATGGATATAAACATATTAGCCACTGAGCTTTGTAGCTCAACCCACTATTTCCTCCTCAGGTGCAGAACGAGAAGGTTGTTGATCCTTGCAAAGCATTGAGACAAACTCTTAGATAGTTAGCTTTTGTATTAAGCTAGTTCGATCACTTTTGGATAGCTTATTAAGCATACCAAATATTGAGCATCCACTTGTATTTGTATTAAGCTATTGATGTGTATGCTAGGATGTAATTAAATCTTTGTTAACTCTTATCTTTTAATGTTAATGAAATATATATATATACCTTATGTTTTGCTAATGACTTTCTAAGTGTTTACATTGCATTTTCAATCTTTTCATAGGTGTAAAAATTATGTTCTAATTTCAAGGGGAAAAATGTCTTAATCTAGGCTGAATTAGACAAAGTTGCCTTCTTAAAAGTTGTAGCTTGTCTTTCTATCTTTCCAATGATATAAAGAATGAAATTTTTGGATATATGAGTTAAGAGATATGATCATTATAAGTTGTTGATGCTGCATAGGATGTATATACATAACAGCTATAGTAAATGAAGTGATATCCCACTAGGAGAGTTGAATTTGGAAAGAATATGAGTGAAAGTGGTGTTAGAATGGATGTAAGATCCATTGGAGATGTCTGGGGGAGAGAGATTTCTGTAAAAATCCGAGGAGCACATGGTCAGGCCATGTAAATTAACATTGACCGTGTCTTTCAAGAACATAAAGGCCATCAGACCCTATAAATGAAAAAATCTCTCTTCAGAGTTTTCACAGAAGTTGTATATCTAGAAGTCCTCTTCGAAACCATTCTAATATGATCTTAATCTGATATCTCTAGTGAAAGTTATGCAAATTGTCCCAAGATAGGTACAATATGATTGAGGACATAATCATATTTGACTCTTTTGGCCATAACTTCATCATCCAATCTCATAATGAAGTGATTATTGAACCAATAGATTCCTAACACATTTTTCTATCTCTCCATAAAAATGACTAGCCTTTGGTATTGATTTGAAAAAGATTAATGAAAAGAAAATGAGGGAATCGATTGGAAGAGCATGACTTAGTTATGAGCATAATTTGTCTCTTTAATCATATCTTGATCTGTATTAATCAAATAGGAAATTTTTGGGATGTTATAAGAATCAAGATGAACTGGTGTTTTGCTAGGGAGATTCCATGGAAATAACCTTATATGATAATACACTCACGTCTTATGATATTTCGGATAGTTGGGCTCTGAAAATGGGGTCCAACAATAAGATGTCAGTACCCCCATTTATTTATGTCCTCGACTTAGGAGTTTCAAGGACGAAACTCTTTTAAGGGGGAAGATTATACATTTATGCTTTAATTGAGAATTATAAGCTTTTAAGTCTTCAAAGTACTTATTTAGTTCAACTTTTTGTCTTTCCTTAAGGGTTGTAACCTTTGGAGAGTGATATAAAACCTTTTTAACTTATATAAGATTCTCTAGAGCTAGGTTTTTGTCTAGTTACATTATATCAACATTGTTTTTTAGTAGGGAGATGCATTCTTTTGTAATGGCTTTTGTCATTTGCATACATTGAAAAGGTTTAGAGCTAGATTTTGTCTTCTTTATAGCCCCAAAAATGATCAAGTTAAGTTGGGGATGCTTCAAGAGTGAGTTGAAGAATCTGAAAAGGGATTTATTCTTAATTGGCTTACTATGAATGTCAATAGTAATAAGAGTATGATCTGAGAAGAGTGATGCCTCAAAAGTGGCAAAGCTCTCCGTTAACTTTGCTTGACGTGGTTGTTTATTGAGCACCTATCAAGTTTTTTATTTAAGAATATGTCTCCACTCTGATGCTTACTCCGAGTAAAAAAAAAACCCATGGTATCTAAGATCCTCTAAACCCAAAGAGGAAGTATGATTGATCAGTTGTTTTACATCATAGTGTTAAGTACCCTTACCCCCATTTGATTTAGAATGTGAGAGTATGTAGTTAAAGTCTCCAATTGTCTTAAAAGGCATATTCATACTGGTTTCTATCTTCTCTAGATCTCTCCACAAGCTAGCTCTATGATATTCCCAATTAGCAGCATAGATCACAGAGATGGCTAAAGTATTACTACTAGCCTTAAGCATCAATTCATAGTGAATAAGCTAATCAGAGCAAAAACAATTGGATAAGTTCAAGTGAGCGGGATTAAAATAGATAATAATTATATCATTAAGATACTTAGAATGACTAATTAAAATGGTCCAATATGTATGTAAAAATTTTAGGTCCTTCAAGAAGTTATCTTCCTTTATTTTGGTCTCAATGAGACCAACAAAACAAGGTTTTTGAGTAGCAAGAAGTCCCTTAAAGTTAGCTATTTATTTGGATAATTAAGTCCATGAACATTCCATATAATGCACACCATTAAAAGTTTTTGATTTGGTATGAGACCAACAAAATAAGGTTTTTAGTCAAGAAGTCCCTTAGAGTTAGTTGTTTATTTAGAAAATTAAGTTCATAAACATTCCATATAATGCACATAATCAGGAGTTTTTGGATTTGGTTTTCAACTGTCAGCTTCCCCATTGGAACCTCATCGCTACCCTTTGATGAGTTAGATTGAATTAACTCATTCCTTAGAGGTTCCCCTTTTAGTGGAGTGGTCTCCCATGTTTTTATGATGCTTAGTAGGAGTGTTATAAGTTTGGTTCTCCAAAGATTGCTTCCCTACCATTATCTGGTTAGAACTTGTATTGTTGAATGAGGTTTCACTGGAAATACTTTGCTAAATATTTTCCTCCACCTTTGTTTTTGCCTTTTGTTCTTCATTTTTCTCAAGCATCTAGATTTTGACAGTATCTCTCAAATGAGGTATCTATGATTATGACAACCTAACCACATCCTCAAGTAAATCCTCATTGCCATTGAGTTTCCATAATTGTTAAGTAATAAGGTAGTTCCTTTTTAGCATCAACTTCAATGCTTACAAGTCCCACCCTCTTGAAATTAGTTGTGTTGTCATCTAAATCTAGTGATGTGCTTAGGTAGCTAGCAGGTAACTTAGGCCCTCTAAGGATTACTATTCCAGAGGAATGTGAACAAGATGGGAATGGATTTCATCTCTGATATATCTAATATGAATCTTATTTCTTATTTCCTTAAGAAAATAGGTTTACCATGTATATGCCAGGGAACCAAATCCATAATATTTTGCACCATTTCTCTAGAGGTGAAGTGAAAAAATGAAGAATTCTTCTTTAATGATCATAGTGCTTTCCAGTCCCCATTTCTTCCAGTTCAGGTTAGCACAATGTTGAACACTTAGAAAGCCAATATCTTACGAAGGAAGTAACCTACTAGGATAGCTTTTCATTTGATCACTCCTTTATCAAGACATCATGTAGAGGAGAAACAAATCCTTCCTTATTTTGTGGTATAAAGTACAACTTGCCAAAGTTTTCAAAATCTCCTACAACTATTCTCTAAGACGATTTCTTCAATTTCTAAGCAAGGGGTAAGTTATCGGGTTTAGTCAGCTTAGAAGGAAAGGTAGAGAAGTCTTCATGCACCTATTACAACAATGAAATTGTTTCTATAAAAGGATGAGCAACCTAAGCTTTAACTGACATTTTGCCTCTAACGTTAAAATTGTTAGGATCTAGGCTTAAGTGGGAAATCAAAAGAGGGGGCAAGTTACTTGATATAGAAAGAACCGAATTTGGACTGATTAGACAAATTAAACCTAAATGATGAGGTCATAGCTTGAGTTGAAGGTGAAGAATAGTGAGAATAGTGTGTAAGCAGGAGTGAGGGAGATCAAAGGGAAAAGATAAGACATTCATGAAAGGCATGATTCTAATGAGAAGGAGAAAAAAACTAGTCATCATTTTCCAAGCAAAATGGGTCTTGTTTTCATTATATAGAGCTCTTTTTTTATCATTAATGATTCATCACCCTCATTGATTTGATTCCTAAGCTTCCCTTGTGATTTAGGCATAGAATTGTCTCTCTCTTTTACCTTATGAATCCTTTTGTTATCTTCAGTCCTACTCTACAAGAAATTTCTAAAGAACCTTTCTATATTTTTGATGATTTTGGTTAACAAAGTTATATAAGAACTCTAGTAAATGTGCATTCCATCAAGTATAAGTTTTATCAATTAAATTCTTCCAGTATAGGAAATACTTTTAGACATCCAACTATAGGTTCTACATGGGATTGTATCATACATTGGTTTATAGTCTTGATAAGAGGGTTTAGATATTGTAATTGGGATGCTAGGTTAGTTAAGAGGAGCTTTAATCCACTGGAAATTTAAGACATGAATCAATGACTATTCTAGCTTATTTGAAATAAAAGATGTAATGATATGATTTTTTTTCCCATGTTTATTCATAATCTAGACATCCTAACGAAATTTTCTAAACATTATAATAACAATTAAATCGATTCTAAGTTATCCCATATAGTAGTAGTAAGTCACTCATCAAATGAAAAACTAAATATTTTGATTATCTTGCATTTATAGTGTAGTGTCTCCCTTGATCAATATTGTGATGTATCATTCTTTTAAGAACCTTTATTACTAGGTCAAACATATAAGGAGAAGGGGGATCTCCTTATCTAACCCTTTTTACTCCTTTAAAGATTGGAATGGCTTCATCATTGATCAGCACATTATAGTAAGGGGTTGACATAAATTAATGAATTCAATTAGTGAATTTAGGAGGAAAGCCAAAAACCTAGAATGTGTGAAGTAGAAATGTCCAATTGAGTGAATCAAAAGCTTTAGTAAAGTTTATCTTCATAGAACAACTCTTTATGGATTTGTTATTGTTCCTTGAAAATTTCTTAAGCAAACAACAAATTTTCTTTGATATTTCTACCTATGATAAAAACTAGAATGAGAAAATTTTGTTAGAGATTTTGATAAAGGATTAATTCTCTAGGCTAATATCTAGGAAATAATTTTTTAAAGGATTCTACAATAAAAAATTGACCTAAAGCCTTAGAAAGAAGAAGGGTTGGATACTTTGACAAATAGGAATAGCAAGGTCTTGTTTATTTCTCTAAGTAGGGATATTAAGTTAAAGAACTCCTTAAACATATTAAAAATATGAGGCTTTAGTGAACTTTAGGACCCTTAGAAGAAATATGCATTAAGATAATTTGGTTATAACGACTTATTAGGACTGAAGCCAAAACGGGTATATTTGATTTTAGAGTTAGAAATAGGAGCTAAGAGGGAATCTAACTGGGATTGACTTAAGGAGGGGGAGATGAACTTTGAAAGTTAAGAGATTAAGCTTGTCGTAGAGGAATCAACACCTAGAAAAGCTTTGAAATGGGAGAAATGCTAGCTATTTATGTTTGTATTAGTCATAACAAAGGATTACTAAGATTTTATTGATATTTCTTCTATTTTGAAAGCATCTTAAAAAGTTAGTGTTTGAGTCCCCTTCTTTTGTCTAGGTGATTCATACTTTTTTCTTTCAAAGAGTATTATAGGTTTCCACTTAGGAGAGCTAAGAATTCAGCTTTTCTTTCTACATTCTTTTCAAATCCTAATTCCCTATGTTATTAGATAACTAAGTCTGCAGGTCATTCAGTTTAATTATTTGTTTATTTACATCTTTAAGAATATCATCTTTGAACTTTTTCTTGTGGATTTTTTTTAGTTCCTCCTTTATGATCTTCAATCTGGCAACTAGCTTGAAAGATTCAAAACCCTCAACTGAACAATTCAAACATTGAGTTATCATGTTATCATATCCTTTTAACTCAATTAAAAAGTTAAAGAACCTAAATGGGGTTCTTAGCTTTTTTATATGTTGAGCCATTCTAATCTCATGGGAAGTGATATAAGATCCCAAGATCAGTAAACCAAGCCATTATATTATGAAATTTATCTAACAAATATGAATTTACTAGCCCCTTGTCTAGTTTTTTCCTTAAATGAAAGTTACCTTATTGTCTATTAGTCCAGGTATATAGATTTCCTATTTATGAGAGATCTGTTAGTCCTAAATTAGTAAGACAATCTCTTAATTACTTATCTACCTTTCCTACTGTACTATCTATTCCTTTAGTTTTATGAGGACGAGGGATGCAATTAAAGTCTCCTGGTACAATCCTTGAAGCCTTGAACATTTTTGCTAACTCCTTTATGTCTTTCCATAGCTTATTTCTTTAAAAACCATAGTTAACAACATAGACAAAGATAACTTGGATCTTTTCTTAAATTGGATATGAAAACACTTCCACATACAGTGTTAGAAATTAACAGAACGAAACATAACCACAAAAATCATGTGAATCACAGGATCGTTTCATATACAGATAAAACAAAATTACATACTTGAATTTTGTTGTAGTTCCACCGATTAAAGAACTTTGTTTGAACTTTCACTACAGAGAATTTTTTTTGTTTTTACTCTTCTCTTTATTGCATCGAAGAAGTAAAACAAAAACCTCTTCAAACATACATGCAAATCTATATCTCTATCATTTGTTTTTAAAGCCTCCATATAACTACCTTTGGTAGTTATTTCAAAAGGTTTGACTACTATTGTAACATCCCATTACCTGTGGGAAGGTTAAAATAGTAAATGTGATTTAGTAAAGGCTTAGACATGCTTCTTCATGCCCATACATAATATGCCATACACATCTACATAAATAGTGAATTTATCTACACATGAAAATAAGTGTACATGCATTCATGAATAATTCCGGGTATAATTGTATTGATTTGTGAATTTTTGAGAATTATGAATGTTTTTATATTGAAAATTTTACGAGTTAGTGGAATTGTGAGATTTTTTAATTTTGGTGAATTTCATATTTATTTTGGAATTTATAGATGTATTATGGAAAATAGAGGAAAAAAAGAAGTCAAAATAATAATGGAGATAATTGGACTGTAAAGATGATAGTTGAAGTAATTAGTTCAAAAGGGAACTAAGTTAGAACTTAGGCATTAGGAAAGTGACAAGTGTTACTTAGTTAAGTTGCTTTTGTAATTTGTTAAAAGTAAGTTGAGTTATCTGAGAGTTGAAAAAGGCTTAGTGTTATTTCATAGGCTTCCATCTCTTTCGTAGAAACATTCTCTGAAATTCTTCCCATACACGGATTTTTCCATCAAACACCTTCTAAGGGATTGCTTTGTTTTTTTCCTCATCCCACACTGCTATTTGTTTCATCTGTCCTAAGAAAAACCGAAACTGGACAATTTTCTCAATGGAGTACATGAATTGCATGGAGTTTAGGGCTTCGAAATCATTGAAGATTATGGAGTTTTCAACAAGTAAGTAGTGAATAAATCCTTTAGAGTTATAGGTTTATGAAATAAATTTGATGAATTACTGCCATCTGTATGACCATGGAATTTTTGTGTATATATATATGGCTACTGTGAAAATGGAATGAAAATATGAATAAAGTGTTATTTTAGTTTTGATGGATTTTAGTGAAATGGTGATGTGGAAATGAATTTTGGAGTTTGAAATAGCAATGAAATGGTGTATAAAGTGAGTGTAGAAAATCAAAGAATGAAAAGGTGGTATACTCTGTTTCTTGTTTTTCTTCACTGTGCATGAATACATATATATGTGTGTTTACGTGAGTTGGTGTTTTCCTTAGAGATGATAAAAAAAAAAGTGGTATATAAGTTGAAGGGTAGTTGTAAAATGATGTTTTGAGACGGGAATGAGTGTTTAAATGGAAGTTGAGAGGAAGAATAGTTATTGGGAATGAAAGTTGAAAATGCAGAAAAGTAACATAATATGAATAGGATGAATATGAATTTTTGACTTTTGATGATTTTTTATTAAACTTGCATATTCTAGAGTAGTATGAATTCATGATGACTGAGTTGATGGAAATGGATTAGAAAAACTAGAAAAAAAAATTGAAATGTGGGTTTTTGAAAAAAATTGGGAGCCTGAATTTTCTGGAAATGAATAGTAACAGTGTTGAATTTTCAAGCTAAAACTTTCATGAATTTTCTGTGTTTGTCTATGCATATTTTGGCAAAATTTTCTCATGAAATCTGTATATCTTTATTTTATCTTTCCACTGATATAAAATTTGTAAATTTTGGAGTTCTGGATCAAAAGTTATGGAGTTTAGAAGTTGGGATGTTTGTGAATAAGAAGAAGTGGAAAAGAACCGTCATGCTTTTAAGATTATAAGCGAAAAGCACCATCGTGCAAAAGCACTATGGTGACTTTGGAGGTTGGATAGCAAAAATCGATATCGTGACATTGAGGATTAGCCAAAAAGCACCGTCGTGAAAAAGCATGATGGTGACTTTGGAGGTTGGATAGCAAAAATCGCTATCGTGCAATTACACAATAGCGACTTTGAAGCTTTGAGAGACTGATGAACATCTGATAGTTTTTTGGTTATAACTTCTTCGTCCAACCTCCAAATGACCTTATTTTTGAATAATTGGATTCATAACACATCCTTATACCTCTTAATAAAATGTTTTAGCATTATTAATTGAATTGAGAAAGATTGATTGAACGAAAGTGAGAGAGTCTGATGGGATGGTGTGAACTAGTGTTGTTTTACTGAACAACCCTCGGTATTTTGATTATATCTGGATCTATAGGATTTCAAATGAGAAGATTTTTAATTTAGAGTAACCTAGAGATATAGGCCTACAAATTGTCTTA
>JAOQMP010000004.1:24626191-24642002 GCA_027563575.1 Erythroxylum pedicellare
AATATTAAGACGTAGTTCTTATAAAACAACATATTGTATTAATTGTGCTTCAACCTATGAAAACTCTATAGCTAACGAATCCTACACGGAAATGAGTTCACGATTTCGCGTGACACAATTCACGAAGCTCGATTTACAATAAGTCTTACTATTTCCATTGGAAGACCTATAAGATATAAAATCCTAATCAACTCCCTTCTACACATCTCTTTAATAAATGTCATCACTAACAAATTATAAGTCTTCTCCTTAGGCATATTATTCCAGAGCATTCGTAATAGTTCGCCTTAAGGTTGAGGTAATGTCGCAAGCAAAGTCATATACTTTACTTTAACATCTGCGTAAGCTTAAGCATCCTCCAAAATATAACTCTTGCATCATGTTATTAACTACAATAACATGTAGTGTTAGACCATCTCCAAGCATTAAACACATGTTGACTAACTGTATATACATGCTGTCAATTTGTCTCTTTTGTGCCTCACATCGAATAAGCTTAGGTGTTTGCTTAATAATAGGCATTTTCTTGAAAAATCAAATTTTCAGGAATAAGAAGAGTGGACAAAATAACAAATTATTTTATCTAACACATAGCAAACTTATGCTCACATATGGAAATAATTTGATTTATTTTTTATTATATTTGTTTATCAACAATTTATTGAACTAATTAAAATTTGCTTTTAATATCTAATCAATTAGAAACTTATTTCTAATTTAACTTAGAATTGAGCTAATCAATTATCTTGGTTTAATTAGAAACTAATTTCCAATGAAACTCCTATCTAATGTTAACTAAACAAATTAGTATTTATTCAATTAGAAAATAAACCAATGAAATTAGTTTATTTCTAAGGTTAATCTAATTTCAACTAAACAATTTAGTATTGATTTAATTAGAAAATAAACCAACGAAATTAGTTTATTTCTAAGTTTAATCTAATTTCAACTAAACAAATTAGTATTGATTTAATTAGAAAATAAACCAATGAAATTAGTTTATTTCTAATGTTATTTTAACTAAACAAATTAGTCTATTTTTTTAACTAAAAACTTTCTGATTAATTAGAAACTTATTTCTAATATTCAAATATGAATAATTCAAATAGAACTAGAAACTTATTTCTAATTTAAAGTATAATTGAACTAATCAATTTATTTTGGTTTAACTAGAAACTAATTTCTAATGAAACCCCCTTTTCTAATTTTAATTAAACAAATTAGTTTTCTTGTATTAAAAAAACTTTCTCATTTTTTCAATTATTTTATATTAATTAGAAACTAATTTAACTTAATTAGTTTGTGTAAATTAGAAAACTAATTTCTAATTCTTTATATTATATTTATAGTTCTTTATAGCCATAGGTGGTTATACCACAAATGTATATAATATTTGCCTATATATATATATATATACACTTCGAAACTGACAAAAGCATTAAGTAGTTTTTGTCTTATTATAATTATATTTAATGATAATACAGTGCACACGTTGTATAATAATAAGAAGCACCCACATTTGGCATTAAAGGAATAACTTTTGAAACATGAAAGGCCACATGCCTTTTCAAGAAGAAAATGTCTTCTTTTTGAAACATGAAAGGCCAAGTGCCTTTTCAAGAAGAAGTTGTCTTCTTCCTGCGTTTCCTTCTCTGCATTTTGGTGTTTGTGTTTTTTTTTTTTTACTTTTCTTTTCTTGCTTTTGAAAATAAAAGCATCCAGAAAAAATGAAAACCACAACGTTTTCTTGTTGAAGACCATGCATTAAAAAATACCATACACAAAAAAAAAACATAAAACTCTCCTTTTTCCCGTTTTCGTATCAACTATGTTTCACTGTAAAAATCATGCATTTGTCACTGTTGAAGACTTTCAACACTCATATGTTATGAGAAAAAAAAAATGAAACACGACATATGTTATAACAACAAAACCAGAAACGCAATAAAAAACTGAAGCCCAAAACACATGATATAGCAAGGAGAAAAAAAACATATCGCAAACATCAAGATATATATAAAAAATACATATCATTATTCACAAATCATCAACAGTTAAATTTCATATTTACGCATGCATATAACAAAAACAAAAAAATGTAACCTGCTCTGATACCAATGTTAGAAATTAACAGAACGAAACATAACCACAAAGATCATGTGAATCACAGGATCGTTTCATATGTATATAAAACAAAATTATATACTTGAATTTTCTTGTAGTTCTACCAATTAAAGAACTTTGTTTGAATTTTCACTGAAAATAAATTTTTTTGTTTCCACTCTTCTCTTTATTGCATCGAAGAAGTAAAAAAAAAAACTCTTCAAATATACATACAAATGTATGTATCTATTGAGCCTCGATATAATACCTTTGGTAGTTATTTCAAGAGGTTTGACTAATATACCCTTCATGGGTTTATATAAGTCATCATACAGAAACTGTTATGTCTGTTTTGTGTTAAGCGTAGAATATCATTTGGTCTGTAAGCTAATATAATTATTCCTAGCCTATAATGATCATGATTAGAAATTGTTCTCCATTTTTTCCCTAAAAATCGTAATCCTTTATTCAAAATCGACTAATTGATTTTTATTTCAGCAAGCCTATCAAAACATAGTTTTTTTATTTGATGAAATGTTTCATTATTTGTTATTTTTTGGGGTAATTCAAGCCCATTACATTCCAAGCTATAATCATGATGTTTAAGAGCTTATCAAGCCCTTATCTTTTTACTTTTTACTGGACTTCCTATTGAATTCTCCACAACATTGAGTTCCTTTCTTTTTAATTAATTTTTGTTATTTCAACAATCAATGGTGTTTAGAGTTTGGAGGTCAAAGAGGGGTTGGTTAAAAGGACAAAATTTGGTAGTGGATTTTGAGTTTGTGTAACTTTTAGAATTGTTTTGGTTTGAAGAGTTTGGTTCTGTTTTGTTGTTTCCTTGATAATTAGGAAGGGAGGCCATAGGTCTCTGATTTATAGAGGAAGTTAAATTGGATGGTAGAGAGAAGGTTTATGAAAGTTCAGTGATTGGTAATTAATAAGTGGGGGACAAACCTTCGGCATAGTTGAGTGATCTAGCTTCTAAGGGAAAGAAATTGATATTTTAATGGTTAGGAGTTCTTCTTCTTCACCCAAGCATAGTTGAGTGATCTAGCTTTTAAGGGAAAGAAACTGATATTTCAATGGTTAGGAATTCTCCTTGTTCACCCGATCTATGAACTGATAAACCTTCTAGTAAATTTGCATTTCTTTTTATTTATTATTCTTCACATTAGTGATGTTTGATTATCTAGCCTAATTGGTTTCCCAATTACACTTGCCAAATTGCTCATTCCCATATTAGTCCAAATACTCTAGTGGGATACTATGTTTAAAGAGGTTTTATCAAAACTTATAATTGGCCTCCGCTTTTATAAAAATATAGGCTTTCCTCTCCAATATCATGGGCCTGAATCTAATATTATTGTCATTTTTGCTACATCCCTAAATTTGAATAGAAAAAAAATTTTCTTGCTTATTAGAACATGTTCTAACCCATTCTTAAACGAAATCGCTTTTGCCCAAGCCTTAACTGAAGGATAAGAAGGTTTTTATCAAGAAAAAAAACTAACTAGAGTTGTCTTTCGTTTAGCTACTCTAGCTTGCAAAACATCTATTGGGGGATAAATAATTGGGTTATTCTTAAACTTAGGGATTAGGTTATTATTAAACTTTACCGAAGTCTCTCCATCAATAACTACCAAGTTCCAAGCTTTGGGAGGGGAGCTAAAGGAAAAAGTTGTAAGAGAGGGAAACGGGACAGGAGATGTAATGGGGATAGGAAGAGGCTAGCTACAAGCAAGTAATAGGGATAAGAAGAGGTTAGTTACAAGTAAGTATTCTAAGGTTGAGCTATGTGAAGGAAAGGGATGGATCTGGGAGGAGGGTACAGGATTAGAATAAGAGGAAGATCCCTGGTACTAAGTGATTAGCGAAATGAGTTAGAGAGGATATGATAGAAGGCTTAGACAGAGAGGGTAGAACCGAAGAAGGATTTGACTCTATAGTAGTTAAAAGGGAAGCAAGAGGGAGAATACCAGGACCATAAGCAAAATTAGTAGTAGGAATAGAAGGGGTAAGCTTAGGTGGCCGTGGTGAGCTAAAAAAAGGGATTATGGCCGAGGAAAGAGGGATGATTTGATGTTAAAAAAGAACACAATGGAATAGCAAACAGTGTTTCACTGTCCTCACTAGATTGCTCCTCTAGGATTTCTTCAAAGTGACCTTGAGGATGTATAGGCAAAAGTTTTTCAAGTTTCTCCAGGAACTTGGCATCTTTCCTAGTTTCCTTAGGACAGTTGTTTGCGATGTGCTCTAAGCTTCCACAGACAAAACATCAAGGCTTCTGCTTGTGTCGATGTGATGACCTCTTGAAGAACCACATACGTCTGTACTTTTTGCTTATGTTCTTCTGTTTAAAGTTCTACTTCCAAGGCTTCTTGCCTTCCTTCTTTCTATGGAATTTTCTCCTTTCATAGTAAACTTGAGCTTGATGAATGACACCTTGGCCTAAAAATTGGACCATGACCAATATTGATGAACTTATTGCTCAAGTTGACAGAGAAATGGAATTGACTGATGACATCGATTTGTCTCTAACATTGTGAGGAAGCATGATGATAAATGGAACCAACCAATCACCTTCAAGCAACTGTTGAAGATTCCATCTTATCATCTTGACTTTTGTCCAAAGTAGATGCTTTTGTACTATTCACTTTAGGACTTTGTGTAAATGCAGTATACTTTTTCAAAGTTAGGTGAATTGTTGGCTTTACTTTTGTAAAAGTAGATTCCTTAGAGATAAGGTTAGGTTTGCTTTTGCTAAAGCTGTATTATTATGTCTCTAGGCTAGTTTAATTTTCTATCCTTCTCTTTGTCTATATAAGCAGGGTTTGAGTTTCATACTTTGTACATGTTATTCGGAAAATGAAGAGTTCTTTCTTCAATCTCTTCTAGATAACCTCCATAAACTGAAATCATCTTCCCTTCTTTGTTCAAAGATTGCAGAGATGAGTATGTTCTACACTTGCCTTGTATAAGGATCCTGTGTATCAGAAAATCTATGATAGTCTAAATAACTATTGCTTCTAATTCTGCTGCCTTGTTGATTGTCAGAAGCATTAACGGGGAATGATGAGTAAAAGTATGTGAGTGAAGTAGGGTTCTTAAGAGGCGAGAGCAGTAAGTCCCATAGAAGCCAAGGGAAAGGCGTTGAAGGGTGTAAGTCTCTGAAAACTGGAACAGCTACGTAATGATACACACCTTCAATCCAACTTTGGTTAGTCAATGTCGCCAACCAGTGTGGTGGTTTAGGATTAGAGTTAGCCGGGAGGGTTAACCAGAAAAGGGTCATAGTTTCCCTGTGTCGCACTATAACGAATTTTAGGGTAGGCCGAATGGTATTAGAGCCAGAACAACACAAAGCTGAGTAGGACACTTTCCCTATCTCTTTGTTGAGTTTGTGGTCAGGTAGAGTCGGTAATGCCGAATACACCTGCGTACCCCTTGAAGTTTTCTACTTCTCGTTTAGTAACTTACTACTTCCTGTAGGTTACTTGGAAACAACCTTCTCATCTTTGCCTAAGGGGAAATATTTGATTCAGGTTAAAAAGGGAGTAAAAAGAGAGTCTCATATGAACTATGGAAAATTCTTTCGATCCAGTTCATTTATCTTCTATTTTGTCTTTAGCCGGTTTATCTAGAAGTGTGACGTGTGTTTTATCCAAAAAATAAAAAAAAAACCTTGTTGAAATAACTCATGAGAAAGTAGAAAATCATGTTTGTGAGTCTTCTTTACCTTTGTGAAGTCCTTATAGCATATATTCTCGTGCTTGGACGAGAAGTATTAGGAGTGTGCTATCTACTAATAGATCTCGTGTGAAGGAAATCATCCAATGTTCCATATTGGAACAGTGTAGTCTTAGAGCTACAATAGCAGAATAATACGTAAAGCTTGAAATCCCTAAGGAACTGATCAACTTATGGAGGGAGCAGAGTCATACACATCTTCATGTTAGAGCTATACGACTTGATCTTACCTTACATGGAAGAAAAGGTATTCTTGCTATAGCCAGGATATCTCTCTTAGACACTGCCCACACATCGTACCAAAATGCTCTTATTGGTACCCTGCTGACTACTCTTAATAAAGGGAGTGTAATCTTAACCATAGCACCTGATTTCAACATCAGGTGGGATGATCCTACATTATTTGAACATCTACAAGTTCAGATTTAGATCACTGGAGCAGATCAAGATCCTACAACCATCATGGCTACTCTTCACCACCAAATGATCTATCGTCTACAGAATCATGCATTGGATATAAACTTTCCCAGTTCTACTTCGGATGCTCTATACATGGTTGCTGATGTTGCTAATAATCAGACAAAAATCACTCAGATCCCAAAGCAGTTGCCTGCACAGGAGCTTGAAAAGTTGATGCCTACAAAATGGATTACCAACTACCAGAAGGTATTCCATGCGCCTCATCGACACTCTTTTCATACAACGACTCCTCCGATTCTGAGGACACTGAGAGATGGCTCAGTCAAATCCATCTACACCAGACCTAGCGACAACACGCTTGGTCCATCCACATCAGGCTCTATCCTGATGATCTAGCCCATTGAAATATAATATCTACCAGATCTATCAATTGGGGCAACAAGCCTTAAGATCCAGCCTATATTCTCTCATACGAAAGGTAAAGACGATCCTCTTATTCACTATTTTAAATCCAATGGAGATCCAGTCTATATAAGTCATCATCATGGACACTTTGTATGGGATGTCAACCCATCCATTTGCAAACCAGACTGTGAGATCTGTCTCAACCCAGATTCAGACAGAGATGACGATGATCCAAGATATCAATGAAAAAGGAAGAAGAAATCAAAGCCTAAACCTAGGTGCTTGCCTTCTCGTAACTATCCTCCTCTTAGTGAGGATCCAGATCCAGAAGATCATAATGGTCTACCCATGATAGAAAGATCCATACCAAAGTCTCTTAGGGAGATGCTCAGGTCGTCTATGCCGAATACCTGTAGATCTACTAGTGGATCATGCAGAACAAAGCCAGCAATTCCTATTATAACTCCTACTCCTATACCTTGCATGATGGTATTACTAGATGAGGATAAGTTTCCTCAATTTTCTAGGAGTACTGATGAATCACAGCGGGTTATTTTCAACTCATACATCAGAGCGTCAGGAATAAATTCACAAGGAACTCCAATGTCTAATTCTAGTGATGAAGTGTTAAACTAACAGACATCTAATGCAGTAGCACAGAACAAAGTTCTGAGAAGGATTGATTCCAAGCTGGATGGAATTAGTCAACAAAACATAGCCACTCATAGAAAAGTCAATTTTGTTGTGAAAGATATACAAACGATGTATCGATCGTATAAAGCTCAGATTCAGCATCTTAATGCTGAACTCAAACAATACATCTCTTCCCAATAAATGGGGCCAGAATTTGACTTGAAAGTTCAAAAGGTACAAGAGATATAAAGGACTGTACAACTAATGGAAGCAGACATGTATGCTTCTCAATCAAAACAGATATACGGCTCATCTTCGTTAGATTTCTCAACTCTCCAGCCATCATTTCCTATACCTATGTATCAACGGTATCCAGAAGAAGCTGACTATTCAAAGGTATTCAAGTTCAACTACCCTTTGATTAGACAGTATGTACATTCTTAGAAACCTCATGAACAACAACGACGATCAAAATCCAAGACAGCATCTGATCGTAAGCCTCGAGCTTCTAAGCAATCTTCAAAGGTTCCAGAAGCTTCATCTTCTTATACACATTTTGAGCCAGAAGAACAGTGGAGAAAACCGCTAAGGATTCAAACTCCTCTAGAATCTCCACCACCAGCACTAGTACATCCTTCCACCTCTTTTCTTGGGAAGGATAAAGCTAGGTAGATAGAGTATATAGCTACTCTGACCTCTAAACCTCTTGCAAATAATTCTAGTTCTCTGTCAGAGAAAACTGATACGGAAAGCAACACGTCTAAAGTCTCTGCAACACCATCTAGTTGTTCAGATGAACAAATAGTCATCACATTAGAAGAACAAGCTTCAGAGTCATCACAAGAACCAGTCTGTTCACCTTTAACTGATTCCTCAGCTAACTTTACTGATCTTTCAGAATTATCTAATGTTCTAATGACTATGCCTCAATACATTGAAGAACTAGAAATCAGTGAAGCTGAATCCTTAGGTACTGAACCTGTCAGGCCTGAACCAGCACCTCAAGAAATACTAGATGCAACTATGCAGCATACTACTAAGCCTACTTTAGGACCTTGGTTTACTTTTGATGATCTACCTCCAAAGAAATCGGGATACCCTAAAATCCGTTATAGGGCAACACAAGAAAACTATGACCTTTTTCTGGTTAACCCTCCCGGCTAACTCTAATCCTAAACCACCATACTGGTTGGTGACATTGACTAACCAAAGTCAAATTGGAAGTGTGTATCACTACGTAGTTGTTTCAGTTATCGGAGACTTACAACCCTCAACGCCTTTCCCTCGGCTTCCACGGGACTAACTGCTCTCGCCTCTTAGGAACCCTACTTTACTCACACACTCTTACTCGTTATTCCTCGTTAATGCTTTTGACAATCAACAAGGCAGTGGAATTAGAAGCAACAGTTCTCCAGACTGTCATAGATTTTCTGATACACAGGATCCTTATACAAGGTAAGTGTAGAGGATACTCATCACTGCAATCTTTGAACAAAGAAGGGAAGATGATTTCAAGATATGGAGGTTATCTAGAAGAGATTGAAGAAAGAACTCTTCATTTTCCGAATAAGATGTACAAAGTATTTTCCGACTAAGATGTACCAAGTATGAAACGCAAACCCTACTTATATAGACAAAGTGAGGATAGAAAAATAAACTAGCCTAGAGACATAATAATACAGCTTTATCAAAAGCAAACCTAACCTTATCTCTAAGAAATCTACTTTTACAAAAGTAAAGTCAGTAATTCACCTAACTTTGAAAAAGTAAACTACTTTTACACGAAGTCCTAAAGTGAATAGTTCAAAAGCATCTACTTTGTACAAAAGTCTTAAAGCACACAAACTTCTGACAAAAAGGAATCTTGGAGCTATGGTTGTGGGGACCACAAAGAAACCTTTAATTTCTCTTTCACTTTAAAGACTAAACCTCCTCAAAAGTCGTGTCTCTAAAAAGAAAAAGGATCCAAAGCTATCCATAATTTATTTGTCACGAATTGCTTCATGCCATGATTGCAGATTAGAAGGAGAGTCTGGATCACTTGAGTTGTTTATTTTAGGACGTTTTGATCTAAGCTCAATCATGCCATGAAGGCATATTAGAAGGAGAGTCTGGACCATTTGAGTTGTTTGTTTTAGGATGTTTTGCTCTAAGCTCACATTGATGGAGTTGGTGCAGGAAATCATCTAACTCAGCTTCATTAGGGCTGAATGAATAATCATTTAGATTTTGAGCATCCTGGAAGACAAAGTTGGCTAATTGTGAAGGACCTGAAATATTAGAGACTATATCTTTTGTGTCATACTGAGGACTATTGGAACCAGGCATATCATCCTCTAGTGCTTTAGGTTCACTAGATATAAATTCTCTAGGGTATGGTCCAATAGAAGTAGTTAACACTGGTGTGTCAGGAAAATGATTAATCTCTTTGAGAAAATCTCGAAGAGCTAAGAAAACATTATTTTGACGTCTTGGCCAATAGAGAGATGTGTGGTAACGTTGTACATGTGGCTCTGTATAAAGTTCACCAATTGCTTATTCACGATATGGACGATGGATAATGAAGAAATAACGAGAAACTTGTCATCTATATGAAGATGTTTGAAGACGATGTTGAGAGATAATAATACCACACTATTGTTTCCATTGATCTAGAGGCTGAAACCATTCAAGGAATGTCCATAACAAAGAACTTCCATTGTATATGTCACAGAGATTCTAATAAAGATCAAAAGGAGAGAAAGAAATGGCACAGGCATATAAAGCAAATAATGCCCATAAATACCATAATGTGTTTTTTGTGAAGGGTTTAGAAGGCATTAACACATGAAAGTATAATGCCTTAAGGTTGAACATAGAAGGACTACCAACAAGATTATGTTCAACAAGGGAACGATGAAGATAATAAAATAAACTCATATGACAAAGAGAAGCTACCTGTTCTACACTCCTAGGACTTTTAGTAATTGCAGGAAAAGACTTCTTTGTAAAAGAAATGAGAGAATTGCTAGTCATTCTACAATCCTGAGTAGAAGTAACAGAAAGAATAAAAATCTTTTTGTGATTTTTTAGAAGAAAAGAGGGATACTTATAGTGTAAAAAAGTATCTCGAGGCTATGGTGGATGTTGTCGGATAAGTGTGGATAGCTCTGAGGCATTTACATTGGCCTGACTAACATCTGTCTGAGAAAGAGATAATCTGTGACCAGAAAACAGTAATGGTGAAAGATTCTGGCAGAGCGTCTTGAGATGGTTAACAGCTGTAGTCTGTTCTTTTCCCCATGGTGGTGGATTCTTGTGTAAGAGCTTAGATAAGCTTGATGTGTAGGCTGCCACATGTGATATGAAATCTCTGATATTATTGACAATTCCAAGGAACTGTTGAATCTGCTTCACGATGAGATTTTCATTAGGAAATTGCAATAATTCTTGTGCAATATATGGGCCTGGCTGATAGAATCCATCTTTAAATTGCATCCCAAGAAATTCTATTTTTGTTATACCAATAGTGCTTTTCGATGATCCAGCCCATTGAAATACAAGATCTACCAGATCTATCAATTGGGGCAACAAGCCTTAAGATCCAACCCGTATTCTCTCATGCAAAATGTAAAGACGGTCCTCCTATTCACTAGTTTAAATCCGATGGAGATCCAGTCTATGTAAGTCATCATCGTGGGAACTTTATATGGGATGCCAACCCATCCATGTGCGAACCATACTGTGAGATCTATCTCAACCCAGAGTCAGAAATAGATGACGATGATCCAAGATATCAACGAAGAAGGAAGAAGAAATAAAAGCCTAAACCTAGGTGCTTGCCTTCTCGTAACTATCCTCCTCTTGGTGACGATGCAGATCCAGATGATCTTAATGGTCTAGCCATGATAGAAAGATCTATACCAAAGTCTCTTAGGGAGATGCTCAGGTCGTCTAGGCCGAATACCTGCAGATCTACTAGTGGATCATGCAGAACAAATCCAGCGATTCCTGTTATAACTCCTACATCTATACCTTACATAATGGTATTACCAGATGAGGACAACTTTCCTTAATTATCTAGGAGTACTGATGAATCACAGTGGGTTATCTTCAACCCAGACATTAGAGCGTCAGGAATTACTTTACAAGGAACTCCAATGTCTAAACCTAGTGAGGAAGTGTTAAACTGGCAAATATCTAATGCAGTAGCACAAAACAAAGTTCTGAGAAGGATTGATTCCAAGTTGGATGGAATTAGTCAACAAAACACAGTTACTCAAAGAAAAGTCAATTTTATTACGGAACAGATACAAATGATGTATCGATCGTATAAAGCTCAGATTCAGCGTCTTGATGCTGAACTCAAACAATATATCTCTACCCAATACATGGGGCCAGAATTTAACTTAAAAGTTACAAAGATACAAGAATGCAAAGGACTGTACAACAAATGGAAGTAGGCATGCATGCTTCTCAATCAAAATAGATATATGGTTCATCTTCATTAGATTTCTCAACTCTACAGCCATCATATCCTACACCTATGTATCAACGGTATCCAGAAGAAGCTGAATATTTAAAGGTATTCAAGTTCAACTACCCTTTGATTAGATAGTATCTACATTCTTAGAAACCTCACGAACAACAACGACGATCAAAATCCAAGGCAACATCTGATCGTAAGCCTCGAGTTTCTAAACAATCTTCAAAGGTTCTTGAAGCTTCATCTTCTTATACACCTTTTGAGCTAGAAGAACAGTGGAGAAAACCGCTAAGGATTAAAACTCCTCCAAAATCTCCACCACCAGCACCAGTACAGCCTTCCATCCCTTTTCTTAGGAAGGATAAAGGTAAGCAGACAGAGTATATAGCTACTCTGACCTCCAAACCTCTTGTAGATAATTCCAGTTCTCTGTCAGAGAAAACTGATACGGAAAGCAATACATCTGAAGTCTCTGCAACATCATCTACTTGTTCAGATGAACAAATAGTCATCGCATCAGAAGAACAAGCTTCAGAGTCATCACAAGAACTAGTCTGCCCACCTTTGACTGATTCCTCAGCTAACTTTGCTAATCTTTCAGAATTATCTAATGTTCTGATGACTATGCCTCAATATACTGAAGAACTAGAAATCAGTAAAGCTGAATCCTCAGGTACTGAACGTGTCAGGCCTAAACCAGCACCTCAAGAAATACCAGCTGTGGCTGTGCAGCATACTACCAAGCCTACTTCAGGATGATCTACCTTCAAAGAAATGGCGAGATAGACCTCATGAATTTGGTGCTTGGATTGATCTATAAATGACCAGGCCTAATTATCCTCTCTCGGATATTTTTTCTGAATTTACATCCTGATTTATTGGTACTTTGCGAGAATGGTGGCAAAGTGTTAGTGAGTATCAAAGTCTTCAGTATATATAAGTAACAACTGCTGGAGCACTACTTGGCATAATTCACAAAGAATTTATTGGTGACTTCCAGTTGATTGACAAGCAAATCCGTCAAGAATATTTCAAGATGAAATGTTGTTCGCTTGATAAAAGAGATCTTCAAAAGCATTATAAGCGTATGAGGGAAAGGTATTATCTCTTCAATGGATCTAATGATGTTAATCTGTGATATTCATTTATCTCATCCCTTCCAGATGAAATACAATCAGAACTGCAAGGGACGATTACTTCTCTTCAGAGAGACATGGCTATAATATCTCTTGAAGAAATTTATCAAATTGCTATAGCTTCTCTTGACAAGTTATATGATCAGCATACTTTGTTCAAAAAATCCTTAAAGGAGGTCCAGTTCTGAAGAAGGCATGTAAATAGCCTTATCTCCAAATCAAATGTAAAGATCAACAGACTTTCAAGTGTCATAGCAACAAGAAAGCTCATCAATCTCAAGTTTACTATGAAAGGAGAAAATTCCACAGAAAGAAGGAAGGCAAGAAGCCTTGGAAGCAGAACTTTAAATAGAAGAATATAAGGAAAAAGTACAGACATATGCGGTTCTTCAAGAAGTCATCACATCAATGCAAGCAGAAGCCTCGATGTTTTGTCTGTGGAAGCTTAGAGCACTTCGCAAACAACTATCCTAAGGCAATCAGGAAAGATGCCAAGTTCCTGGGGAAACTTGAAAAACTTTTGCCTATACATCCTCAAGGTCACATTAAAGAAATCCTAGAGGAGCAATCTAGTTAAGATAGTGAAACACAGTTTGCTATTTCTGTGTCAATAGATGAAGAAGAATCGTCACAAACATTTGCCTCCAACAGTGATGATTCCTTATACATGTTACAACAAACATGTCTAAAGATAGATCGTACTATAGTTCAACGACCATATGTCTAGATCCAGATTTTTCAGCAAGACAAATATGACCAACCCATTAAAGTGATTGGGTTTATGGATACTGGTTCTAGTCATACGATCATGAAGCCCAATATCCTACCAGTAAAAACATGGACATCTCATGATGAATATTTCACTGCAGCTGATGGGAATTCTTTTAAGATTGGGATGAAAACAAGAAGCAGAATTGGCATCCGCTTCTTTCCTCAGTGTACAGTTTGGACTAAAGTACTTGGAAGCAAGTTACTAGGCCCAGATCTTCTTATTGGGATGGATGTTTACTGCAAAGTCAAACATCTACAAATCTTACCCACAAGCCTCAGGTATCGAAACCTTATGAGTCCTTACAATGAAATAAAAAATGTGTTTGAACTTACTCAGGTTCCTACATGTTACACTGGACTTCTAGATAAACTGTTGAGCTACTGTCCAGAGTCTCATGCACAGTTTACTCATCCTAATCCTCTGTGGAAAAACTCAGACTTTTTCATAAGTCTACCATTTAAGAAGAATGAGGATATCAATCCTACGAAAGCCACACATCTAGGAACGAATCCTGATGACTTGAAGCTAGCACAAGATGAGTGTGCTATTCTATTGCAACAAGGATTGATCGAGCCCACAAAGTCAGATTGGGCTTGCCAAACATTCTATGTCAATAAACGTTTAGAGTAGAAACATGGAAAGAAACATCTAGTGATAGACTACAAACATCTTAATGCATTCCTGCAAGATGATAAGTTTCCTCTACCTAAAATCAGTACTCAGATACTATGTCTTAAGGAAGTTGTTATCTTCTCAAAGTTCGATCTTAAAGCAGGTTTTTGGCAATTGGGTATTCACCCTGAAGAACGTTACAAGACTACATTCTACATTCCCAATGCTCAGTACCAATGGACCGTGATGCCTTTTGGACTCAAAGTTGCTCCATCACTGTTTCAAAAGGCCATTACAAAAATCTATAAGCCTATCCTCAACATTGCATTAATCTATATTGATGACATTTTACTGTTCAAAAAGACCCATGAAGAACATCAAGCCCTTCTTCAACAGTTTTTGGACCTTACACAACAATATGGAATAATGCTTTCGACCTCGAAAAGCACTATTGGTACAACAGAAATAGAATTTATTGGGATGCAATTTAAGGATGGATTCTATCAGCCAGGCCCACATATTGCACAAGAATTATTGCAATTTCTTGATGAAAATATCATCGTGAAGCAGATTCAACAGTTCCTTGGAATTGTCAATTATATCAGAGATTTCATACCACATGTGGTAGCCTACACATCAAGCTTATTTAAGCTCTTACGTAAGAATCCACCATCATAGGGAAAAGAACAGACTATAGTTGTACAGCATCTTAAAAAGATTTGCGAGGATCCTCCACCTTTAAAAATTATTGAAAAAGGACAAAGAATCCTGCAAACAGATGGTAGTGATGACTATTGGGGCGCTGTTCTTCTTGAAGAAATCAATGACAAACGATATTATTGCGGCCATGCTAGTGGATCTTTCAGCCAATAGGAATGTCACTATCATATCTCATACAAGGAGATTCTTGCAGTAAAAAGAGGTATATAAAAATTCTCTATCCACCTCACTCCTTTCCACTTCATCATTGAAATGGATAATACTTCTTTCCCCAAAATACTTGAACAAGCTGGCAAAAAGATTCCAAGCCAACAACTTTTTCGCTGGCAAGAGTGGTTCTCTTCTTATAAATTTAGTATCAAACATTTGAAAGGTCACTAAAATATCATTGCAGACTACCTATCGTGACCTTTGAAGCCACTCTTATTCTTCTCTTTTGCACTTCAACTCCCTAATCCATTATTTTGGTTTATGGAGTTTCCTCGATTTGCTCAATATCGTAGAGAGTTTCCTCCTTTATTTGTTAGACCTCCTAGTTCTGTACAGGATCTTTATCCTTTGTTTCCACAAAGCCTTTTTTATTATTTGCATCTTGTGTTAGTCAAGCACGATATTATCCCTCGCCCTGGTTTCTTTGATCCAACCTCTCCATACAAAATGATATATCATTTATTTGATGATATTGATGATTGTACCTTATGGCATCTTTGGGCTATGACTGTTGGATCGAAAAAAGAAAGCATGCTATATTTGGAGAAATGGTAGATTTCAAAACTTTTAAGAAATCATTTTTCC
>JAOQMP010000004.1:24656249-24668953 GCA_027563575.1 Erythroxylum pedicellare
GAAAACGATACCTGTCTACAAACTCCCAAACTCCGAACTCTCTCTCCATTGGCAATGGAGACTTTTGTGTTTGGCAAGGAATGAACATAAAGTGTTAAACTTTGACCTGCTTTTGAGCTTAAAAAGTTGTGAGTACTACCTGAATCAATCAAGCCGAGTATCGGTTGCCCTTTTATGACAGCATTCAACTACACAGTTCTGCCATGCGGGTGTCCATTAATGGCATTTAAGGAAATTTTAGGGGTAGTATCTACGTTGTATTCAAGCGGATCATCATCTACATCTGCTAACTCCAACCAGAAAAGTCGTTTGCATTGGTGAGTAGCTGGATATGCTTCATCACAATTAGAACACAACCCTTTTGATCTCCTCTCTGCCATCCCTGCTCGTGTCAACCGCTTAAAAAAAGGAGCTTGATTGCTTGATGATTTATCAATTGTTGTAAATGACACATTGGAACTCCTTGGTGGCATAATAACCAAACTACTAGAGCTTATTCGAGGAGACTGCCATGTCAACCTTCGGGTACTAGTGACTTTTTGCAGCTGAAGCTTCTGTTCATTAGCTCTAGCCAAGCTCATAGCAGCTGCTAAATCTAGTGGTTTAAACAATTGAACATCCAATCCCGCCATAAACAATCCCACGTGCAAACTTTCCAAAATGCGCTCATCAGCTCTAGCTAGCTTTTCTTGGAACTAACGTTGATATAGTTCAACAGTTCCAGTTTGTCGAAGAGTGACCACACTCTTCCATTTTGATTGTGCAAGAGCCTCATAAACATCTCTGGGAATCTGGATATCATCAAGAGTGGCTAGAAATGTCCTATAGTGTGGGGCTAGTCCCTTTCTTAAACATAGTGTCTAATTGGGTGTTGTGTGCAAGATCGAGTACCCTCCCTTAAAGCAATAGGAAGATCATCAATATGTACAACAGGAGAATTCTAGTGCATACCTGTGTTATCATCCAAAGTTTCAGTATTCAATTCAGAGTCATGGCCTTGCAAAATGTGTGTGTGGGTCTTTGTCTCTTGAGGCTTACGTCTCCTAGAGTAAACACGTAGCCCTTTCCCTATGGTAGTTGTATCAGAAAGATTGGGCTCTATGGTGGTATTAGACACTAGTAAAGGTGATGGTAAAGGTTCAGGTGAGATTGGAGATGGTGATGAAAAAAACTATAAGATCATTATCCCATATGGTGCGATCACTGCCAAAACACGGCTGTTGCAAACAGCTATAACCCATAACCATACTCCTTGGTTTCCTTTTTCCCTTTACAAGGTCTATAGTTTTCCTTTTTTAATTCATTTAATACTTAAAATACTATCAGAAAATAGGGATAAAATAGTTAAATAACTCTTAACATATATGTACATATATATATTTATTATATAGATATTCACATTTTTAAATACGAGATAATAAAATATAACAAATATTCTCTACTAGCTAAGGACAAGGCTGTGTATTACTGGATATTTCCATATCCTGCATATCATATCAGTGGGATCATGGGTGTTATCGTTGTAGTAGATAATAAAATATAACAAATTACAAATAGAAGCACATATTCTTAAAAAAAATTTAAATACATATTTCAAAAACTCAATAAATGTCCTGCTAATATGGAGGATCTGAAAATATTTAATAGTACGTAGTCTTACTCCTAACTCAATTCAAGAAGTTGTTATCCCAGTAACATATCCATAATATGGGAGAATCTAAAAACTAACGAGATATCATAAAGCTTAAAACATAGCCACAAGTTGCTCATATATCTAAGATTACCACAAGTAGATTTTGTCCTGACAAATCTATTGAGCATCGATTGATGTCATAGACCCACCTCATTCTTGGTCAATGTTCCAGTCTTATCACTGCAAATTGTTGTTGCTGAACCCATAGTTTCACAGGCTGAAAGCCTACGGACCTGAAGATCAGCTACTGTTAGAAATTTGGGAACAAGAATGTTTAAGCTAAGACAATAAATATGAAAAAACAAATTGATACTTGCCAAGGCTTTATCTTCCATCATCTTCCGCATTGAGTATGCCAGCCTAAAGAACAGTTATTGGAAAGAAGAAGAATGATGCACGTACAAGCAAATTGGAAAATGTAAGGTTAGTTTTAATTCTCATTTCTAATACTTACGTCAAGGTAACAGCCAAAGGAAGGCCCTCAGGGACAGCAACCACAACAATAGTTACCTGAATGTTTTTATGGTTAGTGACAAAATTACAATGCAAAATAATAATAATAACAATAAACATAAAACATACCCATGAGCTGCACTTACTGCAATGGTGACTATTTTGATTACTCCATCTATCGCTGTACTAAATTTTGTCTTGCCTCTAACAAACTGGGGATTTCCATTGGGATTTTCCGTATTTCCAGTGAAGTATCTAAATCAATTTCTAGATGTTAAGCTAGTACACAAGTGTCATAAGTCTTATTTGAAGAATAACAACTTACCTGCCCAATAGTACAGCAAGCACAAGTACAGCTACCGAAAGCCCAACGATGCCTATGAATGTAGCAACTCCATTTAAACGTACCTATGTCAAGTAAGAAGTCTATTCTTAGAAGTGGACCCCATGAACAATATAATACCATCACAAAAATAATAAGGTTAAACCTGCAGTGGAGTCTCTTCACCAGTTTCCTCTGCAATGCTTGCCATCAACAATCCCCATTCAGTGTTGATTCCAACACCAGTTACCTGTAAAATAGGAAGATAAATATTCTTTATTCTAAAGAAGCATTGGATTCCCTTGCAAATTGAAGATATGAGCATAACATAAAACCTAAATAGGATAAACAAAAATAAGATTTCCTTTGATAGCTAATGCCAAAATCATAATCACAATGTCAACCAAATATAATAAATAGTAAACTTACATACAGAACAAAAGAAAGATCCCAAAGTGGTAATTTTTGTAAAAGACAAATATCAATAAGGCAAATCATGATAAGTCCACCCACCAACAAAAGTATACACATAAAATCCACAGTTTTCGTTTACACACGCTTACATAAAAGCATATATGTGCACTTGCTATGCAGCAAGCAGAGAACAAAGCTCATTTGTTGTAGTTTTTGGTTTATTTGACAAGCCAATCAATTGATTGTTTCAAGGAAGATTTTGGCGAGAAGAGATGCAATCTACTTATCCTTAATAAATCATTCCAATCAAACAACAAAGCTCAAAGGATTCACAATGTTTTCATAAAGAATAAGAGAATTTGGATTTTAAAGCCAAGGCAGGAAATGTTAGGAACCTTGAAGGAAATCCTAGCAACAAGTATATGGATGCAACAATAAGTATTCAATAGGATTGGCAATGGAGAAAGCACAACCTTTTGGTATGACAATTGGCATTGTAAAGGTCCCCTAAATCAGGTAGAAGATGTTCAAGCCTTGAAATTGGTGGTGAGTCCAGAAACTAAGGTGAGAGTATTAATTAGAAACAATCAATGGATATGGCCATTCCATAACAATAGAAAGTGCCAACTTTATAATGGAAGAATTGCCTAGATGTCAAGAGGGAGAACAAGATGAAATTTATTAGCTAGCTGATAAATCAAGGAAGGTTAGCACAAAAGCATGCAAAACACTTTTGCAAATTCCACAGAACAGAAGGCTAGAGTGGACAAATTTAGTATGGGACAATGACATCCATCCATCTCATTCATTTTATCTTATAGATGGGAATCAGTGGAGGATTGCTTACGAGGGACAAGATCAAGTTCTCCATTAACACATTGCAGTGTGAGTTATGTAGTACAAAAATGGAAATTCTGGCGCATCTTATGATTAGATGCAGATATATCAGGCAAGTTTGGGATCGGATGAAAATAATTCTCAACTTGGACAGACCAATGGACTCTCGAAGTGAAACTATTACTTGGTTGGATAACCTTAAGAGTGCATAATGTAGTTGATATTAAAACAATTAAGTTGGGCAACTTTGGTGTACTACATTTGGAAGAAGCGAAATTGCAGAATTTTTAAGTAACAAAGCTGAAGCATAGAAATGGTTTTCGAGGACATTTTCCTCCATTGCAGATTGGCCATGTTAGCAAGAGGAATAGCAGCAAAAATGTCAAGTAGTATGAAGAGAAGATGGAAATTGGTGTAATACTGGTTTATGTGGTCTCATAAGTACTCCAAAATATTAAGTAGACATTTACTAGGAACCACAACTCTTTGTAATGTAATCTTTTTGTATTATCCTTGACATTTTGTATTCTAGATGTAATTACTTTTAATTAATCAAAATTTTAATTTTCAAAAAAAAATGCTCAGAGGATAAATAGGTACAAAGGATCAAGCCAAAAGTTATTGGATTACATGCATAGTAGACAAAAAAAGACAAAAAGGAAACAAGAAATGAGAAAGAATACACAATTACCAGCATGGTACCAATGCCATCAGCTACTTTGCAGCCAGACATTAGAAAGGGTGTCTTGTGATCCTTGTGAACCTACAATAGGAATCATATTAAGAGAGAACAAACCTCAAAGTTAAAAGAGACTCAAAAGATCTAATAGGAAATAGACAATTGGCTAGAGAACTCACAATCTTGCTTTCACCAGTCATGCTAGATTCGTCAACTGCAAGGGAATGACCAGTAACTAAGATTCCATCAGCTGGGACCTACACAAAAAACATCAAGAAGTATTAGCTTCTTGCAGTCAATTTCAAAATGCAAACTCAATTTGAGCTCAACAGATACAAAGCTCACCTGATCACCTATTTTTAGAGGTACAACATCACCAACAACAATCTCAAATATTGAGATTTTCATTATCCTTGCAGCTCTCATAACCTACACAAAGTTGTACATGCATCAGAAAGTAATATGAAGATGAATAAAAATGTGAGGCACTAATATGAGCAAGTACATACCTCTAACTGTATATTTCTTTTTTCCTCATTTAAACTTTGAAACTGGAGAGATTGACGATAATCACTTACAGCTAGTTAACAAAATGTCAAAAAAGAAAATGATGAATTGGATTGTCAATGTAAAGAGAACGCACTCTATTTTAGAGATTTAAATGCCATGTGAAATGGGTTCCAAATGCCATGCAAAAAGGGTGCTAGAACCATATAGTAAGATTTGCATGAGATTGCATTAAACTTGAGCAAACACAACTTGATTGAAAGCAATCAATCCTCTTTCAGTAGTACAATCAGCAAGGTCATCAAAGAAGAAAAGACAAAGGAAGACTAAAGAAGAACAAATGATATAGATTTGACATGGACTAAGCCAATCCCAATACCAAATTAAGCAAATAAACAAAACCACCATCAAAGAGGTGACTCAAGACTGATAAAAAAAAACACATCTATATACTTGTTTAAACATGCCTATAGAGCAGTTATTTTATGGCCTAGAAAAAGTAGACTAGGTCAACAATGAAGAGCTCTACAAACTCGGCAATGTTATTTCAATTGGTTGGAAGGAAAGAGAGAATTTGAAAAGGAAGGATAGATCTATAGTGACATCCAACATAACAAAATATTGTTGAACTCCTAAGGTATCAACTTCATTCTTTTCTGTTCTTTTATCCATATGGAAATCAGAGAGAACTGGAAAAAGAAAACTGCAAGCAAAAGTCCAGTACCTGTAACAACTATGACAAGAATAACAGCAAAAGCAATGCTGGCACCATCATACCATCCTTCATCCACACCCTACGGAGCATAGAATTTATGAACATAGTCAACATTATTCTGAAGCAGGCAAGAATAGTTCAAAGAATTTACCATTCCCTTCTTACTAAGAAATTCCAACGCTAGGGAAAAAAAAAAAAGAAAAGAAACAATGAGCCACTAAATTGTTGACATACGTGTTATATGGCACGAATCTCACACCATGTATTCATTAATCGTGGAATATCGAACCTTGACCACTAACTAAAAAGATGCAAATCATGGAGAATTTCACATAAGGAAAATTCATGTATATTAATTGATTAATTATAGTTTCAATTAGTGTCCAATTATATAAAATATATCATAAATCATGGAATTAGAAAGCGTCTTATAAATTATGGGATTAAATATAGTATTATAATATCCCATAAATTATGATATTAGAATTATTATTTTCCATTTATAAGTATTAGAATTTTGTACATAAGCTAAGCCTACTATAAACAATTTAATGCACAATTCCTATTCAAATTCTACGATGATATTAGAGCCATATTAGGCTCCTTGGATTAGTCGTTTCCAACATTCATTCAAAAAATATTTGTTTTTTCTCTTTTTTTGGTTCAACCTTCATTGCTCCACCTTATTTCCTTCCTTGCATCTCAACTTTTATTGTTCTCTCCTCCCTATTTTATCTCTTTCATGTTAGCTTTCATTACTAATTATTGTGCCATAATCGATGACTTTTTAACAATTATAGCTGGCGTAGAGGATGTCAAAATAAGCCCATCAGTAAATTTAAGAAATGTTCTTCATGTTCATAAACTATATACCAACCATGTTTTCATATAAACAATCACCCAAGATTTATGTTGTAATGTGACTTTTTACATTAGTCATTGTGCATTTCAGGACAAGGATTCAAGGAGGATGCTTGGACTCGCTAGAGAATAGGATGGCCTCTACTATCTTGAAGCACTAAGTAAGTTGAAAATAACTAAGCACAAATTATTCCTTTCTTTCATATTAGATTCTATTGAATCTAATAAAAAAATTTGCTTCACCATTATTGATTAGGACATCCATCATTTCTTATTATTAAGATTATGTTTCCGTCTTTGTTTACAGACCTTAATGCTCAAAATTTTTATTATGAGGCATGTGATCTTGCCAAACACAAGCGCGTAACTTTTCCAATTAGCAATTGAAGGAGCTCTATTCTTTTCTTACTTATACTGATATTTGGGGCCTATCTATTGTTTCTAATGTTTATGAGGCAAGATAGTTTGTTTCTTTCATTGATGATTATACTCGTGTTACCTGAATTTTCCTACTAAAAACATAAATTTGATTTTTGTACCATACTCACAAATTTTTATTCCATGATCAAAGGTCAATTTGGGACCAATATCAAGAGTCTTAGGTCAAATAATGCCAATGATTATTTGTAGAGATTATATATTAGTTGTAAACACTATTATTATTTGACAGATATTATGGTTGTTAATGATATCCCTTGATTTAAGGGATTTTAATTAAGATTTTCTCTATATCTAGATCAGGTGGTTTCCTATTCTGTATGTAAGACTTACTGTATATATTCTAATGTATTGTGACCACAAGAGAGTAAGAGAGCAATAAAGAATTTTTCCTCTCAATCGTCTTCAACATGGTATCAAAGCTCTAGGGTTTCTTTGTCAAAATTTTGCCGCTATACAGCCTTCATTGCTATCAGTTTTTCTCCAGTTTTTTCACAGCCTTAATTGTTGTATTTTTTCAAAAGTCTTCTATTTTTTTAAACCTTCTATTCCTTCACTATGTCTACAATCAAAACAGCCATCTCAGAAGAGGTAAATTCTGCCCCAAAAACTAGTGAGTTACAAACATTAGAGCTTCCTATCGACTCAATGGAAAAAACTATCTGAAGTGGTCTCAATTCATTCATACATACCTAAAAGGTAAAGGAAGACTTAGCCATATAACTGGAAATGGACTAGAAAAGCAAGACCCAGCGTTTGAAGCATGGGATGATGAGGATTCAATGATTATGTCATGGCTTTGGGACTCGATGGATCCTACCATTAGTGACACCAGCATGTTTCTTGCTTCTGCAAAGGAGATTTGGGAGTTTATCTAGCGTACCTATTCCAAGGATCGTGATGCAGTTAGAATTTATGAGGTAAAAATCAAAACTAGGGCAGCAAAACAAGGGGACAAATTGTTACAGAATATGCCAATTTTCTACACAATTTATGGCAAGAACTTGATCATTATCGAGTGTTTGAGATGAAGTGTGCGGAGGATGCTACAATCCTAAAGAATTTTATTGAGAAAGATCAAGTATATAATTTTTTGGCTGTTTGAACCCAAAATTTGACCCAAGTAAGAGTCCAGATTATAGGTAAAGAAGAGATGCCATCATTGGAAGAGACAACCTTGCCAATTAAAGCTGAGGAGAGTAGAAGAAACATCATGCTTGAAGTTCCAACAACCTAAGGGACTGCACTAGTGACAAAAGGAGATCAACAAGAGAGAGGGAGGACTGACAAAAATCCTCAGTTGAAGGATAACAAAAACAACTTGTGGTGTACATATTGCAAGTAGCCAAGACACATCAAAGAAAGATGTTGGAAATTAAATGGTAAACCACCAAGTTATAAGTGAGAAACCGTGGAGGGCAACCAACGTTCCAACAAAGAAATTAACCTCAAGCTCACTCAGCAGAATAATTCAATGAAGAAGTAAAGGTGGACAATGGCGGATTCAGCAGTGAGGAGATTGAAAAATTGAAAAACTTGCTAGATTCCCATGAAAAACCATCTGGGGTTTGTTCATTGGCTCCCTCAGGTAAGTCTTCATTCTCCACTTAGATGAATGTCTCAGATACAACCTACCAATTCATGGATAACTGATTCTGGAGTCGTAGACCATATGACTCATTCATCACATTTTTTTCAATGCCTATAACCCTTGCCCTAGTAATAGGAAGATCATAGTGGCAAATGGATCGTTGGCTACCATTGCAGGTATAGGAAACATCATGGTTACACCTACCCTCACTCTTAAAAATGCACTTCATATGCCAAAATTATCAACCAACCTTGTGTCGATCAAAAAACTTTCTCATGATCTTAAATGCCTTGTAATTTTTTCTCCTCCTTATTGTGTTCTGCATGATCAGGGCTCGGGGAGGAAGATTCGACTTGCTAAGGAAAGGAATGGCCTCTACCACCTTTATTCATCTCAAAGTATTATGAATAATTTATCTGTATTTAGTTCTTCCAATAAAGAGACCATTTGGCTCTATCATCTTCGCCTTGATCATCCTACGTTTAGAGTCCTTAAATTCATGTTTCCAAACTTGTGCAAAGGATTAGACATTTCATATTTTCATTTTGAAATTTGTGAGTTGGCAAAACACACTCGTATATCTTTTCCTATCAACAATAAAAGTAAGTTCTAAACCTTTTCATTTGATTCATAGTGACATATGGGATCCTTCTCCTATTTCAAATATTCTTGGTGCCAGATGGTTTGTTACATTTATAGATTAGTGTACTCGAGTTACTTGGCTTTACTTACTATAACAGAAATCTGATGTTAGCAGTCTTATCCCTAATTTTCTTTCTATGATTCACAATCAATTTGGGGTCAAAACTAAGAATTTTAGGTCCGACAATGCTAGGGAATACTTCAACCACACAATGGCTCCATACTTTCAAAAGCAAGGGATTATTCATGATTCTTCCTATGTTGACACACCCCAACAAAACGGTGTGGTTGAACGTAAAAATGGCTACTTACTCAATGTGACTAGGGCCTTACTTTTTTAGGGAAATGTTCCAAAATCTTATTGGAGGGAGGTCATCCTCATAGCTACTCGTATGTCAATAGATTGCTCTCTCAAGTTTTATCCAATAAAATTCCCATGGAGGTCCTCAACACCTTTTATCTAGAGTTTCAAAGTTCTAATGGACTCATTCTTAGGGTGTTTGGTTGCATAGCCTTTATTCACATTCATAGTCATCAAAGAGGAAAATTAGATCCTTGACACACAAGTGTGTTTTCCTTGGTTATTTATCTACACAAAAAGGCTATAAATGCTGTAATCCTCTAACCAAAAAACTTTATGTTTCAACTGGTGTGACTTTCATAGAAGGCCAACCATAATTCAAGCTGTCCAAACTTTAGGAAGAGACTATATTCCTACCAAAAAATAGTATTTTTCATAGTACTTGTTCCCTTCATCTCCCTAGTCGTCCAGTAAAGTCAACATCACTCCCTAGTTCTCCATAAGCTTCTATTCCTTCATCAAATCAAAGTCCATCATCAATTCCTACTTCTGCAGAATCTAATCTGAATCCAGCCCAGGCTCTTGAAACCATATCTTCTCAAGTTCCAAATCAGATTATTCATAATGCTTCGAGATTTTTGCAGGTATATACTTGGAGGCCGGTTCCAAACCTGCAACAAGTTTAAGAATCCAACTTGATCTTTGACAAGAACCCAAGAGAAGATCATATCCAACCCTAAGCACACAGTCAATAGAACCACTTAGTGATGATGTGCACCTTCCTATAGTTATCAGAAAAGGCAGTAGAGAATGCACAAAAAGACCCATGTACCCATTGTCTCAATATATTTCACTTAGAAATCTGTCACCAAACCATAGAAAATTCATTACAAGCCTCAACATCATTTTTATCCCTACTAACTTATCTGAGGCATTGTCAAAAAGAGAATGGAGAAATGCCATGAAAGAGGAGATGGCTGGTCTAGAAAAGAATCAAACTTGGGAGATTGTGGATAGACCAAAGGGGAAGAACATAGTGGGATTTTTACACCTAAGTATAAAGCTGATGGATCACCTGAGAGATATAAAGCAAAGTTGGTTGCTAAGGGATATACTCAAACTTATGGTGTAGACTATCAGGAGACGTTTGCACCTGTGGAAAAAATGAACACTATTAGGATTCTACTATCCCTAGTAGCACATTTTGATTGGTAGCTTAAACAATACGATGTAAATAATGCATTTCTTTGGAGACCTAGATGAAGAACATGGATATCCCTCGAAGATTTGAAAAAGAAACAAGGATAAAGTTTGCAAGTTGAAGAAGGCCCTTTATGGACTAAAACAATCACCGAGAGCATGGATTGGAACGTTTAACAAAGTTATGAAAACATCTAGATACCAACATAATCAAGGTGATCATACTTTTTTCATAAAGCACTCGTCTGCAGGGGAGTGACGGCACTTCTTTTGTATGTCGATGACATCATTGTCACTGGAAATAGTGAAAAGGAAAAACTAGAACTAAAACAACGACTGGTCAAGGAATTCGAGATAAAGGAACTTGGGAGACTAATGTACTTTCTAGGTATTGAGGTGGCATACTCCAGAAAGGGGATTTTCATATCCCAACAAAAATATGTGTTTGATTTATTAAAGGAGATAGGAAAATTTGGATGTAAGTTGATATCTACACCAATATAAGCTAATCAAAACCTCGAAGAAGCAAAAGAAGAACCTCCTGTGGAGAGGAAAACGTATCAAGGGCTTGTAGAGAAGCTCATCTACCTTGTGCATACTTGACCAAACATAGCATACTCTGTAAATGTAATTAGTCAATTCATGCATGATCTGAGGGAGACACATCTACAAGTTGCTTATAGAGTAGTACAGTATTTGAAAGGAAATTCAAGGAAAGAAATCCTATTCAAAAGACAAAAGGATCTTGCCATTGAAGCCTACACTGATGCAAATTATGGAGGATCTATAGTGGATGGACAATCAACTACTGAATACTGTACATTCTTGGGGGTAATCTTATAACATGGAGAAGTAAAAAGTAGAACGTTGAAGCTAGATCAATTGTTGAATCAGAATTCAAAGCAATTGCTCAAGATTTTTGTGAGATGCTATGCTGAATATTATCCTAAGCGACATAAGAGTCACGTGGGAAGGTCCTATGAAACTCTACTATGATAACAAATCTGCTATCAACATTGCTTATAATCCTAACAAATCTGATATCAACATTGCTTGTAATCCTATACAACATGATAAGACTAAGCATATCAAGATTGACAGGCATGTCATCAAAGAAATTGAAACGGGGACTAGTATGTTTATATTATGCTCCACCAAGGTACCAACTCACTGACGTTCTTACCAAAGGGTTGAACAACTCCAACTTTCATGATAATATTTTCAACTGGGAATGAACGGTGTCTATTCCTCAACTTGAGGCGGAGTGTAAAGATGTATATTAGCTATGCTATTAATGATATCCCTTGATTTGAGGGATTTTAGTTAAGATTTTATCTATTTCTGGATTAGTTAGTTTCCTATTCTATATCTAAAACCTATTGTATATATTTTGATGTATTGTAACCCCAAGAGACTAAGAGAGAAATAAAGAATTTTTCCTCTCAGTCTTCTTCAACATTATTTAATTAAGTTCTTAGCCAATACTTATAAAAAGAACGAATAGTTCATGAGTCATCTTGCATGTATTCTCCGTAACAAAATAGGGTAGCAGAGAAGAAAAATGGTCATCTCCTTGTGAGCCTAAATACCACTACCATCCCTACCAACTTACTTGAGGCTATATCCAATGAAAATTGGAAACAGTATATAAATGTGGATATGGAGGCATAGAGAAAAAATAAAACTTAGGAATTAATTACCTATAGGAAAGAAACCAATGGGTTGTATGTGGGTATATATAATGAAATATAATACAAATGGGTCAATTAAGAAATACAAGGCACAGTTGGTAACAAAAGGCTATATTTATGAATATGACTACAATATTATTGTCATTAGCAACTAATTATGGTTGAGAACTATAACAGTTTGATGTTGAAAATGCATTCTTACATGGAGAACTACAAGAAGAGATGTACATGGAAGTTTCACCACGTTATGGGAAAATTTTGGCTAGTCATACACTGTGTAAGTTGAATACACTGAATGTGACGTAGTGTGGGAAGGAAAATAAAGATAAGTAGAAGAGAATAGGTTATAATTGATGTAGA
>JAOQMP010000004.1:24673739-24687003 GCA_027563575.1 Erythroxylum pedicellare
AAATATTTTTAATTTTAAATATATTTTATTTTATAATAAAAATTATTTATATGTATAATTATATTTAAAATATATTAATCAAGGTACAATATATTAATTATTATATAATTTTAAACCATATGAAACATAAATAAAAATATATTTAACTAAATCTTTTATATAGATTATAAGATAAATAAAATTAACATTAAATATAAATATTAAAATATATTTAAAAAAGTCCAATAATATTATATAAATTTCAAAATAAACTTGAGGATATGCTTATGAGTATTATGAGAACTATGTATAAAACATAAGGACAAAAGGGACTAAAAATAGGATCATTAATTGATCTAAAAAATCTACTTTTAAAAGTACGTTTTTTAGAAGCTCCAATTTTGAGCTTCTTAAAAAGTTATATTTTAGCTGCCAAAAAAACTATATCTACTAAAAAAGTGTTTTTCATTTTAGAGTCAAACACTCATTTTTCTTTAAAAAAAAACTTTTGTGATTTAAAAATGCTTATTCACCTTCTAAAAACTCAACTAAACAGGCATTAAAAATGTTTAATTTTGTAAAAAATTTTTCTAATTAGAAGTATCCGCTAGGTCATAGTCGGGCCAAGTCATGGCCCACCTGTGATCCGATTAATTCGAGTTAACATCTGGCCGAGTTTAGCTTAAACTTTTATGACATTTCTACCGAAAATCGCTAAAGACAAGGCACGAATAACCTAATATAAAAAAGTTAAAGAAAATCCTTTAGGTCGTTTGTTATTTTTAGTTTTAGTTTTTATTTTTTATTTGTAATTAAAAGTTAAAAAATTTTAAAAATTTATTTAGTTGAGATTTCTAATATAAAAATTAAAAACAAAAACTTATTTAGTTGAAATTTATAAGCAAAAGTTAAAAACAAAATTATGTTTAATTTTATTATCTTGTTTATATTTTTTAATTATACTCTTTATGTCAATTATTTTTCATATAACATATTATGTTTTAAATTAATCAATTCTCATTATAATTAGAAATAAAATATATGTATATTTATATAATTAAAAATTTTACACATTAATTATATATAATAAAATTCTATGAATTAGTGAAATACATTAATCACTCACCAAGAAAATTACATCACTCCGGAGCAGCCTATTTCTTGGTTTAAAAGCTTCACTTTATTTTTTTGGGAACAAAAGTTTCATTCCTATCCCCAAGACCCATCTCTAGTTTCTTCATTTTCTTGTTAGAACTAACGAATGATCTAATTCTTTTGTCCCCTCCTTTGCAGCAATTCTTCTTTCTAAAGACTAACTTGTCAGACTTCCATACCTCGCAACTTGTATCAATTGCAGTGCCTTCACTTCTCGGGTAACCCTTGAGCTCTTTGTCACCATTAAACTTCTCTTTCCTTTCATCCTCTTCTTCTTCTTCCGCGACCTCTGGGACATCATAATCACCCCCACAATCAACACTACCAATAGTACCAGACTTGGTGGTGGAGGCCAAACAAAGCATTGGGGGAGGAGGTCGAGCAATATGAAAAGGTAAATGGTGTATGAGGAAAATAGTCTAGAAAGTCAATGTCACAGGAGTGGCGTGGGCATTTGTGTCTACAATGCATTGGGGAGGTGCATGATATCACGTGGAGTTGTTGAGTGGTCTCGACGTGGCACCTTGGATAATTGCTACAGGCCAACATTACTCCCGTCAGTTGACTGCTAATGGGAAGCTCCTTTACATTATTGATTTTCGCTGTAAAAGAGCAACTAATGGGAAGCTCCTTTACATTACTGATTTTCGCTATAAAAAAGCAAGCACAGGGCGATGAACACAAAAGAAGAGTGAAAAAATAGGGAAGTGTTGTTTTAATAAAAAAAAAGAAACCTATTTTAAATACATACAAAAACATTTTTTACATTTTTATAAAATTGATACGATTTTTTACTCTTAAAAACAAGAAATGGCAACAATTCTCAACCAAACACATTTTAATGACTTATTTCTTTTTTCATGAAAACCACAACAGAAACCAAGAAAAAAAATATGAACAAACAAGTCCTTTTTTTTTAATTATTTGATAAATGGTGTCGACAAGAAATTATTCAATTGTTAAATTATATTATATCTACCTTAATTATAATTCAAGTCTAATTTAAATCATATAATTGAAATTTAATTTTAATTAAATTAAATATTTCATATTTAATTTTAAAAGTTTTAAAAGTTTATAGTTAAGTCTAAATTTGAATTAATTTTTCTATCAAATTGCTATACATATGTCATTTTTTAAGTAATAAGGAAGAAGATCAAAACATGCCAAAAAATGGGTTATCAAGAATGTAGAGGAGGTAAGATTGATAGTTGATCAGATTTAGTATGAATCATACGTAGACAATAGTTGGAGTCAGACAACTCTCCTAAGGTCCCCTAGTCTAAGATCCAAAAAAAAAAAAGGATCAAATTGGCCCTTGCGAACAACTTGATGCATTCTTTGTTGAGAAATCGAGAGGCATCCTATCTCGCGTGTAATAAAATAATTAAGAAACTTTTTGGTATTTTAATTTCTCAAAAACAAAATCATTTTAATTCTATAAGATTAGTAATATATAAATCATAATAAGGGATATAAAAATAATATGATCAAGCTTAAGAATAATGTATGAATCTAATTCATACCTTATTTCGAAGCTTGATCATATTCTTATTCTATCCCTTGAATTATTTCCAAAATGGATCTATCTCAACCATTGTAACCGCACAAGTGTCCAACCTCTAACGCTATCTACAAAATAAGATAAGAAAACTTTATAACTCTTACAGAGATAGTTAAGCAAGAACTGCTAGCTCACTTAGAGCTTAAGCCTATCTATAATAAGTTTTCAATCTTTTAGTAATTTAATTGAAATTAAATTATAATTTCAATTAAACTTTAGTTACAATTATAAATAATTCTAATTAAATACCAATTATGTTCAAATAAGATCCAATATCTCATATTTAATCATAAAGTTTAACCAAACTTACAATCGAGTCCAACTTAATTAAAATATCTTTGTTCTCTTCAGCCCATTTTTTATATGAGATCCATTAAGTTCCCAACTATATTGGCAATGGATATAAATTATAACCATAAATCATATTTAGGATTTGATAAATTATACTTCTTTAATTTATCTTTAAATTTCTAATTAAACAATTTATATCCACATAATAAGATTGACATCTAGCAACACATCATAACTACCTACATAATTAGGAATTTCAAAGTGATTTTCACTGACCTTTTCGTGCAAGATTTTTGTGTATAATTCAGTCATTTCATTATACAATGTTCTGATTATATATAAAGTATGAAATTAATACTCTATTTTGAGTCCAATCATATTCGTTCTCCACCATTAGTTATTGATTCGATTAATGACATTTATAAATTATTTAGAAAGCGTTATTCTACCTTGGTCAAGTATTTTCGAATCAACACTAATCAAAAACAACAAAATATTCTTCCTAATTACTTTAAGATGATGAATCATATCTTGATCACTCAACTGTCTCTATATAATTCATGCTACATCTAGGCATGGCTATAGAAGAAATATTATTACATAATACAATATCTCATATTATACTTTCCTCTTTACATAAATCCATACTCTTACGGAATTTTGTTGTGAAGGTATTCACCAGAGAATCTCATTCCTTATAAATAACTAAAATTTTAAGACTTAACATAACAATCTCCTCGAAGTGCTTCAGCATTCTCAATGCTTAATTTTTACTTAGATTTAAACAATTTAGGAAATTTTCAAAATTTTAAATCAATATTTCATTTAACAACTATATCGCATAAAATTATTAATGATCTAATTTATCCTTTTTATGAATTGTTATTCCACCCAACACATTACACGTATAAGATTTAACAATTTAACACTATCATCATTCTTTCACTAAGGTTGATTTGGTTATTTTTTAACTTAACAAGCTTCATAAGTTCCATATGATTCATAATCAAAAGGATACATATATCCTTATGTGTAACTTTATGGTTCTCATTATGATGATTTAACCAACAAGACATAAAGGAATAATCTCAATTATCTAGCTTTGTATTTTTGCCACTTTTTTTAAGCATAAGTCTCTTTTAATCCTAACATACAAATTATTTGAATAAAATTGGATCAACTATTTTTACTCAACAATATATTTCTTATCATGTATTGAACATTATAACAATATTGAATCAAAATTCAATATCATATACTTATAACCATAAACTAGAATATATATGTAACATCCTGTTGCTCATGTTAAGACAAGATTAGTGAATTATGAGAAATTAACGAGAAACTAGTAAATCCATATCATGCTTTGGACATTTTTGCACATATATGAGAATTTTGATTATTGCACATGAACATAATTGTACATGCATTCATTGATATTTTCGGGTTTAATTGAGTTACAAATGCGATTAAGATGTGAATTATGAGTTATTTGTGGTGAAAATTTATTTGGAGCATATTATGATTATTTAGAAATTTTTGATGAATTTTAGGAAAATTTTGAAATTTGGAGTATTTTTGGACTAGAAATAATGGACCACTTATATTGTGACACGTAGACTGAATAAGTTAGTGACAATTGGCTCACGTGAATAGTGACATATGAAAGACATGCAATGCATTCTAATGTTTTGAGTAAGGGAAGTTTACTGTAGCTAGTGTTCTTCGCTGTGAAAAAACACTTAGCACCAAATAGCAAATTGTTATGCTTTCTGTACACTTGATTCCCTCTTATTGCAGGAATTAATTATTGGATCAAGTAAGTGAATTTGATCATGTTTTACCGTTGTTGATTCTATATATAAATTTATTCATGAGTGTCTGAGGAGTGTAGTTCGGTGATGAATGAATCAGATGAATGATTTTTGAAATAGGAATATAAAATAGGTTCTGTTTTGAATATACAAAAGTGCTAGAAAGTTGATGTAGAAATAAAAACTATGTTTTGGTTTAGAGAAATCTGAATATGTTGATTTTATTGTTCATGCTTGAATTTGTGGAAATGAATTTAAATGAGTTTACTGAAATGAAGTTTTTGTAAGGTCGTACTATAGAGTTGATGAATTGATAAGTTGTTATGATGAAATGAAAGAGTTAGAAAAAAAATGGAAAAACTGCATCAGATGGAAGTAGTAAGAGAAACAAAATGCAGAAGTTGGAATTTGCATATATGAGAATGGGATTTTTATGTTTTTGTTTAATCTGGAGTTTTTAAATTGTTTTGTATTGATGAGATAAAAATTTAGTTAAAAGAATTAGTTTAAGTGTTATTTGTGATGATTGAAGAAGATTGAAGTAAAAGTAAAATTCTGGAAAATTACAGTAGAGAGAGAAAGTGAATATAAAGTTTTAGATTTTTGGTGATTGAATGTTAAGTTTGAATATGATTTGTTTAGAGTTTGTATTGGAGTTAAAAATGTAGTATAGATGATTCAGAAGTGTGTAAATCTAGTACGGAAAGAAAAATGGAAGGAGAAGAAGAAGAGTAATAATCGATGAAGAAAAGGAGGAAGCACGATCATGACTTCGTTGTTAATAGTTGCAAGCATGAGACGAGGGAAAGAAACGAACTATTTTTGGATGCCTGAAGTCATGATGGCGACTCAAGGTGTGATCTCGCGATCGTGCTTAACTATGATTGTGACTTTGCAGGAGAGTTGGTGATCTCACGATCGTGCAGACTCATGATCGCAACCCGAAGGTCAAACTCGCGATTGTTTTTCTGGAAGTTATTTTTCTGAACATCCTTCGGTATTTTTGCTATAAGCTCTTCACCCAATGTCCAAATGATCCGATTCTTGAACCAATAGATTCATAAGACATTGATATTCATCTCCACAAAAAATGATAGCCATTTTAAATGTATTTATTCATGAATTTAAGATGAAAATGTTGACTATGTTGAAGTATAATAACTGGAATGATTTTACTGATCATACTTCGATATTTTGAGAATATTTTGATCTATAGGATTCCAAATAAAATGATTATTAATTTGAAATGAACTAGATTCGTAGGGCTACAAATTGTTTGATATGATTGAATTTCAATTCTGTCATTAAGAGTTGCAAAATCTGACTTGAAATTGAATATAGAGTACAATTATGTTTTAAGAATAGTCCAAAGCAAATTAAGTATAACTTTGGAAACACTAAATCAAATTGAATGATCTTTATATCATTAGAAAGTTAAGAAATTGGAAAACAATTGACTGGAAGAAAGTATTGCCTAATTGTGTCATTTACATTATCAAAATGATGATGCGAGTTGACCCGAAAGTATATTGTTAGAAAAATCTGAAAAGGGTCATTTGATATGCACGGGCGTGAGTTAAGTTTTCACACCCATGACTGAATTAATTTGGACTACACAGCCGTGACTCTTCTTGGAATGTATGAGGGCTTTGATATCTGAATGATTTGGTGATAAGAGTTCAATAAGATACCCGAATTTTTCATTGAACATGCATTGTGCATTTTTGATATACATAGATGTGCATAAGGAAATATTTATACATTTGTGCAAAAGTGTAATATTTGTATATGTGTTTTGTATGATATAGAGGAGTACGTTGGACGATAGTCAGACATTGCCAGACTATCAAAGCAATAGCATATTAGAGTATACAGTGAGTCAACCTAGATGATTTTCCTAGGATTTATTGCATTTGTATAATTTTCAAATATTAAATGTTTGTGATTTGTTTATGGATTCCGGAGTCCGAGGAGTTTAATGTTTGGGAATGTATTCAAAGTTCTCCATATGTATTTGAATTTTGAATGATATTTGAATTCTCAAAATAAATTAAATGCCAAACTTAGGTTTGATGACTATGAGATTTCTAACTGTGCATCATATGTATTTGATGCATTTCATATAATACATGCTCAGATAAAGGCATTGTGACTAGAGTAGCCAGTATAAAAGCACTTGCACGTAAAACTTTGCTCTGTGATTTCGAATTCTACACGTAGAGCCATGCTCGGTGATTTTATTTTGACTGAGCCTTATAGGCCAGTATTTGTATAAGTATATGATAGGCACTTGGTCACAACAATAAGAATGAATGTGAGTCTCATACATATAGCATTCATATATGATTGAAATTTATTGAATGATTTGCAAAGTTGAAATAAATGATAAATTGATATGAACTATTTGACTATATGAACTGTGTGATTATATGTTATGCCATGTTAATTTGGGTATTTAGAATTTACATGTTCTGAATGAATATTTGTGTATATGACCTGGTTGAAATCATCTATGATGGTCGCTAATTGAGTTCGCAAAACTCATAAAAATTGCAATGTGACTTTTCAAGTACGAGACAGGAGACCTAGTTTCTTTATCTGGATTTGAGGAACATTTTGTACTAGTTATGACTCAAAGGTCTATTAGTTGACATCATAATAGTTGAAATTTGCATTTTGTAGTTTTTGTCTAGAACTTGTATAAAGTTTGCAAAAATACAGTGTAAGCTTTTGTTAATAAATGCAATGAAAGGTTTTAAATTTTCATAACTTTTAATTAAGTTAGTTGATGCCATTTGTAAGTTGGATTTGTTTTTTCTCTAATATACCATTATCATAGGATATGTATTTGAATGGCCTTGGATATTCGGGTATATGCTTTAGGGTAGTAGGATGTTACATTTTTAGTATTAGAGCATGGTTTGACATCTTTAGGGACACAATATGATCAATAGTGAGAGATTTAGAAAGTGATCACAAATTTTTTTTGTTATAGGTCACCTTCCATAGGAGATCAAATTGGAGAGTCAACTGACATGGAATCTGTAGGAGCCAATGTAGAGTCTCCTATACCTGAGTTTGCTCAAATGCCTCCGAGAATTCCCGTGAGGCGAGAAAGAAGATACGATAAATTGAGAAATCAGGGAGTTGTGGACTTCCATGGAAATATAGACCCGGTTGAGGCAAAAGTGTTGGACCCTGATTCTGGAGCCCAGCTCTGATGTCATAAAATTGTGTTCTTATGCTTGTTACCATGTATGCTTACTCCAATTAACCCTCATTAGTCATACTCGGTTTATCTTCATTCTCTGATACCATAAGTGTCGGGGCCTATTTCTGAATCATTCTTATACTGAAGCAAATATTTTATGCTCAACATCCATCCAAAAATTGAAAGTCTTAAGGACCTAATTAGAATTTGATTCCTTATAATAGTTTGTAGCTCTATGTCTTTAGTTTATTCAAAAATAAGAATCATTTCATTCGGAACCCTATAGATCCAGATACGATCGCAATATCGAAATATGTCCAGTAAAAATATCCGATCTATACTCTTCCAAACCATACCCTTACTTTGGTTTAATCACTCCTTTTCAATTCAATATCAAATGCTATAAACTTTGATGGAGAGGTAGAAAATGTGTTAGAAATCTAATGGTCTAAGAATCACTTCATTTGGAGGTTGAATAACAATGTTATGGCCAAAAGAATCAAACAAGGTTTTGTTCTCAATCATATTGAACCTGTTTCGGGATAATTTGTATAACTTGCTCTAGAGATATTAGATCAAGTTTATTTTTAGATGATTCGAAAGAGGACTTCAATATCTACAACTTTTATGAAGACCTTGAAGATAGATTTTGTCATTTAAAGGGTTAGAACTAAACCAGACAATACAAGATGAAAAGTACCCAGAAGAAGTTTATGAACAGTACACAGAAGATGTTTTACAATTAGCATAACTTTCTCTAGAGATATAGGATCAAGGTTGTTCTTTGATGGTTTGAAAGAAGACTTCAAGATCTACAATTTTCATAAAGACTTTGAAGATAGATCCGATCATCTACAAGGTAAAAATTAGACCAAACGATACAAGATGAACAGTACCCAGAAGAAGTTTATGAATAGTACACAGATATCAGATCAAGGTTATTCTTAAATGGTTTGAAAGAGGAGTTCAAGATCTACAACTTTTATGAAAACCTTGAAGATAGATTCTATCAGCTATAGGGTCAAAATTGGACCAGATAATACAAGTTGAACAGTATCCAGAAGAAGTTTAAGAACAGTACACAGAAGATACACGTCATCACCAGACGATACACATCATCATCATCAGATGATACACATCATCACCAGACGATATGTTATCACTAGATGACACACGTCATCAACAGATGATACAGTCTATACTCCTGATGCGTCTCCACTTATAAGGATCATAACTTTCGACTTTGATGTCCAAAAATTTCATACTATATACCATTAGAAAGCTAGAAAGATAAGATACAACTTTCTAGAAGACAACTTTATCTAATTCAGCCTAGATAAATCTATTTTTCCTCCTAAATTCAAAATATGAAATTTACCTCTATGGAAGACTTGACATTTGCACTATGCAACCTTGGAATGTCTTAAGCATAGCCATTCAACTACCAAATTGATTTCATTAAATTCTCAAATCTAAACACATTTGTCTCATCACATTCAACTACATCTAACTAGTCACAAATTCCTATCTTTCCTTTCCATAACATCTCACTTATGTGTGTATATATATATCAACAATTCAAGTTCAAAAATCATCATCATCATCCATACATAACTCCTATTCCATTTACAACCAAAATAAGAATTTATAAAGCTTTAATGGCATTCCAAGCCACAACACATCATCGGTATCAAAAATCTAAATTACAGAAGATACAAAACCCAAATAATGCGACTATAGCCTTGCTTTTACAAAATCTAAATTTACAAAAATATTGCAACGTAGAATGATTTCTTGACTCTTAGTTACTCGATCTTATTTTCTTCACCTAAGGATGGGATAAAAAGGGGTGAGCTTGAAAGCTCGTAGGTAACAGTTTATAATAGAAAATAAGCAAAACTTTTGAAGACATTCACTTGTCATAGAAAATTTTCATTGAGTTCGTAAAAACACACTTTTCTTATCATGTTGTCAAATTCTTAAACTACAAAGCATGAATGCATCAAACTTGTTAACATAACATAAGCACATCAAAATGGTTTGGGTGGATCTAAAATGGAACGTACTACACATTTCCCATAAGGTTCCTATGTAGCAGCGAACAAAACATACTAACGCAATCCCACATAATGGTTTTGCATAGCCGTGCGCTTATGAGAGTCCATGAAGGAGCTCTATGTTACTAGAGGGTAGGCGGTAGAAACCTTTTGTTAAAGTGCACTTGACTTAACTTAGGGGACTATTTACTTTTTTTAAAATCTCCCTTGACTGTTGTCTTGTCCGGTTTTACCTGACTAACAAGAAACACCCATGCAGCACACATGCGTTCCCAGACACCAGGTATTCCAATAGCATGTGATTTCTGAATCTTAATTTTTCATAGACATGAGATATTTCGAAAACATGATTTTATAAACATGATATATTTTCAAAGAAATCATTTTCAAGCCTTTCATTGATCATCACACAATTTATAAAACAACATATGGCAATTTCTCAAATCATTCAAAAGCAACAAATGCAACACTTATGATGCAATTGAAATCATTAAACTTCTTTGATTCAAAGAAAACGTTAATGGCTTATTTACTCTATTATAAACATTTACCCACCTTGATTTCCTTACTTAAAAACTTGCTCAAAATATCTCTACTCTTGCTTCTCTTGCCTTTCTTGATTTCCTTCTACAATAACAAAAATCCCACTCAATAGGTTTTTCAATTGAAAATCTCACAAAGCACAATCACTAAAATTAGTTCTAGAATACTTAAACCCATGCATTTTCTAAACTCCATGAACCAAAATCCTTCCAAAAATCCAAAAGATTTAAAATGATCTTACCTTGATTCTTCACCAAATAAAGAGATCTTTGGCTCAAATGGAAACTCTTCTCTTCCTCTACCTTTTTCTCTTCTTGAACTACTTCAAAATCTCTCTCAAAAGCTAAGAAATGAAGAAACCCTAGCTCAACTCTCTTCTTTTCTCTCAACCACTGAAATTCCCTTCTCTTTCTTTCTTATTTTCTCTTCTTCTCTCCTAATTCACGTTTTTTTTCTTCTTAAAGGAACCAGACAACATTTCTTCTTCCATTTCTACCCTTAATGAGTCTAAAAAGTCCATTTTACCCTTCCTTATAGGCTTACGTTTTTTAACCTTAATTGTCTTGCCAAAAATACCCTTGAACATTCTTATAACCTTAACACTTTAATTCCACTTATCCATTCAATAATTCCTACTAACTTTGACATGATTAACTAATTTCAAAATGCTTAATCTATTAAAACCTCAAAATTATTTCAATCATGCTCATTTATCAAGAAAAAATTTAAGGGGCCAACATTTCTCCCCCTCTTAAAAGAATTTTGTCCTCGAAATTCTTACTTGATTGATCTAGGGGCAGGGGTATGTCTCCTTTTATGCTCCTCCGTTTTCCATTTAACTTTATCACTTAAATCATGTATTTCAAATAACCCTAGTGAACAGATTCAATCAATCCTTCAATGACTTATTCATATATGACACTATCTTATCTATTTCCTCAATATACTTCATATTACTCACAATTTTTTTCCACTTCCTGTGTCAATAACACCAATATCATGTCATATCAATATTTCTGAATATACTCACATATATCACTTTACGAATCTAAGACATCTTTCATCAGTAGCACTTCTCATAATTATTTTATACAGACCAATTCATGTCGGGCTTAGCTAATCTTTTTTTTTCCTAACCTGAGAACACCTTGGCATGGTGATACTTTCAGAGATAATTTATCTTTCACTTAATAATCCACATCAATGTAGTGTTAATACACTTAACTCTTATGTCTCTCTCACTATATTCCATACCCTTAGTGTTGATCCACCTAACTCATTTAACTTCCTTGAATCACTTAATTTCTACTACAAATTGATTTCTCTTATCGATAACCTGTCAATTAATTCTGGTCTCCAACCATTTTTAGGACTTAATCATCACAATACAAAAGCGAATCTTTCTATCACCTAACTCCTCATACAGTATTATAATGAAATCACTATGATAATGATTGTGATGCTTGAAGTCAAATAGAACTATACATTGATCTTGTATTCCTGTGGACTCTAAAATATAAGCTTTAAGCATATCACTAATAGTTAAGGCCGTCGGCAATTCAAACATTCAATCACTTGATTCTACATTCTTAGCTGATAGATATGGTTTTGGCACATTCCTACTAGAATTTATATCATGGGTTGCTATTTATGCTTATCTAACAATCTCTTTGCTCAATCATCTTAATTGATACACATACTTCTTATTTCAATCACAATGTATCATTCTTCTTATTCTAACTCAAAATTCAGTTCTATTTTCAATCTCTTAATAAGATTCACAATTTCTGAATCCTTAATTTGGGCTTGGTTAATCCTTTTATATGAAATTGATCTTCAATTCTATAGCAATTAACACTCTGATTTGCCCAAAATTTAAATCCACATTCTATTCTCCACATTCTATTACTCATACAATTTACATGTTTTTCTTCAAGTATTCAACTATTCTTTTCAACTTTTCAAATACCTTTAATATATCATCAAATTTTGCTTGGATCGTTTTAATCTTATATACCATAGCACTGTCAAGCAATTGTCAACTCAACTAATTATTACCAAACTCCATGTGCCCCTGATTAGTTCTTGTAATTCCTTAAATAACTAATTCCTCAATGAGGTAACATTGTCTCACATTATTTTCAATTTCCAATTGACTTCCTTTCTCGAATGATTTTCTTAATTCATTCGATTTCCTCATACCTCACTTTGACTTATTTTAATGTTTGCTCATTCATATTAGTTTCTCCACACATTTCAATTTATTTGCAAACTTAACTTCTTGTGTGGGTAGCAAATTCATCAAAACCTAATGTATATCTCCTGTGCATACTCGCAAAGAATATAGCGTAGATCTATGCTGTCCTCACATTAGCCATAGTGTTACAAAATATCCACTCATATAGTTGGATGCTTTACATCAAACAAAACACATACATTCTTAGTAGCATACTCTACTTCCTATGCTTGTGTTTCTACTAGGGATATGACTCCAATATTCATTTTTGATTCATTAAAGATTCATTTCTATTTGGTTCTTTTATTGATCATCCTTAATATAAACTATCTGATCTGCTTAATCTAAATCAGTGTAATTCTTCTTCGTAAGAAGATTTCTTATTTCTATCTCATCTTCCTATTGTCATTTATT
>JAOQMP010000004.1:24687103-24708212 GCA_027563575.1 Erythroxylum pedicellare
CAACCTTGGAATATCCTGAGCATAACCATTCAACTACCAAATTGACTTCATTAAACTCTCAAATCTCAACACATTTGTCTCATCACATTCAACTACATTTGATCGGTCATAAATTCTTATCTTTCCTTTCTATAACATCTCACTTATATATATATATATATACACACAACTTCTATTCCATTTACAACCAAAATAAGAATTTACAAAGCTTTAATGGCATTCTAAGCCACAATACATCATCGGTATCAAAATCCAAATTACAGAAGATCCTATACCCAAAATTTTTCAAAATGCGACTAAAGCCTTGCTTTTACAAAAATATTGCAACGTAGAATGAATTCTTAACTCTTGGTTACTCGATCTTATTTTCTTCACCTAAGGATGAGATAAAAAGAGGGTGAGCTTGAAAGCTCGTGGGTAACAGTTTATAATGGAAAATAAACAAACCTTTGAAGACATTCACTTGTCATAGAAAATTTTCATTGAGTTCATAAAAACACACTTTTCTCATCATGTTGTCATATTCTCAAACTACAAAGCATGAATGCATCAAACTTGTTAACATAACATGAGCACATCAGAATGGTTTAGGTGGATCCAAAACAGAACGTACTATAGATTTCCAATAGGGGTCCTCTGTAGTCGTGAACAAAACATACTAACGCAATCCCACATAATAGTTTTGCATAGCCATGAACTTATTGGAGTCCATGATGGAGCTCCATGCCAGTAGCGGGCAGGCGGGAGAAGCCTTTTGTCAAAGTTCACTTGACTTAACTTAAGGGAACACCACAAACCCACATAATCATGCATTTCACATCTTGTAAACATATTGCTCAAAATGACGCTTTTTCGAATCTTGATTTTTTATAGACATGAGATAGTTCGAAAATATGATTTCATAAACATGATATCTTTTCAAAGAAATCACTTTCAAGCCTTTTCATAAATCATCACACAATTCATAAAACAATATATGGCAATTTCTCAAATCATTCAAAAGCAATAAATGCAACACTTATGATGCAATTGAAATCATCAAACTTCTTTGATTCAAAGAAAACATTAGTGGCTTATCTACTCTATTATAAACATGTACACACCTTGATTTCCTTACTTAAAGACTTGCTCAAAATGTCTCCACTCTTGCTTCTCTTACCTTTCTTGATTTCCTTCTACAATAACAAAAATCCTACTCAATAGGGTTTTCAATTGCAAATCCCACAAAGCACAATTAATAAAATTGGTTCTATAATACCTAAACCCATGCATTTTCTAAACTCTATGAACTAAAATCCTTCCAAAAATCCAAAAGAGTTAAAATGATCTTACCTTGATTCTTCACCAAATAAAGAGATCTTTGGCTTAAATGGAAGCTCTTCTCTTCCTCTACCTTTTTCTCTGCTTGAACCAGTTCAAAATCTCTCTCAAAAGCTAAAAAATGAAGAAACCCTAGCTAAACTCTCTTCTTTTCTCTCAACCACCAAAATTCCCTTCTCTTTCTTTCTTATTTTCTCTTCTTCTCTCCCAATTAACGTTTTTCTTCTTCTTAAAGGAACAAGACAACATTTCTTCTTCCATTTCTACCCTTAATGAGTCCAAAGGGTCCATTTTATCCTTTCTTATAGGCTTAAGTTCTTTAACCTTAAGTGTCTTGCCAAAAATACTCTTGAACATTCTTATAACCTTAACATTTTAATTCCACTTACCCATCCAATAATTCCTACTAACTTTGACATAATTAAATAATTTCAAAATGCTTAATCTATCAAAACATCAAAATTATTTCAATCATGCTTATTCATCAAGAATTTTTTTTTGGGGGCCAACAAGAAGGGAGGTTAAAAAGAAAGGAAAGAGTTTTCGACCAGATGGACTGTAAGGTAGATCAAAGATTTGATTATACGGTCTCATTATTGCAAGGTCCCGCTATCAGTAGTGGAAGACTGTACCGGGCAGGACCACCAGACCTTGTTGTTTGACCTGGGAAGATTTTCTGAGGGTATTCTGAGAGAATTATATGCCAAAGATTTATACGGATCGGAAGATGAAAGAATTTTTAGACCTGAAGCAAGGTAGACTCATAGTGGTAGAGTATGAGATAAAATTCAACGTGTGAATGAGATCTGCAACTGCATTGATCCCAACTGAGGAAGATATATGTAGACGGTTTGCAAATGGTTTGAGCATGAAAATCAGAACAAGGCTAGTTATTTCTAATTTAGGCAGTTTTATAGAACTCCGAGCGGCCTCAATCAGAATTGAACAGTTGTTAAGGATGATCAGGGAGAGTATAGACAGGAGGTCAGGGGTAAGAGGCAGGATGAATCTTAGGCTGATTCTGGCAGAAGTTTTAGAAAGCGCTAGAATAGGTCATCTCAATTTTAATCTAGATCGAGACAATATGGATCCCAATCAAAGGGTGGAATTGTTCAGTCAGGAAGAGGTAGAAGATAAATGTCCTCTAGCCAATCACAATAGCTGCCTAAGTGTGAGCATTGTGGTAAAAAGCATGGTGGGGAATGTTGGAGGTTCACGAGAGCCTGTTTTCGTTGTGGTTCTGTAGACCATATGGTCAGAGATTGTTTTGAGATGTTAGGACCACAATTTGGAGTTAGAGGAGGAGCAGTGTCTGAGACAATGGTTCAGTAGAGTAAAGCTGGCAGAGCCGTACAGAGGGACAGAGGTAGAGGCAGAAATCAATCAGCAAGGCCTAATACTAGGACTGAGGTACGGAGTAATCAGTCGCAATCTCAGGCCAGGGTTTATACCATTACCAGATAGGAGGCACATAACTCCCCAAATGTGGTAGTAGGTGTGTTGAATGTTTTTAATTTTGAAGCATTTGCATTGGTAGATTTGGGATCTACACATTCAGTTATCACATCACATCTAACATCTAGATTACATTGTAAGAGAGAAATGTTGAATACTGGTTTAGTGGTAAGTACTCCAGTGGGTAGCACAATAATGATTGGTGAGGTATGTAAAAGGTGCATAGTTTGGATTGATCAGGCAGAGTTAGAAGCTGATTTGATCATATTCCAGTAGAGAGAGATAGAACTCATTTTAGGCATGGATTGATTCACTACTCATAGGGTAATGGTGAATTGTTATACTAAGGAGGTAGTTCTTGAATCCCCTAATTAGCTGAGAGTGGTGTTTCAAGGAGTTGGTCAGGTAGTGCCAGATTGACTAATTTCATGCATGAGTGACTTGAGATTGATCTGAGATGGATGTGAGGCTTATTTGGTCCACGTAGTTGATACCCAGGATGAACAAACCATCCAGGATATTCCTATTGTTAGGTCATTTTTAGATGTGTTTCCTACTAAACTACCGGGATTACCCCTAGAAAGGGAGACAGAGTTTACTATTGATATTATTCCAAGTACCACTTCTATATCAATTCCTCCATATAGGATGGCATCTGTGGAACTGAAGGAACTAATGATCTAGTTAGAAGAGTTGTTAGATAAGGGTTTTTTTCGACTCAGTACGTCACCTTAGGGAGCTCCAGTATTGTTTGTGAAGAAGAAGGATGGAACTCTTAGATTGTGTATTGATTATCGACAGTTGAATTAGGTAACAGTTAAGAACAAGTATCCATTACCAAGAATCAATGATTTGTTTGATCAATTATAGGGAGATCAGGTGTTCACAAAGCTAGACTTGAGATCAGGGTATTGTTAGTTGAAAATAGTAGAGGTGGATGTACCAAAGAGTGCATTTAGAACAAGATATGGGCACTTCGAGTTTTTGGTGATGCCGTTTGGATTGACTAATGCCCGACAACTTTTATGGCCTTAATGAATAAGGTATTTCAGCCTTATTTAGATCGTTTTGTAATTTTCTTTATTGATGACATTTTGGTGTCCTTAAAGTGTAGAGAAGATCATTATGCACATTTGAGATTGGTTCTCCAAATAATGAGGGATAAATAGTTATATGCCAAGTTCAATAAGTGCAAAATTTGGCTTGATTAGGTAGTATTTTTGGGTCACATCGTGTTTGGATAGGGCATTTAGGTTGATCCAAAGAAAGTAAAAGCATTGATGAAGTGGGAGGAAGAATGTGTCTGAGATCTGGAGTTTCCTTGGATTAGTTGGCTATTATAGAAGGTTTGTTGAGGGGTTTTCACTAATCTCACTCCCTTTGACAAAACTTTTGAGAAAGAATGTGCTTTTTAGATGGAATGATGAGTGTCAGAGGAGTTTTGAGTAGCTAAAGTATCGGTTAACTATAACATCGATGTTAGCTATTCCATCTAGCTCTGGAGGTTATGTTGTGTATAGTGATGCTTCACACAAGGGTTTAGGATGTGTACTGATGCAGCATGGTAAAGTAATAGCATTTGCATCGAGACAGTTGAGTTCTCATGAGTTTAATTATCCGGTACATGATCTAGAACTTACTGTAGTAGTATTTTCCCTGAAGATTTAGAGGCACTACCTGTATGGTGAAACTTTTCAGGTATTTACTGATCATAAAAGTTTGAAGTATCTATTGAGCCAGAAAGAGTTAAATATGAGACAGAGGTGATGGATTGAATTGTTGAAAGATTATGATTACACAATTGAGTATCATCCTAGCAAAGCTAATGTGGTAGCTGATGCGTTAAGTTGAAAGTCTAATAGCAGTGTGGCACAAGTATAGTTATCGAGGTTACCAAACCTAGTTCGTTTGAGAGCACTGAACGTAGAATTGAATGTCGGGCAAAATGAAACATTGATAGCTACATTGAAGTTGAGACCGGTATTGGTAAACAAAATCAAAGAGGCTCAGAACATAGATCTAAACTTAGTGAAGTTAAGTGAGAAGTTGAAAGTGAAGTTGGATTCTGAATTTGAAGTTAGAGATGATACATTACTGTTAAAGCAAAGATTATGTGTACCTGATGTTAATAATTTTAGGAAAGAGATTTTAGAGGAAGCTCATACAGCAGCTTATACTATGCATCCTGGTACTACTAAGATGTATAACACGTTGAAACAATATTACTGGTGGCCGGGAATGAGAAAGCAAGTAGCAGAGTTTGTTTCTAAATGTATAATTTGCCAACATGTTAAGGCTAAGCACCAGGCTCCAGTTGGAAAATTACATTCGTTTCCTATTCCAAAATGGAAATGGGAAGGAATCACTATGATTTTGTTATGGGTTTGCTAAGGATTTCGAGGAAACATGATGCCATTTGGGTCATTATGGATAGACTGACCAAATTGACTCATTTCTTACTTGTGAGAGAAAATTTTTCACTAGGTTAGTTAGCTCAACGATATGGGAATGAAGTTGTGAGATTACATGGGGTTCTAATGTCCATCGTATCGGACAGGGATCTTAGTTTTACTTTGAGATTTTGAGATAGCTTACAGACAACTTTAGGTATAAAGTCGATTTTCAGCACAAAATTTCATCCTCAGACAGATGGTCAGAGTGAGAGGATGATCAAGAATGTTGAGGAAATGTTCAGAGCTTGTGTTCTGGAGTTTCAAGGAGTATGAGACGAATTTGTAGCTTTGATTGAATTTGCCTATAATAATTAGTATCACAACAGTATCGATATGGCTTCATATGAGGCGTTGTACAACAAAAATTATCATCTGCCTTTATATTGGGATGAAGAGGGTCTAAGGATTGTCGAAGGCCCAGAATTGATTCAAGACATTGTTGATAGGGTAAAATTGATTTGTAGCATAATTAAAATACCACAAGATAGACAAAAAAGCTACATGGATTAGCATAGGAGAGATATGGAGTATCAGGTGGGAGATAAAGTATTTTTGAGAGTATCATCTTGGTGTAGTGTATTGAGGTTCGGCAAGAAGGGTAAGCTAATTCTGAGGTATATTGGTCCATATGAGATAATCGAAAGAATTGGACCATTGGCTTATAAGTTAGCATTACTTTCTGAAATGGATCAGATACATAATGTGTTTAATGTGAGTATGCTTAGGTGATATAAGTCGGATCCAACTCATGTGATACCGACTCAGGAGATTGAAGTCTCTAGTAAAAACTTATTGGGAAGCTATTGTGGATAATGATATTGAGGGCACTAGAATAATAGAGATTTGAAGCGATCCCATGCCTCATGGAATGCTTCACCATCAATTTGAGTAAATGTTGCAATGTTTCCCTGGAGCTCCTTAGTTTTCTTGCATGAGTAGAACTTGCTCATGAACTTATTATAGAACTCTGTCCATATTGTCAAAGAATTCTCCAATAGGGTCATCAACCATATTTTGGCTTTGTCCTTTAAGGTCTAAGGAAAGCACCTCATCTTTAGCTTATCTTTTGACAACCCTTGTAATGGAAATGTGTGGAGTGCAAAGTAGAAATCATGAATGAAATTAAGAGGGTTTTCATTCAGTACTCTAGGAAAAATGGCAACATGTTGTAGTGAGTATTCTTTAACTCATAGTTTTTCGCTGTATTACTCAACCGTATGCAAGAAATGGTTGTCCTAATGATCGACATGGCATATTCCTTCATAGGTTGTGCTACTTTGTCGGCCATGGATGCTTCTCTTTTTCTTCTTCAAATTGATCTTCTTCCAATTCTATGTTCAAGTCCTCTTCCACTCCTTCTTCATTTCTTTCTTTTACTTTTGGTAGTTTGTGAGTATTATCGACGTAAGGAAAGAGTTCTTTTCCTAGGGACTTATTCCTTTGCATCAAACACCTAAAAGCAATTCAAAAAGAAATAATCAAACAAATTAAATAAAAACAATCAATTTATTACTAGTAACAACATTCCCCAGTAACAGCTCATAAAACTTGTTACTGTACTTAACACTACGTAAACTCGTCACTCACAAGTATATGAGGTTGCCTTAGTATATGGTGGACACCTTAAAGTCATCTCATAACAACTTGATTAAAAATAAGAAATTAAAGAATTGAATTCAAGAAGGTATAGAGGTTGTGAAATGATGAAATTAAACAAAAAGAATAGATTGTACGAAATTGATATAAAGCTTCCAACGATAACCTAGGGTTTGCACTTTGATCCAATTTCAATCCTAAATCCTTAAACTTCCTATTAGTATAATCTACAACTTTATTCTCTCTTTAATCAAATTAACAATTATCAATTTAATAGTTCTCATATTTATAAACTAACAATTACCAAACCTTCGAAGTTAAGAATTAATCAATCCCTAAAACTTATATTGGTAATTGATTGTTTAATTCCAATATCAAGTTTGATCTTTCAATTCTTCACTTAATATCTTAAGACTAATAGGTGGCTAATCTATTAACCTAGCATTCAACATAGCAAAATCAATCTAGGCAAGATATATATTAATGGGAATTATTGAATCAAGACATTCAATTAAATTTAGATGTAAATCCTAGGTAAGAATAATTTAGCTCATGATCAAAATCAAAATAATACTCATATCAATTGAATTCAAAGAATTAAATTCCATTGTATCAAGAAAAATTGAAATAAGAATAATCTAAGATCAAACCAAAGGAATAGAGAACAAAAGAACCCTTGAATGATGACTAGAAGTGAAACTCTCGTTCACAGTTGTGTATACAACCATGTTCATGACATACACAACCATGTGTGATCTTTTTATGACTGTGTACATCTGTGAGTGAGGTGGTGCTGAAGAGACACGATCACTTACATGGTTGTGTATATAATCATGTATGGTATAGAAAAACCTATTTCATAATATAAAAGAGAAAATTACGTAGGTTTTGCAAGAGCGTGCAGTCATAACATTCAAAAGTGAGAAAAAATAGAGAGAGGGCTACTTGCATTGTATTCTCATCCTTTTTTTTAATTATTTTTAGGATTTGTTTGAGAGTTTGTTGATTGTTATATCAACTTTAATTTCAATCATGACACTTTGTGAGACAAATTCTTGTTGTAGGTTAGAGATAAATCTTTGTAAATCCTTATTTGAGTTTTGTAGATTGCTTATCGGTTTGGTTCATAAAATTTTCTTCTATACTAGAAAGATTCTCACGTAAATCTTGATATTTATTTCATTGTTAAATTTCCTATTTTCATTCTTAAAAGTATTTTTTGTTGATAATATTTAGTTGATCTTTTGGAGAGTATTACTGTCTCCCAATGGTACTGTAGCTTAATTGTCTTTCGATAGTTTTGAACTCAGTTTGGTTGGATTGTAATATTTCCTTTAATATTATTCATTTAACTTTCAAAGAAAAATTTTGTTAAAATGATAAAATCCATAAGTGCTTGGCATGTCTCTTTACCCCTTATAGGTTGACCCAGTGTAAACAGGAATTAGTATATGAATGACTTAAAGATGTCATTCTTATACATAGGACGCTCCTAAGACTATGTAAAAAGAAAAAACAAAAATTCATGAATTGCAAAGTGAGATGAGAGGTCGCGTGTGGAAATGCGCAGATGTTAACGTGTTAGCCCAGGCAGCTTTTAAATGCAACGTGTCAACCAACAGCCATCACAAAGGCCATCTCACTACACGTGGGTCTCCTCAGCCAAAAACCACAACGTTCTACTTCTTCCTTAAACCATATGAATACAAGGAAGCCACTAAATACGCCTGCCTAATTGAACACTGATCATTCATTCCGTGCTCTCAAAAGATAATGGAGATCAAGTCTACAAGGTCAAATCTGATGTTATCAACCACCACTTCGCTTACACCACCATGGGAGGCTCTTTTTCTTGTTGCTCACCACCTTGACCCAAGAACCCTAGCCCTTGCTTGTGGTGTTTCCAAGTTATGGTACGTTTGCATGTCCGACGATCATATATGGCAACCCATTTGCACTTCTCATTACCCTTCTCTTTCTCGCCTCAAACTCAGTGATCCTTTGCTGCCATACAACCGCATTTACGCAATAGGTTACGTTGCTGCCAAGTGCCGGTTTAGAAGTCTGTCAAAGCCTCAACTTTCCCTGGACGATCTCATATTTGAAATCAGCATAGTGGGCACCAAGAACAATGGCCTTATAATCCACCAATCAAAGTCCAGTAATGAAATTTTCCAAGACAACAGCGGGTTGTTTAGGTTCCATATTGCTGTCGATTGCGAATGCATGCGTCATGATCATCAGATTCTGAGCCCGGAGCACTTGAAAATAAGCTGGAATGTGGCACTAAGAGGCTGGAAGTCGGTGTTTTCAATGATGGATTGTGAAGGAAAGTTCAGGTTTGAAGCTGGTAGTGAAGGGTGGTTCTCTAAGGAGCTACCGTCTACCGGTTGTTGTCTGAGCAATGCCATGAGTGGTGTTGTGGCGGACTTGAAGTTGTGGTTTTGTATAAGCAATTCGAAAGGAAGAACCACCACTACTACTAGTGTGAGAGTTGAAAATGTGAGTGTGGGTATGTTGAGCACAGCGAATTGGAGATATGTTGGTGTTGACGATGGCCTTAGGTACTTGCAACATTTTATTTAGCCATTTGAAGATTGATAAGATATGATTTTGGTGTTTTGAGTGACGGAGTTCATATAATGTACAGAAGCTTTTTATTTAACTGTTTGAGTTGCATGTAATCCACCTTTACTAAAAAATATTCCTCTGCTGTTGTTATGCGTTGTGAACTGCAAAGGTCTAAAAACTCGGAAGGATCGGCAAGTGGGAGTGTACGTGTTAAAGGTTTAAAAACAAGGTTTGTTCTCAGAAATTCTGAGTTGTCTAATTCAATGCTAGAATTGTCTAATTCAATGCTAGAATTGTCTAATTCAATGCTAGACTTATTCGGTGTATGTAGATATTACAGGTCACGGTTTTAGAGGGCAAATAAGGGGACATTAAGGTTTGAAGTCAATAAGGTGACATTAAGGTTAAAGTTTGAAACATTTAAGTATAGATATTTCAGGTCACGCATTTAGAGGTCACATAAGGTAACATTAAGGTTTGAAAACATTTAAGTCTAGATATTACAGGTCACGCATTTAGAGGTCAAATAAGGTAACATTAAGGTTTGAAGTATTTAAGAACTGACAATTAAGGGTTTGAAACATTGAAGGATTGAGGAAATGTCAGTTGATCTTTTAACTAAAGGACTTCACCCACTTGTATTTTAAAAGACAAGTATGCATGCAGTATGGGTATTTTGAAGTCCTTAAACATTGTCAGTTAAGGATCGATATGTTTGTTTCTTAAAAGTTCATATGGTTTGATGTATTATGACAATATGGTGATTTATCAATAAAGATGATCATCATTTATCCTTAGTAATATCTGTTATCGTAAATTGTCATAATACCTGTAAAAGTCTTAAGATTTGTGTCAATTTTAAGTATTTTAAAAGTCATTGGCAATATATAAAAATTGTCCTTGAGTCTATGTTATTTAGACGCATACAATTTTATACGGATAGCCATGAATTTTGACATGACATAAGGGAATATAAGTTTTAATCCCATAAAGATTGTCTAATGTAGTTTATCATTTAGTTAGATAATATAAAGGTTTTCTCTGATATAGTTTAGCACTTGGCGAGAGAAAAGAAGTTTTCTTTAATGTTGTTTAGTATTTGGTGAGAGAAGACAATATTTCTCTAATGTAGTTTAGCAAATGCGATTTATCATAAAATTTGGAGAAATTGAGACCTACAAAATGAAGATGATATAGTTTAAATTATACATGTATCATCTTAGTTTGCTGCACTCCATTTTCCCATTCATGTTAGTGAGATATTAGATATGCGTGTTTGTATTAGATATATGTTACACATGTCACATGTATTTGACACTTGTGGTATTGAAAGCCTTATGGGATGGAATGATAGATTTTCGTTATTTTTAGATCAAATGTTTTGTTTTTAAACCTAGTTGAATAATATAGTAGCCTGACTTAATCGAGTTTTTAAACTGTTTTCAACTTGAGTTAAAACTATAATTGATGACTGTCCAAGGGGGAGAATATTGGATAATTTGGACATTTCCTGTAAATTTTTTGTGAAAAATTAAATGAATTTATAGAGATAATATGAAAGAGATACACGAGTACAATAACTACTCCAACATACAGGAGAAGTTAAGAACGACTAAGTCAAAACCAGCACAACATTGTGGAAACTTCATGAAAAAATAACAGCAAACAACAGCTAGAAGTATCTCAAAAAGCAACTTGAGAAGCTTCCAAATTAGGGCAACAGATAGGTTTTTAATCTTCAAGCTGGATAAATATGAGGAGACGAATCTGAATTAGGGTTGTGAGAAAAGAGGAGGATGATCGAAGCTGCAATCTCACAGGCATGCTTATGCCCTCTAGGGAATTCAACAAGTAACAAAGGTCTTATGGAGATCTGATGGTTTCAACGTTGGATCAGTCGATTAGGTATTTGACCGCGCGTCATTACGCTTGTCAAAATATAAACTAGATTACTACTATAGCAGTGATGAGTCTAGGTCGATCCTACAAAGAGAGTGGGCAAAGTTTATAAAATGAAATTAATTGGTGTTTAGGAAAAAGGGGGTTTGGATTTTTAAATAAGAAAATAAAATAAAACTAATATAATGAAAACAAATTAAGAAAACATGCCAAAAAAAGATAAAAGTGAAGAATTCGGTAGGGACCCAATTCTTTGGTTCAATCTTGGCCTACACCCTAATTAAGTATATTTTATTGATTTATTATTCTCAAACCTCTCTTAGTAACTAATAATCATGGATTAATAATTAACCTAAGTTTTTCCTTAGATAGTACTTAATCAAGATATGATCTTTAATTAAACCTAATCATCGAATAACCTAGGATACGATCTCTAGATTTAATTAGGTAGTAGCATTACGAATTAGGAAGACAACAACCACATACGATGCGTCATTTAACCTAGGTCATGTTATCCTTAATAATTACGAATCATTAGTCGCTACATATGAATTTCAACATAACAATCACGAATTATATCGAAATTCTAGCAATGAGTTTGTAATTAAACAATTCAATGAATGCATTAAAATCATCCTTTTATAATACCCGATAGGTTTATACAAGATACATAATCAATTTCTAATGAGAGAAAGAAACAATAAAAAAATACACTTAACCTGAGTCTTCAGTGTCGATGTCACCTATGAATTAATGTGAGAACTTAGCTTTCTATGGGTCTCTCTAAAAAAAACGCTTTAGCCTCCAATCCCTAGACTAAACCCCCTAATTAACCCTTAATTTATTTCAGCCCTCAAAGAGCCTCCACCATCTCTATTTTATTCTTCACTGTGCCTCCTTCTCATTTATGTTCTATTCTCTTCTACGCTGTTTAACCTAAGCTATTGTCTATCTAAAAACAAAAACCACGCTCTATCTTATGCCTCTGTAACCATTTCTGTAGCTTTGATGTTACAAATTAAGTTTTTAAAGGCCACCCTCACTGTTCACGCACCCTCTCTTTAACTCACTTTTCTTTGCCCCAAACGTTTGCATTTCATGCAAGTTGAAATGCAAACGTTGTTGTTTGCGTTTACTACTTCACTTCATACATACAAGGGTTGTCGTTTTGGTTTTGGGCTGTCCCTCTATGAGCATGTCATTTTGCATGTGTTTTGTTCTTATGGCCATTTTTTCACCACGCATGTATATAATGTACACGTGAGCTACTCCTTGCTTCACAATTGTGCTCCCAACATCTGCTACATTAAATCATGTTGCATGGAGTTGTCACCTTCCTTTGTGCATTAATTGAATTTCTAACTTGCATGGCCATTAATTCACGTGAATACATGCATAAATTTCCACTCATAATCTATGCAGCTCATGTTCTTTTCTTAATGTCTTGATTTTTCTTGTCTTTTAATTTTCTTTGTCTCGCTCTATAAAGACAAATGAGTATTGATCTTCGAAAAATGGCTCAAATGTAGTGCTTTTGACTCACTTTAATTCCTTTGCTTCCAAATTGTACCTAAAATCATATATTAATTAAAGTGAATATCTTAAGCATTTTTGTATTATTTTATTTTCTTTGTTGCTACTTTTACTGTACTGTGTTTCCTCTACTTCTCTTTCATTCATATGATTAGCTTTCAAGCATAGCTTATAGTTATACATTCAGTGAAGCTAGGATAGTTGTGTTACATGTCTAATTGAGGTTACGACGTAGAATGAGCTCTCTGATTTCATAGAGGATTTTAAATACGAGGACCTCTTTGGGCATGTTGGTTAAGCCAAATCATCTGAGGTTTCTTTGCTTCCATAATTCATATACACAGAGTCTTAGGGATAGAACATGGATCTATCTATTTAGGTATGGAGGAATTATATAGTTTGTGAATTTTTAGATCAGCTCTATGATAATGTTCCCAAGATTTAGCCATAGGCATCTGTTGGCTATAGATTCCCATACATTGCTACTATAAGGGCATGTAAAGAAGAGATGATCTCTTGTTTCCACATAGTTCTTGCATAATGGGCATGTTCTGTCCATTTGTAGGTAGTGAATTATATCAGTAGTATTTAGCCTATTTAGGATTGCTAACCAGAATATGAAACAATACCTTATTCTAAACAACTCAGTGCCATTCCACCTTATGTTTCCTGCATCTTAGAAGATCTCTCGTAGCCTTGTTTGTCTGCCAGTAGAAAGTGTCTAGAGAGTTAGGGTGGGGATGATATGATGGTTGGAGATGTCTTAGGTTTTGAGGAAAATTTGAAGTGCTCTCTATGATCATTGAGTTGAGTTTAAGTTTGAGTGAGGCATCTTGAGGATTGCCTAGATTGCCATAGTGATGTATGAGAGGTCCCAGACTAATCCAGTTGTCAAACCAGACATAAGTCAAGTTGCCGTTCCCAATTTTACAAGAGATCCCTTTTTGGACTTTGTCCCTCAATTTTAGAATCTAGTTGAGAAAACGAAAGTATAAGACTAATTTCTTAATGCTCCATAAGCTTCTTTCCTTGAGAAAATAAGAGTGTAACCATTTCACCTAAAGAGACTTTTTATCCATAAGGATCCACCATAGTCTTTTCAAGATTAGGGTTTGATTTGTGATTTTGATAGGAGTTATGTTTAACCCTCCTTCATCCTTAGGAAAACAAATATCAGCCCAATTCACTTTAGCTGAACCTTTGACACCAATTGGGTGGTTCCATTAATTGTATTTTTTTATTTTTCAATATCTTATCAGTTAAGTTACGTAATTTGATCTGGATAAAGATAATAAAGTATCCTAATAAATGATCTAAGTCAATAGGTTGAAGTTCGGGAGAAAAATAGGTCCTGATTAGTGTGGATTGGGCCTATATTGAGTCTATAATAGACAAGCCCGATATGGATGCTATATAAAGAGGTTAAGGTCTCCTGAAGTTACTCATGTCATTCATGAATGTAAAGTTTCTCTGACCTATTCAGAGGTTCACATTTTAAGAAAACTCTAAAAAGGATATAACACGTCCTGGTGAGTATTTCCTATGAAGGTGATAGTGGATTCACGCTCGTTTTAGCTTTAGAAAGCTTGTTTGAAGTTATGGAATTGAAATAAGGTATTTTAACCACCCAATTACAACACTGCTCTGATACCACGTGTAATATGTAACGGAATCTTAGTTATGTAACCCAAATTGAACGTGAAAGGGAAATAAACGAATAAATGCAAAAATACATGATTTTAGTTCCATAACTTCACACGAGATTTCCGAAGCTTAAACAAGCGCAAATCTACTGCCACCTTCACAGGAACTAATCACTGAGACGAGTTAAAGCCTTTTTACAATTTTCTCAAAACTTGAACCTTTGAATAGGTTAGAGTAACTTTATGTTCACCAATGACATGAGCAACTGCAAGAGACCTTAACCTCTTTATATAACATCCATATCGGGCTTCCCTGTCACAGTCCTGATATGGGTTCAATCTACACTAATCGAGATCCATTTTCCTTCTGGACTTTGACTTGTTGACTTCGAACATTTATTGGGCTATTTTATTATCTTTATACAGATCAAATTACGTAACTTAACTGATAAGTTATTGAAAAACCAAAAAATACAATTAATAGTTATCCAACTTTATGGGAAAGTCCAAATTAACCAACATTTTTAATTTAAAATGAATTAATAATTAATGCTCCAAGAGAGGGGAAAACATGGCAACAGTCAAGGTTATCAATTAGTCTAACCAACAATGTTGCTTGAGCACATCATCAGTTCACACTAATAGCAAAATTCAACATCATTTGTCCCTTCCCCTTGAATTATGGCAAAGTTAAGCACAATTCCAAAGAAGATGTTATAAGAGGTGATGTGATTGACTACATTCTTATAATATAAGCATGATGCAAAATGGTGCATCTCAAATTTATGGTTTTCATATTATACATCTCAAGAAAGAATTTCCCAACGAATTTTACATTGAATTATCAAGATTATCTGTTAAACGGGTGTGGGAGTAATATTGTATACCAATTCAATCATCTCTATTTTTCAATTTAAAATGAGAAAGGATTTAAACGAATGAGGGAATAACATTATAGCATGAGTTGTGAGGAAATATTATTGATGGTTCAAGGAGTAACATAACATCAGTCCTTAGGAAAATTAAGAGAAAAGTAGAGAAGAGAGAATAATAAAAATTTCTTTTTATATTCTCCTTACTTTGATTTCTTAGCTTGTCGGCTTAGTTTCGAATGCACTAGTACATGAGATATTTATAGGTGTATAAGATACTTCATAATATCTCATGTATAAGAAACTTCATAAGACATGGGATACATTGAACTTATTAAATTCAACTTAATTCCTAGGAATTATAAGTTCTTGAATGTAAGATACATGTATAAGAAAAATACATGAACTAAGTAAAGTGAATCAAGTTTGATTAATTGCTCCATTTTTTAACATCCCCACGCTCCCCCAAAAAACATTTGATTCTTTTTTATGACTCGAATCCACATTCGTAGTTTTGAAAAAATTTCAAACTTTAATCTTTTGATGAAATATCAGCCACTTGACAATCACTTTTTACATTAGAAAGATCAACCTCTTTGTTCTCGTGGCACTCTCTTATGAAATGAAACTTTGTATCTACATGCTTGCTTTGATCACAGAACATAGGATTCTTTCCCAATACTATGGTAGATTCGTTGTCCATGAAAATAGTAGTAGCTTCATCTTAAGCCACATGTAACATCTTCAACAATCTTCTTAGCCACATTACTTGAGTAATACAAGACGCAATTCACAACATATTCAACTTCACACATAGAAAGATTCACAATAGGTTGCTTCTTCAAACTACAAGTAAAGAAAATATCACCTATGAAAAAAAATGAATCCACTTGTGCTCTTTCTATGATCAATATCATCTCCCTAATCATTATCACTATAACTAACAAGTTTCAAATTAGGTGAGGGAAAATAGCGCAAGCCATGGTCAATAATACCTTTGACATATTGCAAAATTCTTTTATCCATTATCATGTGAGTGAAAGTTAGAGCTTTTATCAAAATGACTCATAACTCCTACTCTAAAAAGAATGTTGGGCCCCATACAAATTGAGTACCTTAAGCTTCCAGTAAGACTTCTATAAAGAGTTAGATCCACCTTTTCACCTTTATCGAACTTTGACAATTTTGTTGCACAATCAATTGGGGTATTAACGAGCTTTAATTCTTCATGTTAAATGTCTCAAGAACTTTTCTTCCATAAGTTTCATGAGAAATACAAATTCCATCTTCATCTTGCTTTACTTCAATACCAAGATAATATGACATAGGTCTAATATCAATCATTTCAAATTCTTTAACCATTGTTTTCATGAATTCTTTAAACATTTTTAGATTGTTTCCTGTCAAGATTAATTCATCAACATATAGGCATACAAGAAGAATGCTTCGATTTTTGCCCTCTTTGATATGAAGAATAAGTTTTGGTAGGAATTTGATGAATCCATGACTTTAAAGATATTTGTCAATACAGTTGTACCAAGCTCTTAGAGCTTGTTTCAAGCCATATAATGTCTTCTCTAACTTTAGCACTTTATCTTTATGCCCTTTTACTGTCTATGGTTGTTGGATATGCACCTACTCTTCAAGGTAGCCATTAAAAAAGGAGGACTTGACATCCATTTTATAGGTCTTCCACTGCTTTTAGGAAGCCATGAAGATGATTAAACAAATTGTCTCTAATCGAGCCACGGGAGTAAACACTTCATCATAATTGACTCTATGTTGTTGATTGTAGCCTTTAACAACAAATCTTACCTTATACTTCTTTACTTTTCCTTGAGCATTTCTTTTGACTTTATATATGCATTTCACATCAATCACTTTTTTCCCTTTCACACCAATCACTTTTTGCCCTTTTGGAAGAGTAGAAAGTTCCCAAGTGTCATTCTTTTGAATTGCTTGGATTTCTTCTTCCATTACAAGTCCCCATTTCTCTTTTTTGTATTACTTCTTCAAAGTGTAGTGGCCATAATAAAAAAAGAGACAAAATAGTGTCGTATTTTCTATCATCTCCATTGACTCATAAAGATCTTTTAGAATTTTCTTTCTTCTATAATCCTTATGTGAGCTAGAAGATGATTCATCTTTTGGTGCGTAGGGTGTAATGCTAATATCATTATACTCTTCATGATTTGAATCCTCAAGCATAGGAAATTAAATATTTTTGTTATTTTGAGAGATGACCCACTTTCATAAGTTTTCCTAATCAAAATCAACATCTTTCCTAATCACAATCTTTCTTTACGTATATCTAACGAAGATATACTTTTCACATTTTTCATTTAACTTCATTCTCATCTATTTGGGAACATGATCATATGCAATGCTTCCAAGGACTTACAAATGAGAGACATCAGGCTTCTTACCACTCCAAGCTTTTTGAGGCATCATTCCATGAACACTTATAGTAGGGGATAGGTTGGAAAAGTACACAGTGCAAGCCATAACTTTAGCACGAAACTCCTTATGCATATTTTGCTTCTGAGCATGCTCCTTGCCATGTTAAGAATGAATCTATATTTTATATTCTATAACACCATTTTGTTTTGGAGGGTATAGATCTATAAGAAAATGACAAATGTCATTAGCTTCACAAAATTTGTTAAACTTCATGGAAGTGAACTCTCCTAGTTTATAGGTTCTTAAAGCTTTGATGGAAAATCTGCTCTCATTTTTAACTTGGGATTTGAATCTTTGGAAGGCTCTAAAAGTTTCGTCCTTCTCCTTCAAAAAATAAACCCAAGTTTTGTAAGAAAAATCATCAATGAAGAATAAGAAATAGATAGCTTCACCATAAGAGGATGGCTTAATTAGGCTACAAATATCAACATGAACTAGTTCAAGTGGCTTGATGGATCCTGAAGCGGACTCATTTGGAAAGAGCTTTCTCACTTATTTCCCCAAGAGTCATCCTTCATATAATTGATTGAGTTGAGTAATGACAGGTAACCCATCTACCATGTGCTCTTTTGATAATAAATTTAATCCTCCAAAATTTAAGCGACCAAATCTCATGTGCCGAAGCCAAGAAGAATCTTTGACATGTCTTTAAGCACCTCAAATGATCAATTTTAATATTGAGCAAAAAACATTATATTCTTTGACATTAGAACCCGTGCTATCAAATTATGTGCTTTATCTTTCAAAGTGTAGTAGGCATCTTTTAAGTGGATGTTATGCCCATCCTCTAGCAATTGTCCTAAGCTCAAGATATCTGCTTTAGAGAAAGAACATAATATACATGTGAAATAAGTCTATAGCCATTATTTTTTGTAAAGATAAGAACATCAACTTCGCCTTTAAAAATTTCACCTTTTTTCTTCTCATCAAGATCCATGAATAACTCCTTGTTTCCACTCATATAGTTGCTTGCACCTGCGTTGATACCACCTAAATTCATTTTCATCACCTTTATTGGTTAATAACAACAATTGCTCTACTTCTACCTCTTTTATTTCCACAAGATTAGTCTCCCCTTGGTTACTAGTATAGTTCTATCATTAATAGGAATAATTATAGGAATGAATATTAGATTTGTCATACGCTCTTCCATCTCCTCTCCTATAGCCATAACTTCTATAACCTCTTGAGTTTTGTGATTGTTGGCTTGATTTTTTATTATTAAATTGATACGTGTTTCTTCCTCTTCCTCTTCCTATTCAATGACTAAGATTATGTGTCATAACCTGGTACCACATTGGGCACATGACAACTGCCGCATACTCAGGCTAAAGACACTCATGATATCCTTAATTCGACTATGCAAGGCTAATTAAATATCTTTTAAAAATATTTGGACATCTACAATGACTGTATTTTAAAAATCTCAAAACTCAATCAAAACACCTGTAAATCATTTTTAATACTTCTATATTCACATTAAAATTTTACCATAACTTCTGGAGGTTTAAGTCTACTTAAAAGCAATCTCAACAATAGTACCAAAGTTTCATACATAAGGCCTTTTATAACTAACACGCCAGTCAATAGTTAATTTATAAGATCATAAAGTATATCAATATAACCAACCTAATAAAAAACACTTCATGAGCCATTATACAACAAAAGTACAAAACAGAGACTACCCACGTGCGGTAATTCCCTAAAAATGTTAAAAGACCGTATAATCCATTCAGAGCTTCAAGCTCATCAAATTAACCTGTATGGTTGGAAAGTAGAGGGGGTGAGTACACTATGTACTCAGTGAGTAGGAAAAACATATATCGCAAATAGAACTCGATACACACCAAGACGGTCTAGATAACCTAAGGACGAGTTTTTCACATATCTAACATGCATTTAACCACCTATGAAGTGAACATACATGACATAGAAACACATAGGCCTAACTTATGACTCAATATATGTTAGTTAGGAACCACATAGGTTTAGCCTACTAATCGTTCATCCAGTGAACATAGGTTCCAGTTCTAGTACATAAATGTAGAAAAGCATCACATGTATAAAACAAATCTTGTCATGTATAAAACAAATCTTGTCAGAAAATAAATCTTACAATAAGCTAAAACAATTGTGTGTGTCGCCACTAGTCGGCCAAATTAGTGTGCACACCCACTGATTCCTAGTGTTAGCTCGACTTTCATCCGTGGTGAGTCCGGACTATAGTCAACAAGAGCTTTATGACCCTAGATGATGACCCCATCGATGACCAGACCTCTAGGTGTGCAATCACCTACAAGTCTTGTAGAAAGGAGTCGATACGGGGACTTGACTTTTATGTACCAGCGTTAAGGGTTCGATGGTCGCTTAATCTATCGTGCCTAACACACAATTGGCCAACAATTACCTCTCTAATAAAAAACATATAAAAAATATCAAATATAAAATCAAGTAAGGCACCATGCCTTTATTTATCGGTCCAACCGATAAAATGGAACCTTGCTATGACTCTAAGCCAAAAGAGAATATAAATATGTAACATACATAAACTTAATTATGCATATGTAATTTCCAAAACATTATTTCATGTAATTAAAGTCATCTTTTGCACTCTAAGTCCAAAGTGTTATTCAAAACAATGTCATTTCTTAAATACATAAGCATTTAGCATCCATTTGAGAATCAATTCTACTATGCATTATCTAGGTTCAAAATTCACATGCAAGTCATCAAGCATGTCTTAGGATGTTCTAATCCCATTTGAGAGATATGGTTTTCCTAACTCACCTCAAAAGAAGGTGTACACTCCCTTGAATTCAATAATCCTCAGTACGAGCTCATTGATTCACATATCCCAAGCCTTTATACATAAAAATATATAATGTATTTACTACTCAAACATTTATCTCATATTTATACACCATCATATAAGTGTATAAAACAAAATATCACTAACTTTAAGCTATAGGATTTGACCATTAAGCTTCTCACATGGTTACTTTCCTTACTATTCATATTAGCTTTTCTTTTGCATTTTTCAAGGCATTTAATGCCTTTAATCCAACACTTATTCATTTCAAAACATAATTAAGCACATTTTTATCCAAGCACATTAGGTTATTACTCATCAATCTAAGCAAAAATTCTAGTTTACTATAGGTAAACATAAAAGCCGCTTTCTAATGCATATCATTACGAATCTTTAAATCCTAAGCCAAGTTCACTTAGGGATTTTATCAAACACCTAATGTGCATGACTTTCAAGTCATATTTTCAAGACTTTATCATAGTAATTCATGCTCCTATC
>JAOQMP010000004.1:24708312-24728637 GCA_027563575.1 Erythroxylum pedicellare
AAAAGAATACACAATTCAACCCCCCTTCTTGTGCATTTTGTCTATTGAACGTAAAGTCTATATTAACGCGTGATTTATTTCACAAATAGATTAATATAAATTAATCTTAATCTTCAAAACAGACATTGTAAACAAAAATGTTAAGTTATAAGGAACATAATTTGGTGGATATATATTCCTTATCATAATCATAGTTTTAATTAAAAATTTACCCAGCCATAGTTCATTCCTTCATTATCTTAATATTTGCCTTTTTTTTTAGCTTGGTATTATAAACTAGTGAATTTATGAGTTTTTATATGAAAATGGGTTAAAAGGTTCAAAAGAAGATTATATAGAATAATATAGATTACGTCATATACATTGTATAAATATAGTGGATAGACACAAAATTATGTAATAGTTAAGAAACCTTTAGTGGTTCCCAATTAGTTTTTTCCTTGTGTATTTTATAGTGGGTGGGATAAGCAATTATGTAATAGTTTCTTCATAAGAGAAGAATATAGATTATCTCTTTAATATAGGTGAATTGAAATTGTTAGAATAAGGAATAATAGAGGGTTAAAAATACATGTCATGTCTTTTACTAGGTTTTAATAAAGCTAACACCCATATCCAAATCTTGAGTTCAATTCTACCATTCATAAACATAGCTTAAAGGAAGTTATCATGAATTCCCTTTTCATTTGCAAGTAAGAAAGGCCTATACATTATAACAGGTCCCATACATTATTGTAACAACTTGACATCATACACAAGGCCTATGCATGACAACATAATATAAACAATGTATGAGTCCCTATCAAAATTGAAATAAGAACATGATTAACCATACATTTGTGTAGTTAAAGACGTTGAGCAAAACCTTCAATGGACATATTTTTATACATTATCATGTTTTAATAAGTGTACTTAACACTTCTATATCAACTTTTTTAGTAAAAATATAGTTAATCACACAATCATTGATATATGCTTAATTAATTATATATTTATTCAATAACACTTAGTATTAATAATATGAAAATGCTTAAGATACTCACCTTATTTCATATGGTTTTCGTACAATTCGAAAGCTAAAGAGCTAAACTAAGTTGAAAGCGCCATATTTGAGTTATTTTTTAGAGATTCACAATCCTTTGTCTTCATGGAGTAAGAATGAGAAAGATTAGAGCAAGAAAAGACAAGAAAATGCATGAAGATGATGATTATATGTTGAAAACACAAAGACGAAGACTGCAAGAGGGCTCACGCCCAAATAAGAAACTTGTCACAACTGTAAGCATCACTCATGGATGTGACATGTTTTGCATTCATGCAAAGATGTGTCATGGGTGTGACACACCACTCATACCCATGACACACAACTCACACCCATAAGTTGTTAGACAGCTCACCTAAAACCTTACATTTTCATACAAAAGCAACATTTCGATGATGAGAAGGATATGTTTTCGTTGGAAAAAGTTTGAAGAATCGATAGAGAGGTTTCGGGAGAATGAAGAGGGGCGAACTTCTCATCCTTTGGAGACCCATGGAGGGCTAGACTTCTCGACACTGGTTCGGAAGTGACATTGATGCCAAAAAACCTGATTAAGCCTTTTTATTATGTTTGATATTCTTACTCTCTTTTCAGATTATTTACGTCATCTTATGTTTATGGATTGGGCATTTTGTAAGAATGATCTTGATGCTCTATTGGATTGTTTTTCATGAGAACCCATTGCTAGAACTTTAAATATGATACTTAATAGCCGTGTTTGAATTCATTTGTAGCAACTAATGATATTATATCGTTAAGGATAACATAACCTAGGTTAAATAATCTGAGCTTGTGAGATTATTACTTAGATTGGTATGTTTTTCTCATTTGTAAGGTAGATGTCTGATTAAACTTAAAGAGCGCCTCCTAGGTTATCCAATAGTTATAGTTAATTAATGAGATCTTCTTAATTAACTATGACCTAAGGAAAAATCGAGATTAACAAAGTTTGTTATTAATTTATGACAAATAGTTCAAGGAGAGGTATAAGGATAACAATTCAATAAAATATGTTTAACTGGATGTAGACTGAGATTGAACCAAAGAATGGGTCCCTAACGAATTCATTACTTTTCATCATTTTTGCATGTTTTCTTTAATTTTCTTTTGTTAGTCTAGTTTTGACTTATTTTCTTATTAGAAAATCAACCAAAAACCCCCTAAACCTAAACATCGATCTATTTCATTTCAAAAGTTTTACACACAGTCTCTATAGGATCGAACTAGACTTATTACTGGTATAGTTGTAGGTCTAGTTATTTTGAGTAGTGTTACGACACGCTATGTCAATTTTGGCACCATTGCCGAGGAGTGCATTGTTTTAGTTATTGTTCTCACTTTAATTAGTTTTTTTGTACATATTTGTTTATAATTAGTTTGTTTTTAGTTATTTCGTGAACTTTCCACTTTTTGTTTAGTGTTTATGTGTCAAAAAAAATTCATAGACAGAAGTAATTTTTTTCTATAACTCATATTCTTTATCTTATAACCATGTTTAGAATTATCATACTAACTTTAGTTATGGATGGGATAACCAACAAAATTACTTCCATGATAGTTTACAAGATACACAACAATTCTCGTATAGACTAGAAACTTCTTATTACGACTTAGGCCCATCTCTAGAAGAACTAGTTAATGTTGTTGCCACAAACAATTTACAATTTTAGTAGGAGGAAAGACAATCTTGGTCTAGCTTCCAAGATTTGAAGTGGCAGCAAAACTTAGGTACATTTCTAGAAGAATCGATAATGTTGTTGCTAATAATGCTTTGCAATTATAGCAATTTCAGGAGGATGATACAACTATATCAAGATACAATATCTAGAATCAGAACTTTGCAAGCTAGGTAAGTTAGTTGTCAAAAGCTATCAACCGTCTAGCATCACAAAGTTAAGAGGCATAACTATCTCAACTTGAGGTGTACCCAAGGTAAATTAGTGCAAAGGCCTTATAGAGTGAAGAGGAGCTTGAGAATATTGAGAACACTACTCAAGGAATTGCTTGTGTGGAAGAAGTGGAGAAGGAGCTTGAAGAAGGAAATGATACATCATTCAGCTCGAAGGTAAATACTAAGCACCTAATTATTGTTAATACTGACATTTTATCTTTACCTAGCAAGTTAGAAAAATTGAATGAAGAAGAAAAAGGTGAAGAGACATTTGAGATCTTTCCAGAGTGTGTGGACTCAGTAGAGATTAAGAATATAAAGATAGGGAATATATTGAAAATTAGAGGCCATCAACTTAGGCCCTATCCTGAACAACCTCACATGGAGGAAGCACAAATTGTAACACTCGAATATCATAATTTTGTCATGTGAAGAGAAAATAAGGAGTTGAGCCAGTGACAATAAACAAAGGTGCTTCTTGGGAGGGAACCCAAGGGAAGTTACTTTCTTTTCCTTTACATTTTCACATTTTTTTATATGCATGTGTGTTTTTAATTTTGTATGCTTTTTACATATTTTTAAGTTTTCAACAAAATGAGAGAGAGAATAAAACAAACAGACAAACATTGTCTCTTTTTCTATTGCTTATAGGATTATATAGTCATTATTAGAATGTGAATTGACTAGAAAAATCCATGACAACTTTAGCATGTACTTTGGCTCTTGTGATTGGTCAATATGCATTATCTTTATAAAAGTAGCGACTAGTGGTGGACAAAAGCCAGTAAGGTGAGCCTTATTAGACTGACACATCCATATTAGTCTTATTTCTTTTGCTTATATTTGACCTTCATGACATGTACATCCTAACTTTGATTTTCTATTCAAACCCATAATTTTCTAACATGCTTTAACATGAAAATGATTAAGCATTCTTTGTTTTTCCAAGCTACATTAGCCAAATAGCCTACCTATCGTTATGAATTTTCTTTTGTTAACCCCCTTTGAGCTTTATTGGCCTTTTTTTTTTGGTTCAATCACATTACATACTATTAAACTTAACTAAATGTCCTACCCAAGTAATAAAGCTAGTAGAGCATTTGTTAATTGTTGACGATTGTGATTGTGTGAAAGTACAAGTGTGGGGGTGCCCATATATGTGGGATGGTTATAATTTTTGGGATGCCAATTTATGTCTTATCATTAAAGTTCCTTTATTGATGTAGCTTCTTTCCATTTTTATATGAAAAACTCAAAAAAAAGAGAGAAAGGAAAAAGAAAATAAAAAGAGAAAAGGAAAAGAAAACAAAAGTAAAGAAAGCAAAAATATATGTTTAAATAAAATTATTAACGAGGAAATGCATATGTGATGCAAAGTTATTTATGATTAGTCTTTCCTCCTAAAGTTGCATTGAATGGGTTACTTGAGTATGTTGGATATGAGGTGGATATCGCTTTCAATAATCACACCATATGGTTACAAAATCTTGTTTATGATTAATTTTTCTGAGTGATATATGTTTGATGTGGTTTGTGGTGGGAGAGCTTGAGTTTGAGTTGTGATACATAGTTTTTGCATTCATCGTAACTGATGGTACCCAATTTTGAATGAATGCTAGTTTTTATGATTGATGTTGCATTAAGTGTTACTTTTATTTCAGTAACTTTGATGGCTTTAATGATACTTTACCCAGATACATATCACCTTACCCTTACCCATATTATAACCCTAAAAAGTCTTTTGATTCATGATTATGCATGTGAACCTTAGTGGTAGAGAAATGAAATGAATTGAAAAGTTGTGGAATATTATGATCATGAATGATATTTGAGTGTAATCATGAATATATCTTATTTAAATATATTTTTTCCAAGTCTACCATTAGGTTGCTTAGTTTCTAAGGTGTTGAATGTTGGTTGATCATGAGTAGAAGCCCTGAATGTTAATTTCTTGCGATGGTTTTTGAAAGTCATTGATCTTTGCTTATAATTATGTATTCTTGGGAAATATCATAAATGAGTAAATGTTTTTAGGTCTATGATTTTGAATATGATGTTTTGCTTGAAGACATTTAAAAGCTAAATATGGGGAAGTTGATATGTGCTTAATTGATTATATATATATATGTAATAACACTTAGTGATTAATGATACGAAAATGCTTAAGATACTCAATTTAGAAGAAAAAGAGCTAAAGTGAGTCAAAAGCACCAGATTTGAGTTGTTTTTCAGAGATTCACAATCCTTTGTCTTCATGGAGAAAGAATGAGAAAGATTAGAGCAAGTAAAGACAAGAAAATGCATGAAGATGCTAAATATATGTTGAAAACATAAAGAAGAAGACTCCAGGAGGGCCTACGGCCAAATAAGAAACTTGTCACAGCCGTGAGCATCACTCACACGTGTGGTTGTGACATGTTTTGCATAGGAGTGAGACATCTCTCATGCCCATGCAAAGGTTTGTCACAGGTGTGACACACCATTCACACCCATAACACACAACTCACACCCGTGAGTTACCTAAAACCTTACATTTTCATATAAAAGCAACATTTTGGTGATTACAAGGACATGTTATCATTAGGAAAATTTGAAGAATCAATAGAGAGATTTCAAGAGAATGAAGAGGGGGAAACCTCTCATCCTTTGGAGACCTATAAAGGGTTAAACTTCTTGATGCTGGTTTGGAGGTGACATCGATGCTGAAGAACCGAGTCAAATATATTTTTATTGTGTTTGTTATTCTTACTCTCTTTTTGGATTATTTACGTTATCTTACGTTTATGGATTAAACATTTTGTAAGAATGATCTTGATGCTCTATTGGATTTTTTTCATGAAAACTCATTACTAGAACTTTGAATGTGATACGTAATAGTCGTGTTTGAATTCATTTGTAGCAACTAATGGTATTACATCATTAGGGATAACGTAACCTATGATAAATAATTCGAGCTTGTGAGATTATTGCTTAGATTGGTCTATTTTCCTCATTCATAAGGTTATTGTTTGATTAAACTTAGAGAATCTCCTAGGTTATCCAAAAGCTTGGGTTAATTAATGAGCTCTTCTTAATTAACTAAGATCTAAGGAAAAACTGAGATTAATAGATCTTGTTGTCAATTTACGACCAATAGTTCAAGGAGTCATATAAGGATAACAATTTAAAGAAATATGTTTAACTGGGTATAGGCTAAGATTGAACCAAAGAACCAAGTCCCAAATGGATCCATCATTTTTCATTATTTTTGCATGTTTTCCTTAATTTGCTTTTGTTAATCTAGTCTTGTTTTATTTTCTTATTAGAAAATCAACCAAAAACCCCCTAAACCTAAACACCTATTGATTTCATTTGAAAACCTTTACACACACTCTCTGTGGGATCGACCTAGACTCACCATTGCTATAATTGTAGGTCTAGTTATTTTGAGTAGTGTTATGATGCACTACGTCAATCGTGCACTAAACCATGTTAATCAAAACATTTAAAAAGTATAGTTTTATGTATAGTCATTTACTAATCTGTGTACTTTAAAATTTGAGTACAAATAGGAATAATATATATTGCATTATGACATAGTATGGTTTATACTTAGAGATGTTACTCCTAGTTGTTACTAAAGAAGTTATTTAAATCAGAGGATGATAACTTCTATTTATATTTATGGTATTGAATGAATTTAGCTAAGCACAGTGATAAATGCATAATCGAACATATTTTTACCCCATTTTTTATGTGTTTTCGCTTGATATTTATTACTTTTGGAATATATTTTGTTCTTAATTCGTCTCAAGTGTGTACACAGATTACAATTGCCTTGATGGAATTAAAGGAGAAGAATTTAGACAAAAGCATATAAAAAACGAAGATTCGATAACCTGAAGGATACACAGGTGTGCACTTGACCTTGCACTTCTTTAAGGCCATGCACTTCTACGATACCTAGAGAATTTGATTATGCATGATCTGATTCATGGTTGTGCAAGAGACCGTGCATAACTCAAAAACGTGAAATTCTAAATAAAAGGCACTTTTTGGAGGCAATGGAGAAGGAAAGGCAACAGGAGCATTCTAAAAGTTCTAGAGACGATTTCAATTGTGATTTTGAGCTAGAGGAGCAAGAGAAGTGAAGATTTTATTGATAGATCCACTAAAATATAAGATTAGACATCTATATTGCCAGAATACTCGATAGAGAACAATCAAGGAGATTTATAATTATGATTTTATTATTTTTGATTAAGTTTTTTGTATATGTATATACGATTTCATATTCTCCAATGTGTAACTAATTGTTTCATCAATATCTAGATTAGATGAACCTTACTTAGACACCTTAACATGTGTTGATTATTTTGTTAATGATGCAATTATTTGAATGATTTGATGTGATCTAATTATCTGTTTATTTATGTTCTAGTAATTTAAATTATTAGATCATAATATGATTTTATACATAAGGATTCATAAATCCTAGGTTTGAAGAGATCTACAGTAATTGGAAAGAGTTGATTACAACCCTATCGATAGGATGACATAAATATTCTAGATTATAGTCAAACCTAATTGAGGGATTCATAAAACGGTAACGCAATCCCATAAAATTTAACTTCAGTAATTTGGATAGAGACCTTAGGATTAGTTGATAGTAGACTTAAGGTTAGCTATTAGCATACCTCCAATAGATTAGCAAAACAATTGCATGATAAAAGGTCAATCTGTTAAGGGTCTAGGGGGATTCTAAATCTAGAAACTAATTACTCGATATCGATAATTTCCTAGTGCTTCCTAAATTCTTTGCTCAATTTCGTTACTTATTTTATTTTATTTGCTTAGTTTTAGTTTCTTTTAATTAAAAATCTAAAATCAATCCTCAGGTGAGATAATAGGGGAAAGGTAATTCTAGAATTCTTCATGGAATCGATCTATACTTACTAGTCCTAGCTACAGCTACATCATGCACTTGCGGTTATTACAATATTAACTAACACGAAATTAGTCATATAGCTTGTATTAAGCCATTGTATTTTTTTAATGTAGTTAATATATTCTTATATAATAATGCATGTCTTGCTGACTAGTTTAGAAATTTTCACTGTTTTTAATAAACGTGTCTATTTTTATGTATATATACATTGAATTTGGTTATTACATAGTTAAATGTAATCAAAGAAATGTACTATTATATGTTATGAGGTTAAACTTTATGTACCATCATCTAATTTACGAGTGCTTATACTTATCTATGATATTACTTTCAAAAGTAGTTAACTGCATTAAAATGTTTACGAAATCATAGGTTGATATTTATAAACATATGTATTAAACATTAATGAAACTATCAATTATCATATTCATCTATATAACTCTAAGAAATGAAAAATATAGGAGCTTGGAGCATCATAGATTAATATTTTCAATTTTAATAATATTTTAAAATTTTAATCCTCATGCACAAGTTTAATTTATTTTTAATCATGTATGAAGAGATAAGCATTTTGTATCCTAATTCATGTTGAATTATAATTTAAATTTATAGTATGCTCAAACTTAAAATAATAAGAATTTATACCATAAGACAAGTTAGAATTTATTTTTCTTTGTTTTATTTCTAGTGATAGTAATATATTATAATATTGAAATATATGTCATACACAAAGAACCATCCTTAAGCTTGACTATTCGGGGTTTGTTTAGGCTAAACTAGTATTATAACTTCTAAAATTAATAACACTTAACTAATGTTGTGAATAACATGATCAATCATGATTGAACCTCAAATAATAACTCATATAAAAGTTTCTTTCTATAATGGCACACCTTAACCATCAAGAATATATAGATACTTAATAATCTTGAACATTTTGTTCCTCAGCTAATTACTTTCACCAGTAGGTCTGACAATCACCACCTCATCGTATTCATAACCATATCTATAAGAATTTTAAAAAGTAAGTTTTAGGCACTATTAAGTAATTATAGTTTTAGGCACTATTAAGTAATTATATCTTATAAAATCAAAAATATTTTAACAAGAATAGTGTTAAAAATATATTCATATATCTTAATCTTCATAGGAGACACTATAGACACATATAAACATTGAGTAAAACGTAAGGAACTTTAGTAGGTATATATTCCTTTTCTTTCATCATAGTTTTGATCAAGAATTTACACGTCCAAAGTTCCATGTTTTCTCAATATTTCTCTATTTGAGAGGGGACAACATGAACCAAAAAATAAAGAAATTTAGAGGAAGAAAATTTGGTGGTATATATTGCTTATCATAATCATAGTTTAGATTAGGAATCCACATAACCAAAGTTCCTTTCTTCCTCATCCCAATATTTTTTAATTGTTGTTTGCTTGCTTCTGTACAAACATATTCATATATCATAATCTTAATCTTCATATGAAACCCTATAGATAGATAAACAACATCAAGGAATAAGGAATGGACTTTAGTTGGTATATATTCCATACTATATTATAACCTTGATTAGGAATTTACACAACTGAAGTTCCATTCTCTATTATCTCAATGCCTACTTGTCTTTTACTTGCTATTATAAAATTTTGAAATTATGAGTTTTTCTATAAAATTGGGCAAAATGATTCAAGGGAAGGGAAGAAGACAAGGAATGATTTGGGTTAAGTCTTGTACATTATACACAGTGGATAGACATAAAATTGAAGTAATAGTTAAAAGGGCTTTGGAGGGACTTTATAATTTTTTGCTTTATTGCTTTATTTATTTTACAATGGATGGGATAAGCAATTATATAATAGTTTTTATGGAAGAAAACCTAGGATTATCACTTCAATATAAAAATATTAAAATTCCTAGAGTCAGGAATGACAATAAAGAGTTGAGAATACATATTATATCTTTCGATATGGTTTAATAAAGCTGACAGCCATGTGTAAATCTTTAGTCTAATTTCTCCATTCATAAACATGGTTTAAAGGAAAGTGTCTTGAACTCCCTTATCCTTTATAAGTAAAAAGGCTTATGCATTATAATAGGTCTTATGTATTATTGTAATAATTTGACGTTGCACCATAACATATACATGACAGCATAATATGACCTATGTATGAGTCCCTAACAAAATCTAAAATAAGAACATGATCAACCAAATGAATATGTAGTTAATCATGTTGAACACAATCTTTAATGGAAAAGTTTGTGCACAATCATGTACTAATTTGTCTACAAGTTTTTAATAAAAATATGGTTGATTTCATGATCGTATACTAAACTGTGCTAAACAAAACCTTTAACGAACATAATTTTATGCACGGTTATGTATCAATATGTGTATTTGATAATTTCTTATCAAAATTATAATAAGAAAACCCTTTACCATAAATTTATTTGAGTTCACCAAAAAATTTAATAAACATATTTTATTGCTAGGTTGAATACACAAGAGTTAATTTAGTCATATTAGATAAAACCTTTAAATGGAATATTTTGTTTCATGAGTGTGTATTTATTCGTGTTCCACTTAGTCACTACATTCCCATTTGAAAGTGTAGGTGTTACTTATCTATAATTAGTGATCATATTTTTTTCTATATAGACATGAAATTAAGTATATAGAGTGTTAATATAGTTTATATTAAGGTAGGGTACTCTACTTAGAGATGATATTCCAATTTTTTACTCAAGTTGTTACATATTTTAAATGCATTTTAGTAACTTTTGTTAATAAGATAGTACTGAATATACTAATTAATGGTATAGTTTGAATTGATGCATTTCATGTTATCCATATAGACATCATATTTCCATCTTAAAATGTAGGTCTTACATATCCTTAATAAATGATGGTACTTTCTGGCATTGAATAAATAGAACATTAATATAGTTTGTTTTAAAAGAGGTATGTTTTATTGTCAGAGATGGTATTCCCATTTTTTCACTGAAGTTGTTACTTATTTTCAATGTAACTTGGTAAATTTTGTTTATAGTTTTGGTATTGAATATATTGAGTGCTAGTATAGTTTGTATTGAGATTTGATATTCTTTCCACCCAATCATTATATTCTTATTTGAAAGTGTACGTCTTCCTTATTTGTAATAAATGATGGTACTTTTTACGTCGAAGTGGTATTGAATACATATAGTACTATAATAGTTTGTATTAAGGTAGGGAATGGTTTGTACTCTAATATGTATTCCCATTTTCCACATATGCTTTTACTTATTTAAAATATGTGATGGTATAGATAATAAATGTATTGAATGTTGGTATAGTTTGTATTGAGATATGATATTCTTTCTATTTATTCAATAGATTTCCATTTACAAGGTTATGTTTTGCATATTTGTAATGAATGATGATGTTTTTTTATACATATACAAGGTATTAGATAAATTAGATTATAACTTATATTAAGGTAAGGTATGATTTGTACTCTGAGATGTTTTATGATTATAAAGTGTATATGATATTTATTTTTAAAGACTGATGATATTTTTTTATACATTAGGATGGTATTACATCCATTACATATTGGTGTGGTTTTATTTGAGACATATAATTATTTCTACTCAGTTATAGCATTCCCTTATAAAAGTGCAATTGTCACTTATTTGAAATGAACAACCAATGGTGTTTTTTCTATATATATATGGTCTACAATGTAATGAGGCTTAGTACTACTTGTGCAAATTGTTGGCAAAATACTTTAATACCAAAATATACTACATAAAAATGTAAAGAAGTAAAAATGATTTAGCACACCAACATGTACGATGTTCTTTCTTATTCTTCTTTTGAAAATTTATTTATATATAAAAATAATAAGTAGATGGCATGAAGATGGTCTATAGATATATCAATAACATCCTTTTTTGTTAGATAATAGATAAGTAAAACAAATTGTTCTAAATTTAAGTTATAGAAGAAGAAAAATAAGGTGGTAATTCCCACCTAAAGAAAAATAAGGTGGTAATTCCCACCTTAAAGCTTCGGAAATTGCATAAACAATATTTGTGGAGATGAAGGGAAGAATAAGAATAAGAAATGTCAAAATGTAGGGAACAACTTATTTCTTTTTATCATAATTGACCCTTACCAATTTAAACATTCTTTATGTTCTTTTTAATCCTAGTTTCCAAGTGGTGGCATGAATGGCCACTAATAACCAGTCACAAATCATTTTCCTTAAAAAAAATTAAGGATCCCAATTCTAGTCAAGAGAGGGAAATGTTTGTTGAATAAAACTAATGAAAACCCAAAGTAGAGTTGCAATTTCATCAATTTAGTGTCTTAATTAATTGATTTTAAAATGCTAAACAATTTTAATAAGATAAAAGTGCATTTAAAATCCCAATGTTTTCACCAAAATTAAAATAAACTCTAACATTCGAGCATTAAATTTAAATCTTAACGTTTTAAAAATTTTCAAAATGAACTCTAAATGGATGAGAAATTTAACGAAGTTAGTTTAATCTATTAATTGTCATATCATCATTGATATAACAAATATTTATTCTTTTTAAATCATTAAATGGAGCCCACAACTCTATATATATACTTGGCAATATGGATCCCATATGTCTAATTTAAATTTTTTAATTAATTTTTAATAAAACCTAATTAACTTATATTAGCCACCATTAGTGTTAATTAGTAATAAGTTAATTAATGTCAATTCAAATGCCCATCTCCAAAAAATTAGAAATCCTTAACCCACAAAAATTAGAAACCCTAACTTCGCCCAAATCTCTAACCCCTAAAAACCATTAGTGTTTTTTGCATACTGAAATAAAAGAAACTAAGACACTAGATTTATTGGCTTGTAGGCATGCATTTCGTAGAAACTGCATTGACCAATGGTTAAAATAATTCTAGTTATCCCCTTTGCTAGCATAAGTTCGATATTTGAGATATCAAGAACATCACTTATTCTAATAGCTTAAGATTCTTATATACCCTATTCAATATTTTGGAAAATCCTAATCTTAAGCTCTTTGGCCGAAGAAAACAAGATCCATGATCGGGGTAAGTTTTAATCTTATAAACCCTTAATATTCCATAAGCGCACGATTCATAGGGTAGTATTAAAGGTGTCGATCCCACGAAGAAGAAGAGTAATCTAATCCCAAAATCTAAGGCTAGAAAAACTATAAAATTGAAAATAAAAGATGCAATAGAAATTAATTACGAGAATTGACTTTAACTAATCAAATTAGAAATTAATGACAAAAGTATTAACAAGTGAGCAATGTGCAATCACAATAGAAATCAACCTAACGAATTTACCAATTTATGAGAAAGGGGATTTTACTTATCATTAATGCTAACCTAGCCGATTATATGTCAACGGAGTGTCGGTTTTAGACTATCCTAGGGTTGATTACTGTCTCTCTAGTTATAACCATTAAACCCTAATTAGATTTGAAGCACTCTAGTAAACTATCGGAACATCATACGGGATCTCTTTCCACACAAGTACCAATATGATTTGATATGGTTTCTATTAAATTGCCTAACTCTCATTAATTCGATTTAGTCATTTTTCATTCAGTTCACCCTCTCAGTTTATTATCAAATTATATAAGAATGCAATCAAATCACAACATTCATCCAATAAACACAATGGACTCAATTATCATTAAATCAAAATAAAATCCTGAAGGAGAGTTTAGAACATCATCAATATTCCAAATCCTATCATTATACTATTCATCTCAATTCTAAACATAAATAAAATCGAAACGAATAGGAAATAATGACTTAAAATAGACGACAGAAGGCAGCACATCGGGAAACCTCCTAATCTGGGAAGCACATTGAGTTAGCTTTGTCTTCCTCTTCTTTGTCTTCCTTCTTCTTCTTTTTCTCTCTCGGTATTCTCTCTTTAGGGTTTCAAATGTGGCTGATGAAAAAAGTTGCGTTGCGCTCCTCTTAATATTTTTTAAATAGTTTTTTATGTTTTAGGTAACCCTAGGGTCTTTCTGGGGTCTGAAAGGTCCACAAAGTTCCTCAAAACGTAAAGTTCATAAATGACTATGCATTTGTTAGATGCAGGGCCACAGTCGTGGCCCGCATCTGAGTCTTCTATCACAATCGTGGCCATTATTTCAACCTGAATGTCTTCCAAAACTCCTTCGTTCTTCGATATCGACTCTAAAACACTAGCAACACATAAAGGTACCCCAAAAACAAAATATTTAAGCTCAAAATTTTGTACTAACCCATAAAACACTTAAAACACAAATTATTAACAAATTAACACAATTCTAACCTAAACACATACTAAATGGTCGAATTAACGGCTAAAAACATATCAAACTATGCCTTAAAACACGATACAATTTACACTTATCAATCTAGAACCATTAATATTAAAAAAAGATAAGGACTTTTCATTAGAATAGTAAAGGAAAGAAAGATGGTCATCTCTTGATTGATAAAGAAGAAGGTGAAGATAAAACAATTTATACTTAAGCTCAAAGTCATTGTATATGATGTCTTAAACAAGAACAGATGGAGCAATCTTAAAATTGTAGATTTGTTTTCTTTGAGGTTGTACATGCTTAATAGTACATACATCAATAGGTTTAGTCCTAGAAAGTCCACTAATGAAGGATTCATTAGTGATTTGTCCTTGAAGATAACTAAAATAAAAGATGATGTTGAATTCAAGAAGAATACAATGTTTAGCTCCATCATTAAGAGTAATTCATAATCCACAAAACCCAAGTTTTGTTTTTAAAAAATCATTTGTATTTAGGGATTTAGAGATGTAAGAGAATTAATGGTTAGGGGTTAGGAATTTCTATTTTTTTGGGTTAGCGATTTAGATGAACATTAATATGATGATAATTAACTTATTAGTAATTAGCACTAATTGTAATTAATTTAAGTTATTTAGATTTTATTACAAAATTTAAACTTATTAATTCAAGTGTTTGAAGTCAATTACTATATCTCCACATGGCATACATGTGACAGTGGAACTAATTTAATGATTAAAAAAGAATAAATATATGTCACATTGTGATGACGTGGCACTTAATAAACAAAAATTTAACCCTGTTTATTTTTTGTCCATATAGTGTAATTTTAAATATTTTAAAAATGATTGGATTTAATTTGAATGATCTATAATGCAATGATTTATTTTGTATTTTAGTGAAAAAATTTAAGTTTAAAATGCACTATTTTGACCACTTCGAGATGTTTAGGTTTGAATTAAATTTGGATGTATACATTAAGATTTAAATTTAACCTTTTGTCATTGAAAAACTATGAAATTTTGTTTAAGATCTAAGTCATATGTTTTTGGATGAGTAGTGTACTTAAAATATGAAAGAAACTAAATATGTTTATCAAAAAAATTTACCACATCGTTAGTAAGTTTTAGAAATCAAATATTGTTTTTAATGAGTTTTATAAATCAAACTTTCCTAATTTTTTTCATTTTTGGCACTTTAGAAAGAAAATTTTGATAGTTGTAAGGTTATACAATTGATTTAGTATGTCAATTTTAAAATTGTACCATGGTTTACATTTAAGAGATCAATTTTCCTTTTTTTAGTCTTTCTTATAATTTCTCCTTAAACCTTAAAATTTTCCTTTACATTCCTTTTGCAAAATCAATCTTTAGTTCACTAAATTAATTAGGGAGTTATTATTAATATATAAATTACCATACCATTATGGCTCACACTAGTTAGAAAATGGTACCAAAATCAATAGTACTGTACAAAATCATGGTACCTACAAATATGCAAAAGACAAGATAAATATTAGTGAAATTGTAAATTTACAAAAAATTAAGTCTAAATTGAAAAAAAGAGCTCAAATTTTCCTAACCCTAAGCCTCTTTGTATTTCCCTCTTTAGCTGCCTCTCACTATCTCTCAATCTCACACATGTTGTCCAATTTCCTCTCATAAGCTTATCATTGTTATCATATTAGGCCACTACTCTAACCACACTAGCTCACCATTAATCCATTTCTATCGTCAATATCTGTTCTTTATACCAACTTGTCACACTCCAACTTTATTATCAAGATCTAATTACCATTCCATGATCTAGCTCTATCGTCGTTGCTAACTTGCCACCATTCCTACCTCCTAGTCTATCTAAGATATTTAAGGTTTTATAGTAGTCTTCCAGTTGTTAAGACCTTTAGTTTCTAAAATATTTGAGGTTTATGGTCAATGGCCAATAATAAATCACATTTTATATTTATTTTCTTTATATGCCAGGGATTATAAAGGTTAATATGTCAAAGTTCATCCTTTTGCTACTGATAATCCATATATATAGATACATAAACTTAGATATCTTAAATATTACTTTTTATTCATTATTTTTCAAAGCTTCAATGTTTTTGTCTAAAACTATTTTTGTAATTCAATTTTCCATATGTTTCTAGTTTTTCAGTGGAATTTTAAGCTTCAAAATTCATGTTGTAAAGGTGTTAATATGTTACCAGATTTTTAGAACTTAAGTAACCTAATATCATCAAAATTGACTTTCTTTTAGAATCTCATATACATTAAAAGTCATTTGTAGTTCCTAACTTAAAGTCAAGTTGCATTTAATACATCTTTCAAGCACACAAGTCAGCTTATTTAGGCAATCATCCAAAAAGGTATCAAAGATTGAGAAATCATCTATAAATACCTCGATAAAGTCCTCGATCATGTATAAGAAAATGGAAAACATGCACTTTGAAATGTTACAGGTGCATTACATAGCCCGAATGGCATCCTCCTAAAGGTAAATATCCCTAATGGATAAGTTAATATCGTCTTTGCTTGGTCCTCGGGAGCAATCGGCTTTTGGTAATAACCTAAAAGACCATTAAGAAAATAATAAAACTCATGTCCAAAAAGTTTACCCAACATTTAATCAATAAAAGGGAGAGGGAAATGGTTTTTTTTGGTTTTCGTATTTAATTTTCTATAATCAAAACACATTCTCCATCTAATGGTGGTCCTAGTAGGTACTAACTCATTCTTATCATTTTGAACAATAGTAATGTAGGATTTCTTTAGAACCACATGCATTAGGCTCACCCACTCACTATCCGCAATTAGATATATCACTCTCTCATCAAGCAACTTCAAAACTTCCTTCTTAACTACCTCCCATATATTAGGATTGAGTCTTCTTTGGGTCTTTTTCACTAGTTTAGCCCCCTCTTCTAGGATAATCCTATGCATGCACATGAAGGGACTGATCCCCTTAATGTCACTCAAGCTCCATCCTATGGCCCTTTTCAGTCTTTTTCATCTCACTTAGAGTTATTGCTTTTTGATCAACATCCAAAGTAGATGCAAGAATGGACAGATATGTTTCCCCTTCATCTAAAAACACATACTTCAAATTTTCAAGTAACTCTTTCATCTCTACTTTTGGTGGGGTTGCATTATTATCTTTATTGGAGGTTGTCTCTAAGAATTTTCCAAACTCTTCTCCCGCAACACTGTTTAGCAACTAGCAATACTTATCAAACTCTTCAACCAAGTCTAACTCCCCTATTTCTTCCTCCTGTAATGAAAAATAAAAATCAACAGCATCAATATGATCAACAAGAGAACACTCCTCATAAACAACCGTAGTAGGGATAGATTTAACGTTAAAAATTGAAAATACTCTTGTTTCTCCTAAGACAGTCATGGTCAATTTCCCATTTTTCACATCAATCAAAGTGTTGGTAATGGCTATAAAAGGTCTCCCAAGAAGTATGATGTGATCCTTCTCTTGTTCCTTTATTTCCCCCTATCTAAAACCATAAAGTCAATGGGTATAATTAATCCTCCAACCTTCACCAACACATTTTCCATTATTTCTTTCAAATAACAAATTGACTTATCAGCTAATTGCAAGCACATGTTGGTAGTTCTTAATTGTCCTAAACCCAATTTCACATAAATAAATTGAGGCATTAGGTTTATACTTGCTCCTAGGTCAAGCATACCCTTAACCTCCTCACTATTACCCATTGATACCTTCACAATAAAACTTCGTGGATCTTTCAATTTAGGGGGTAACTATTGCTGAAGGATCGTACTTGATACTTTAAAAACTATCACCTTTTTATGTGGTGCAAACCTTCATTTTTTAGTGCTAAGTTCCTTAAAGAACTTCACATAAGCTGGAATGTTCTTGATCACACCTAACAATGGCAGATTAATATTAACTTTAGAAAGTATGCTATAGAGATCATAAAATTGCTCATCTTGTTTTAAGTCTTTAAGGTGGCTTTGATATGGAGCTGGTGGTCTATAAGGATCAGTTGCCCTATGCAGTCTTGTCATTCATCCCCCTTCATTGCATGCTTAAGTTTTTCACCTCCCAGAACGTGACTTGAAGAGTCATTCCCATTGCTCTCCTTGTTTTGCCCATCTTTTCCTTTGACGAGGTTCTCCTTTTCTTGATTACCTATATAAAACATGTTAGAAGGGATAACAATATGATTATTAATCACCTCACCACTTCTTAGAATCGTAATAGCCTTGACTCGTTTGAGTTAACTAGGCAGCTTTCCTTTTTGATTGCCTTGCAATTGAGTATCGGTTTGCCCCACTTGAATCTTAACCTTTTTTTACAAAACCTTCCAATGAATCAAATCCCTTGTTGTTCATCTCTTGATTCTAAGTGGTCACTTGAATGAACGCATTCAGGCTTTCCTCCAAAAAAGGCTTTCTCGGTATGTTATGACTTAAAGATTGCCCTTAGAATTGATTCTGCCTTTGAAAATCTGATATGGTGGGTTAGGGCTACACTTGTGGGATGCTGGACTTCCAAAAGAAATTAGGGTGGTTTCTCCAACCAGGATTGTAGGTGTTTGAATATGGGTTATTCCGCACCCTCGGTTGAAAACCATTAAGTGAATTTGCTTGTTCTTCCTCAACTGCAAAAGATTCAAAAGAATATGAACAAACATTAGCCCCATGACCAAAAGTTCCACATATACCACATATATTTTATTGAGAATTGGCCCCCAACATTTCAAAGATCTTATATGTTTCCTATGGAGTCTTCTCTCCCACAGCTCCTCCTATTGCATTATCCACTAGATACTAAAATTGTTGTGTCAATCCATCATAAAAGAACTAGTTCTACATGTGGAGTGGAAAATGATGGTGTGGACACTAAGTGAGCAAGAGTTGAAATGTTCCCACACCTCATGGAATGGTTCTCCCTTCATCTAAGTGAAGGTAGTTATCTTTGTTCGCAACTCAGAAGTCTTCTAATGGGAATAAAACTTTCCTATGAACTTGTTGTACACCTCTTCCCACATAGTCAATGAAGTAAGTGGAAGGGTCATCAGTCATGCCTTGGCCCAATCCTTCAACGTGTATAGGGAGCACCTCATCTTGATTTGATCTTCATTTAGGCCATTTAACGGGAACGTCTGGAGAGTGGTGTAGAATTCTCGAATGAAGTTTAAAGGGTCTTCATTGGGAACCCCATAGAAAGACGAAAAAATGTTGTAGTGGATACTCTTCAGCTCATAATTTCTGACTGCCTCTCCAAGACGAATGCATGAAGTAATAATACCAATTACCGGTATGGCATACTCCTTCATTACTGGATGTCGTTCACCAATCTCTTGATCTTTTAGTTTGAATCCCTCGAGATTGTCTTCAAAGTCCTTTGAAAGTTCTCTTATTCAATGTATGTTGCCAATAAAGGGAGTAAGTTCACCTTCCTAAGACCTCCTTCCTTGCATAAACAAAATGAAAACAACAGTGAATTAATAGGAAAATTACTAAAACAACTCAATGAAATAACACGATAAAAATTTATGCATAACTAGACAAAACAATCGACGGAAAAATCAAAATCACTTTAGCAAATAAAAAAAATCAAAATTAATTCAAGTTTAAAAAACTAAACATCTCCCTAGCAACGGTGACAAAAACTTGTTATGCCCAAAAAGTTCTAAAAAGACCTAAGCTATCCTACTTGCAAGTATACAAGATAGTTGTAGTTGATAACCCCAATTTTGGATCAGAAAAGAAAACATGGAAGATTTGGTTAAACGGTAGATTTTAAAACTTTTTTAGAAATCATAACACAGCAAAAGCAAGATAACTAAATCAACATGTCAATCCATACATGTTACGGTATAAGGATAATAATTAACATAAGAACAAGATGATAGAAATATTATTGATTCCTTCGCTACAGCTTTAACTCCTCGTTGTACTATCCTATCCTTGGTAATATATCCTCTCCAAGGTAATGTATCCTCTTCTTCTTGTTATTATTTCCTCTTTTCAATATTGTATCCTTAACCAATCCAATCTACCACTTGTTCTTCTTTGATAACTTGGTTAATAAGATCCTTTGGTGGGAAAGGAGAAGAAAACTTTGGAGGAGATTTTTCTTAGAAGAAAGAAGCCA
>JAOQMP010000004.1:24728737-24740253 GCA_027563575.1 Erythroxylum pedicellare
AAGATAGTGTGATATCTAAGTAAGCGATTGAAAGACCTAGTGAGTCTATTGATTATGGTCAATTGAAAGAAATTATTCGAGTGATGCAACTAAATGGGAAACAAAGGACCATAAAAGGAAACATACACCTGCCTATTTGATTAAACAGATAAGAATTTCGAGGACGAAATTTATTAAGGAAGGGAGAACTGTACATCCTATTTACCATACTAAGGGTAAAGACCCTAAGATACGATACATGTGAGATTAATGATAGACTACGAAAAATGCATCTCATGATCATGCATATTGTTAGTATACACACATGTGAATTTAAATTTTGCACACATTAAAATGATTGTACATGCATTCATTAACATGCTGAATATAATTGACTGTAAATGTGCTTATATTGAAAATTTTGAATTAATTGTATTGACAATGGATTTGGAGAAGTATGAATAGATAAATTAGAATATTTGGTGATTGTGCTTGTTGATTTAGAAGTTTGGTGAATTTAGGAAAATTTTTCGAAAATTATGAGTATTTTTGGACTAGGAAAAATGTCAAATGGTAAGTCAATTATAAATGGGAATAGAAATAAGAGTTAAATAATGGTGAAGAGTTTTGGAGATAACTTTAGAAATTATGAGAAAATGATATTGAAAATTTAGAGAGATTTGGAGTAAAAAGTAGAGAAGGTTGGACTAGTTAAAAGAGAACTAATTTAATGCCTTAAAGGATGGAAGAGTGACAAGTGTCAATTGTAATGTTGATCTTAAAAAGTTTACTACCATTCTTTTAACTTTGAAAGACAAATACACTATTTATCTTCTCTTAAAAATATCTTCTTCGTGTATGTCTTCTTCAAGCTTTTTACTTTACACAGAGTTTTTCGTCAAATCTCCATTAGAGTTAAATCTTGTTTTTTTCTACTCTTTCCTACCCTCATCTTCGGTTTTCTTTCTTTTGCCTCAAGAAAAACGAAAACTTATTAACCTCTACAATGATGTACGTGGGTGCATGAGAGTTAGGGTTTCTGGAGATTTTGAAGATGTTTGAGCTTTAAACAAGTAAGCTTTTTATGGTTCTTTATTTCTGTATAAGATAAAGCATGCATCACGTTAGCTCACTGTTAAATTGTTAGGAAATAGTGATATAAATATTTGCTAAAAAGTGAGTGAGGAAATTTTGGGTATGCCATATATGCAGTTCTACATATTTGATGGTCAATTTATTATAAGATGTTGTTGAAATGATTTCTGAGTTATAAAAAATCATTAAAAGCATGTATAGGGAGAGTGCAGAAAATTATGAAAAGTTGATATGTGTATAGTCTATTTTCATGGTTTTTAAGTGAAATTTTGGATGTTTTTAGAAATGAACAACAATGAGTTTAGAGTTAAGAAAAAGATGTTAGATGATGTCCGGATATGAGAAAAACAAATTTTAGAGAATGAGCAGAAAATGAAAATGCAGAAACATGACAATGAAGGAACGCCGAAAACGAGAAATATATGCATGGGTGTGATTTTCTATTTTTCATTGATGACTATAAAAAATGATTGATTATGGAACTTTTTATGAATGTTTAGAGCATAATGGAAGTCGAAAATGAGGTTTGAAATAAGTTAAAAATGGTTTACGTGAAAGAAAAGAAAAGAAGTAGAGAAGAGAAAACAGCAATCGGAAGAAGGAGGAAGAAGAAAGTCGCGATCGTGCTTCAGAATGATCATGACATTTCTATTGAAGTTTGAAAGTCGTGATTATGCTGAAGCACGATCATGACAAGCACGATTGCGACTCCTATGGTTACTGAACAAAGGTGCAATTTCGAACATCCTGGATTCTTTTGCTTATATCTTATTCTATAGACATCCAAATGATATGAGACTTGAACCATTGGACTTGTAACACACTAATATACATTTCCATAAATATTGGTATCATTCTAAATTGATTTGGAAAAGATTAATTAAATGAAAGTGAGGGAATCTGTTAGAATAGTATGAACAGGTATAATTTCACTGAACATGCTTAGGTATTTTGGTTATATCATGACCTCTAGATTTTAAAATGAGATGATTTTTAATTTGGAGTAAACTAGAGATATAGGGATACAGATTGTTTGAAGAAATCTAACTCTAATTCAATCTCTAAAACTTTCAATTTCTGGATGGAAGTTGAGTATGGTGTTTTAGGATAAGAATAGTCCAAAAATATTTGGAGAATAACTTTCAAAATACTAAACCATATTGAATGATTTTGGTGTCATTAGAAACTTAAGACTATGGAGCACAATTTTCTAGAAGAAAGTGTTGCCAAATTACTTCATTTCTAGGGTTAAAAAGAACATGTAAATTTGACCCGAAATGATAATTCTGGAAAAATCCTAATTTGACCAAGGGAGAAAGGAATTTTGATTGTAATGGCTTCATTGAGAAATAAACCCTAAGTATAAATGATACTTAAGTGAGTTTGATATTAGATTGAGTATGTGAATTGAATAATGGAAAAATACCCGAAAATGTCATTGAACATGCATTGTACATATTCCGTACAAATATTTGTGCATAAATGAGTTCTTGTAATTGTGCAAAGTTATAATGTGTGTGCGATGTGTGTATTGCATCTTGATGATGTACAGGATAAACGTCCACATTCAAACATTTCTAGATTATGGAAGCAAATGCTAATCTGGAGCATACTGTGAGTAGACCTAAATGGTCTTACTTTACTATTTGTTTTATTTATATTATAAATTGAATGATTATGCAATCTGAATGTTTTGGTTCCAGACAATATATGTTTGAGGAGTTTGATAAATGTAAGAACATTAAAGTACTCCTTATATGTGAATTTGATTGAAATAAGTGTACACAACTTGATTGTTAAATGCCGGACCACGGTCTGATGATAAATGTGCTCTGAATGTACATTTGCATATGAATGAAAAGTGATTCTTAACTTTAATGTCGAATGCTGAACTAAGGTACGATGATATGTGCATGTAATTGAATGAGGATATGCATAATATAATTGATGCATTTCATTACATGAATGCAATGAAAGGTAAAGGCAGTTTTGACTGGAGTCGCCAGTGAAAAAGAGCTTAAAGCTCGATATGTGATAAAAGCCTCAGGCTCAGTTGTGAATGTAGCCGGTATCCACTAAGGGATATGGGACATTATTCGATATAGCTTAGTATCCACAAGGGATATAGGCCAGTGAAAATGACACTCGGTAACAACAAAGTAACAAATTGAAAATGAGTCTCATGTGCATTGCATATGCATGATATGAATGATTATAATGGTTTGAATGACTTCTAAATTTAAAATGTGAAATAATTGGTCAAGTGTATGTGATTCAATATGATTATTAATGTAATGATGTGAATTATGTGAATTGTATATGTTTTGTGATGAGTGAGCCATCGAGGATGGTCACTCATTAAGTTCGCAAATCTCACCCAAAATTTGCAATATTTTTTAGGCTCAAAAGAGTTACCCCATTGGGTAAACGGGAATAGAGCCACTAAATTCAAGTAAAGGTAGAGGTCAGGATCAGTTTGCGTCTGCATTTATATTTTCTTATTTTTGTGTAAATTTGTATATTCCACAATTCCTGTACAATGTGTATTCAAATATTTCTGTGTGTAATAACTGGTGAAAATTGGAAATGCTTTATATAAGAGATTGATCAAAGTGTAATGACAATTGTGATTTTGACTTTTATCAAATAAAAGTATGAGTTCAATTTGATTACTAATTTTCGCATATGCATATTATAAATTTGAAAAAAATCATACTATATTTCAATGAGTTTTGACTATTCTAGCATGTCACTTTTGCGGGATTTGCACTCGGACATCATTCAGGATGCTAGGTATGTGTCTCGCGAGGTTGGGGTGCTACGCCTAATGATGTTTAACCATTAGCTTACAATCAGTGAATCAAAGATATAATGATTACATACTGCAGTCTAGATTCTAGCAATATTAGGGAGTATTAGGGAGTAAATATATAGTCTATTAATCAATATTAGTGAATCACTAAGTATTAGGGAGTAAATATATAGTCTATTAATCACTTATCAAGTTCTCCAACACTTAGTTTTTGACTGTCTTTGGGTAACAAAAAAAATCAAAATCACAATCGAAAACACTTCTTCCTTTTCCATATTTCCTAATAATAGATAATGATAAGAATAAAATCACTTTCAAAACTACAGCAAGAATTAAACATTCAATGTTTTTAATCATAATCCATCAACAATCACTCCCTTTAAAAATTGAGCAATCTAGGGGTAGAATTTGACAATATGTGTTTAAAAATAAGATAGATCTATAGGTAAATTCAATCATCATTTATGATCAAGACATTCCATGACTTTGCATATCATTTCGATTCTCCACCATTAAACATTCACATATATAATCATGTATCAAAGGAATTTTTAAGGTTGTAATAGGGGCAAAAGGTTAAGCTAAAAAGTATTTGGATAATTTATTTCAAAAGTCATCAAAGCTAGTGAAGCAAGAAAAACACTCAATAGAGTATTTAGTACAAAAATTGACATTCATTCAAGACTGGGTGCCATCAGTTATGATGAATGCAAAAACTCTATTCATAGCTTAGAGTCAAGCCTTCACATTATAAATCACATAAAGCATAAGAAATTAGAAGGAATCACTTATAAAAATTAATGACAAACAATGCATTATGACCATAGGGAGTGATCCTTCATAACAAATTCTCCCTTATTTGTATCACAATCAACTTACCCATTTCATATAACTTTTAGAGGGAATATTAACATGAATTACTTTGTAAAAAAAATGATTTTCCTCCTCAAAAACTTTCCTTTTATTTTTATTCGTTTTTAAAGAAAAATTGAAAATACATCGACAATGGAATTCATTGATAAAAGATATAATTCCAGTCCCTCAATTATAACCAACTCGTATATATCCATACCACCACCCACACTTATGCTCTTGTGTATCCACAAATATCAATAATCTCAAATGTTGCTCTAGCTTTAGGCTTAGGTAAGACATTTGATTAGGTTAAAGGCTCATAGTGTGGTTAGAACAAAAAGAAGAGGCTAATAAAGCTCAAGGGGCTTAACAAAGGAAAAATCATATCATTAGATAAGTTACTTGGCTAATGTAACTCACAAAACAAATTATTCCTATATTATTTTCATGTTAATACATGTGATAAAATGTTTTCTGAATTAGAAAATCAAATCAAAGCCAAGATGTTCTTATCATGAAATTCACACATGACAAAAGATAATGAGATTGATATAGATGTGTCAGTCTAAAAAAGCTCAAAATCCTACTGTCTTATGTCTATCCACTAGTCACTACTCTTTTAAAGATAACGTAAATTGACCAATCAAAATAGTAAAAAAAATGCCCAATTTTCCATGAAATTTTCTAGTTAGTTATACTCTCTAATTATAACTATATAGTATTAGATGCAACAAAAAGATTAAAAAAAATTTAAACTTAAAACACATAAGAAACAAATGGACTTAAAAACGCACATGATAAATAAGATCTCTACACCCACACTTAAAACTTACATTGTCCCCAATATAACATTAAATGCAAGAAATGAAGCATTTAAAAATCAAGAACTGCGAAAGTGTAAAGGCAAAGGAACAAACTACCCTTAGCTTGCCTCCTAAGTAGCACCTTTGTTTATTATCATTGGCTCGACTCCATATTTTCCTCTTCAAGTGATGCAATCTAAGTATTCAAGTATCACTGCTTTCATATTCTCCATTTGGAATTCTTTATAGTATGATTTCAGGCGATGACCATTCAAATTAAATGTATTTTCAATTTTCAAACTCTATATCGCTACTGTATCAAATGGAAAGACACTAGAAACCATAAAAGGACTGACCTAATGAGACGTAACTTATTTAGGAATAATTTGAGTCTGGAATGATAGAGAAGCACTTTTTGACCAATAACAAAGCTTTTCCTTAAGATCACCTTGTCCTATAAAGCTTTGATCTTTTCTTTATATATCATTGAATTCTAATAAGAGTCATTTTGCATCTCTTATAGCTCTTACAATAATAGCTTTCGACTTAATCCCACATCGTCAAAATTCATATTACAGTGCTTGATAGCCCAATACACCTTATGTTACAACTCCACAGGAATGTGAAACAGCTTCCCAAACACTAATCTATATAAGGACATATCAATTAGCATTTTATAGGTTGTCCTATAGGCCCACAATGCATCTTCCAGCCCCAAGATCCAAGCCTTCTAGTTAGACTGAATTGTTATCTCTACGGTTGACTTGATTTCTCAATTAGCTACCTTAGCTTGGTTATTGGTCTGGGGATGGTAGGAGATGGAAACTTTATGCATGATATGGTAATTTTTAAACAACTTTTTCATCACCCTATTGCAGAAACATGTTCCTCTATCACTTATAATGGCTCATAGCATCCCAAACCTAAAAAGGATATTAGACTTGAAAAAAATTGCAACAATCTTAGCGTTATTAGTTTTGATGGCTTTAGCTTCCACCCACGTGGAGACATAATCAACTATAAGTAACATATAATGAAATCCAAAAGATGAAGGAAACGATCTCATAAAATCAATACCCCTAAACATCAAAAGCTTTTTCAAAAAGAATGAGAGTTTGTGGCATCTGATTTCTACAGGACAAGTTACCTGATTGTTGACACTTATCACATGACTTGCAAAAGACATATGCATCCTTAAACAATGAAGGCTAGTAAAAACCCCTCTACAAAACTTTATAGGTAGTCCTTTTTACCCAAAGTTTCATCCACAAGTGTACAAATGACAGAAGGTCAAGATAGAAGGCGTCTTGCTCTCAGGAATGCACCTTCTTATAACTTGGTCTACGTAGTGCCTCTATAGATAACCACACATAATACTTGGCTTAATTCTTCTATTTATTCCTTTAAGCCTTTGACAAACATATAGGTAATTTGATAGTAATTAAAAAATTCACAATATTTATATACTATGGAGGTGTCAAATTGGTGGAAAATAACTGCTCATTTGGAAACATTTCTCTCAAAAGAATATCATCTTCTTTTCTAATCAAGTGATTGAGGTGATCAACGACCACATTTTCTACCCCCTTCTTATCTCTTATTTACAAATCAAGCTCTTGAAGGAGAAGAATCCAGTTGATTAACCTTAACTTTGTTTCTTTCTTAATGAGCAAGTACCTCAAAGTTGCATAATCAAAGTAAACAGTAAACTTAACACATAACAAGTATGACCAAAATTTTTCCAAACCAAACATAACATATTAAGGCTCTTTTTTAGTTGTGGAATCATTTTTTGGGCTGGACTAAAATGTTTGGCAACATAGTAGATGACATGTGCAATTTTGCCCACCCTTTGTTCCAAAATTGCCCCCACTCTTTGTCCAATATAAGTAATTCCAAAGATATCTACATATACTGAACTTACCCACTTACTTTTAGAGATAGGATAAACGACTCCAGTATGGAGAAACTTCAATACTTCCTTCTTCACAACTTCCATCATTGGAGAATTCAATCTGCATTGTGCTTGCTTAGTGGATTTGTCGTCCTCCTTAAGCAAAATGTGATGCATGCATATAAAAGAGCTTATTCCTCGAATATTTGTAATTGTCCATCTATTGGGTTTCTTATTCCCTTTTAACATATGAACCTACTTATCTTCCTAATTAGAAGTCAAAATTGCAAAAATAATAACTAGAAGAGTTTGATTATCTCCCAAATATGCATCTTTAAGTAGGTGGGGCATTAGTTTCAACTCCGCATCAAGTACCTGCACATTAGAAGGTAATAGCCTCTGGTAAGATTCAGGTAACTATATGGAAGCTAGTTCATACCTTGTGGGATAGGTTTCCAAAGAATGTAAGTTAGATTCCATACCAATTAATTTGTCTCCTAACTCAACATCATCAATAGCTTCTAACTTCAAATGCTCGGTCAAAATTAGTTCTAATTGATCTCTATAATTTAAGTTAATCTCTCCTACACTAAAGGATCAATCACATCAATAGAGAAAATAGAATGATCATTTTGAGGATATTTCATTGCATCAAAAAATATTAAAATGAATTACTTCCCTATCAAATTCCATTGTGAGGGTGCCCTCACGAACATATATCTTAGTTTGGGTCATGTTAAGAAACGATCTCCCTAGTAATATAGGCATGAGATTATATGAAGTCTCTTCATTCATATCCACCAATAAAAATTTGCAAGAACACCAAATTATTCGCCTGCACCAAAATATCCTTAACTACTTTATCAAGGTTAGTATTAGTACAGTCAACTAATTGTATGATAATACTGGTCTCATTTAAAGGGACTAAGTTTAAGGAAGCATAGATAAATGAGGCATAACATTAATTAATTCTCCTAAATCTATCATATCTCTCTTAAGTACAGTGTTACCAATCTTATAAAGAATAGTAAACATACCTAAATCCTTGCATTTTAGAGATATTTTCTTTCTGAAGATCGCAGAAACATTCTCACCCATCATGACCTTACTCATCACCTCTTAGCTTTCTCTTATTAGTACATAATTCCTTAAGGAATTTTACATACCTAGACACTTGTTTGATTGCATCCAACAAAGGTATATTTACTTTTATCTTTTGAAAAGTCTCCAATATCTCCTTATCATTTTCCTCCTTGTTTGATTTTGCTAGCCTACTAGGAAAAGGTGGAGGGTTAGTCTTAATCATATTGCGACATTCAATTTACCTTTGAGTTATACGAGGGATTTCCTTCTTCTCCTAACTCCTTCTCAATCTCATCTTCATTGGCCATCTTTGGCAGGGTCCTTTTAGAATCCTCAAGCTCCATACCACTCTTTAAGATCACAACATTAACATTCTTTAGATTTACCTCGAGTTGAGATGGAAACTCCCCTTCATTTTGTGATTCTAGCTAGTTGATAGCCACCACCATCTGACCCATCCGGCTCTCCAAATTCTAGATGTTAGACCTTGTATCTTGAAATTGAGATCTTGTCTCTTACTGGAATTATTTTACATCATATTGAAATTGTAGTGTATTAATAGCATGAGACTTAACTATATCTTCCAGAGAAGTACCTGAATTGGAAGAAGATGCTTATGGCCTAGGTTGGAATTGTTGTGCTCCCTATGGTCTATTTGGGAAGTAATTTCACTAACTTTTCTCTCTATAACTCAAGTTTGGGTGATCTCTCTAACATGAGTTATAAGCTTGGGAATTTGGGTTATACTGATTGGAAAAATTTCGCCTTTCAGCATTGACATACTCCATGCTTTCCTTTTACAAAGTTGACACCTATCTGTTGGATGGTTCACATTTGGACACCTATCTATCTAATATTAATTTGTTTAATAAAAGATGTTAGTTAATATAAATGATGTTCAATGGATGAACTAGTTACCTCATTTACTCGACAAACATTGTTGCAAATGCCAAATTGTTGAATGTTAGGAGCCATGTGCTAAATTATTATTCTAGCCACCATAGGAGTCCTTTCACACAGTGCTCCACCAGTTCCTCCATTTACCAAGCACCTATCTATAGGCAATAATCCTTTTTAGAAGTATTAGATGAAGAGTTGTTTTGTGATATTATAGTGAGAGCAACTGACACATAACTTTTTAAAGCACTCCCAATATTCGTAAAGGGATTCTCTATGTTATTGCTTTATCCCATATATTTCTTTTCTTATATTAGTTGTCTTGATGCTGGAAAATATTTCTCTAAAAAAATACCCTCTTCATTTCAATACATGTGGTCACACTCCCTGAAGGTCGATAAAAAAGCCAGTCTTTTGCTACATCCTTCAATGAAAATAGGAAGGCTCTTAACATAATACGCTTGTCTGTCATCGTTGGAGGTTTCATACTAAGATAGGCCACATCAAGCTCCTTAAGATGCTTATGTTCATCTTGACCTGCAAGTCTATAAAAGTTAGGCAAAAGATGGATTAAGCCAGACTTAGGCTTAAAAGTGATATGTTGAGCAAAATTAGGCAAAGTGATGCATAAAGGTTAAGTTTGGTGCAGTCAACTCTCTTAAAATTCTCGGATTGGCCATGGCTTCTTCAAATTTAAGTCCTTGTTGTATTCTTAGAGTTGTTTTGGTTTCCCTTTGCAACCTTCATAGTGTGCTTTCATTCTCCGGACTAAATTATTTAGGTTATTTATGAAGATATATTGTTACTACCACACACAAACAATAACAAACAAGAAAAGATCAAGAAATAATTGTAAAATTAATTATAAATATATATATATATATATACAAAATACCAATTAAAATCAAAAGCAAAACTAAATCACTTTATTCCTTGACAACAACGTCAAAATTCTTGATACGCATCGAATACACCAAAAAATAAAACTAACTCTGCACAACTAAATTTATAGTAGAGATGAGTAAGGATTATATCCACAGAGATTGAGTGTCTAGCTTTTATAATGAATGAATCGGAGTTTAGGATTTGGCGGGAGGGTTTGGTCAAATTCGAATAAGACTCCTCTTTATAATGAAGACTTTATACTAACAAAAAATAGGACCAATGAGATTGAAGTATATTTCATTAAATGAAGTTCTAGTTTTTTTCTCTTTTCTTTTAATTTCACTTGCCTTTAATGTATATGCTATATAAATATAAAACTTTTAATTGTAGTATTTTTGTTTCAGATTTTGTTTATACTTCGTGGATATATATATATATGTATATATATATATATATATTGAAAATTAAATTAATAGGAAAAAAGAGACACTTGTTATATGAAATTTATATTATTATGATTTTTCAAGACATGGTTAAAATAAAGTTAGCAAAATATGTTGATGGATTATTTTGCAATTTTATAGAATTTAAGAAATATTTTATAATTTTAAAAATTACTTAAAAGGATATTCGATATTAACCGATGCCAATACTATGTTATACTATAGTAGAATCAAATTCAGTATCAGGTCCAATATGATATTCGTAACATTAGTTCTTATGCTATTCTGGTTAATTAAGTAATATTTTCTTATGAATGAAGCTTATATTTTTTTGATAATAAATGGAGTTTAGTAGAAATTAATGTAGGTCTCTAAAATTTAATATGATTTTTTAATGTAACTTATTTAAGTATCAAGGAAAATTATTTTAAATAATATTTTATATTGATGTTTAAAGTATTTTGACTAAAGAGTATGTAGTGCACACAAGAGATATGAAAACTTGTCTATGTTAGAATTATACCTTTGATCTATCAAAAGATGTTTTATTTAAAGTAAGTAAATTATGAATATAGATAATGTTGATTTGTCATAATCAAAGTTATGAATACCGTACCGAGCTTGGTACCGGATTGGGTCCTGGAATCGAACTGTACTGGTACCGGTCGGTACCGGATACCGGATACCATTTCGAGTAATTTTTTAAATTTATGAAATAGTCCTTAAAATTTTTAAAAATTGCAAAATAGTCCATATTGGTATATTGTACA
>JAOQMP010000004.1:24760206-24774535 GCA_027563575.1 Erythroxylum pedicellare
GAGCTGAAGCATTTCACATAACAATGTAAATGCATTACTGTCCATCCTTAAATCCCACTGGGTATTCCTATCTCCCTCATGCAAAATCCTATATATATTGGCTTCCCTATTTGGTACTGTCAATGCCCTACTACCTTTAGCATTTTCACTTCTACGGCGTTTTTTGGTGTATACATACAAGCATAACAACATGAACATTCTCATCAAATCCAATTGCCCATTCAAAAGCTAAAACAAACCCAAACACTTAAACATATCATCATGATCCATTGACTCCAATTTTGTAACAAAAACTGTCTGCAAAGAGAAAACAATATAATGATCATAAATTGCATTTGTATATATGTATAGAATAGTAACATTTGTAAATATGTAGAGAATAGGATTAGGCATTAAGCAAGGAAAAGGATTAGTAAGAATTGCATCCTCAAAATGAACTTTTTGAATGCCTATGACATTATAGATTTAGTAGCCATGGGGATCCTATTTCCCTTTACTTATGTACAATAGTCAGAGAAGTCTTTAAAAGGCACCTCAAAAGGGTTACGAAAAGAAATAGTCAGTTCAAGTTTTATTCTAAATGATGGAAGTGATAGTGCGTATATATTGATGTTGTCATAAGAAGTTGATGCCTAACTTTTATTCCTATTATGAAGTTTAATTCTTGTGGTGAGCTGGTAAAAGACAAGATTCCCCCTTTTATTCCTATTATAATGATGCAAGTGATTTGAACTAATGCTCTAAGTTTTCCCAAAAACCCCATACTATCTTAAAGTTTATGAGCTTTTTTTTCTTCATGTAATCATAAAAATAATAGGATTTTTCTCCAAAAGTATTTCTCTAACAACATTTTTTTAGAGGGTCATTAATCCCTCTAACATTCCTTCTCCATTAGCTTAAGCGGTTTAGTAGTCCCTACACATATTTTCTATTTGGTGTTTCTGTAAAAGTAGAGAAGAGGAAAAGATATGAAGAAAGATGACACCAGTACAAACCGCAGGCATCTCAGATGAATCAAAATTCAACCAAAATTTCATTTTACATATAGGAGTTGCCTATTAAAATTCATCATCTGTCTAACTTTAGACGGATAGTTTTATAGAGATATCTTTTAAACTAAAACCAGCTTCCCAATGAAACTCACTTAATGATTGCTTGGCTATTACAAGCTATCTATAGAATGAAGCCAAAATATAAAGAATAACTGCTGCAGAAGTTGTTACTATAAGTTCCTGCAAATTAAAGCACGTCATTAGCGTTGGAGCGGTTCTTTCCAACAAAGAGCTTAGATAGCCAAATTTGCAGTATTAGATACAAGGTTTATTGTTATTCAAGAGTAAACTGCAGGTAGAGCAGCTTTAGAAATTAATGGAAGAACAACCTGACATAAATTTACAAACTTGAGCTACATAAACGTTTATTGCATAATAGTGGGCATTATAAAATAAGGAATGCAACCACATGAACAAGTTCCATAGAAACTCCATCCAAGTCCTCCATTATTATTTAGTTTCGTAAGACGATATCTGTCATGCACTAAAAACAGTTTTAAGATACAAAAAATGCCCTGAAAGTGTATCTGAGTAGATGTACAGAGTTGCATATACTTAATCGGTAAAAGTCATTCAGTGTTAAGGGCAGTCTACTATTCGTGAAGTGGAGTTAAAAGTTTCTACCTGATTATTGTATAGAAACTGTTTCTAAATAAATAAGCAAGCAATATATACATATAAAATGTAAGTTGATATACTAAATACACTTACAATATAAATGATCATAAACATTAATAAGAATGTTGTATGTATTGATGATTATTTAAAACCTTCAACCTCTCCAATGTCATTCCTTATATCTCTAATTTAATACCCAACCTACTCAACCCCACCCCCAAGAATATCACTTCTTTTTCTTTTTTCAGTTGTCCATCTAATATTTTGCTCTGGAGTTTTCCATAACAAAAGATTTTAATAGAAGTTGGTTCTTGAAAAGAGTATCAGAAAACACAAAGATTTGGAGTATCCATGTTTGTAAAAGAAACTGCAGGAGAAACCAATTTGACCATGGAAAAGAGATGTATATTAAGTAATGAGATGTAAACAGAAATGTGAGAACATAAAAATAAAGGGCAAGACTCATCGTCCATTTTAGCGACTATTGTTGTAATATCCTCAACCTGAGACCAATGATTTAAGCGGTGAGAAATAGAATAGGGGAGATTCGTCATTCAATGTCCCGAAGGAAACAATTGTTTAAGCCACTAAAATTGGAAGGGTAAGGTTTGCTTAAAGAATATCATGCTTTTTGGTTGCTAATGACAAGACCTACATATGTTGTAGAGAAGACTACTACATATTTTTATAGACTTTAAACAATGGAGTATACATTATGCCCACCAACATATGTCCTCCTCATGTCAATCCATCTTATATTTCACGGTTCCTGGAAATTCAATTGTTAAATATGCTCCATAACATACACCAAGGACTTTTGATTCCAGAATACAGATGTACCTGGTGATATATAAATAAATCAACAATTTTCATTGAAAGAGTGAACATAAAAACCCCACCTAGTTTCAACCTGCTTTATGCTTTTTCCTATTTTGAATTGACACTGTAAACCTATTTGTAAAAAATCTAATTGAATTCACTGCTCTGCTTCAAAGAAATCAACAAATACGATGGAAAGTTTGGGATTCTCAACCAAGACATAAAACACAAAGGCAAGAAGTGGCAAAACCAGCTTGTAATTAACATCGAACTCATCACTAGAGCCTAGTCTCATGTTGGTACTTCTGTACTTGAAGCCTACCAGAAGAACTGGGAGATATATGAGCAAGACAAAACCGGATAGTAATCCACAACCGAGATCGATAGTAATCGAAAATATATATCCACAACCAATGTGATCAAGGAACCTGTTGTCTGTGGCATTACATCGTTGGGAATGGATCATACAGAGACATTGGGCAATACCTTTGGACAAATTGCTTCACATAAGGCTGGAATTTTCAAGCCACAAATCCCGGCATTCACAGTACCCCAGGCTTCTGAAGCAATGGATGTTCTCCACGAGAGAGCCCATGAATTGGAGGTTCCTCTGCAAGTGGTAGCACCTCTTAATAGTGTAAATTTGGAAGGCTTTACACTTAGCTTGTCTGGTGATCATCAGTTCATAAATGCTGGTCTTGCTATATCCCTTTGTAAATGTTGGCTTCAAAGAACAGGAAATTGGGACAAGCTATTCCAAAATATGGACAAGTGGGAAAGCAATTTGCCAGATGTGTTTCTCAGAGGTCTTTCAACAGCATATCTTCATGGAAGGGCTCAAGTTGTTTATGATTCTTTTTTACAGCCCTATATATCACCTGAAGTAGGAGAAAATACTTATGGAGATCTTATTTTCTACTTGGATGGGGCTCACAGTCCAGAGAGCATGGAGGTTTGTGCCAAATGGTTCTATGATGCCATTAAAATAAGAAAACAATCACAATCAATATCTTCTACTCTTGATCTTCAAATTAGAAAGGAAATTTGGGCAAATGGTTACAGCCATCAGGGAAGAGGCACCTTTGAAGACATTAACAAAGTATCAAAGCAGGTAATATGTTGATTTTTTTTTTCTTTCTTGTCATTCAACAATGATGTTTGAAGAAACTCCTTTCCACTTGTGTTTGTCCTATTACTATAGTTATCTTATTTTTTGTTTACAATGTTTAGATATTTTTATGGTCTAGTTTATTAGCTCCTAATGTTTAGGTGTTTATACTTTCAGATTCTCTTGTTCAATTGCATGGATGTCAGAGACCCAGAAATTTTACTTCCAAGGCTTGTTAGTTCATGTGCTTCTACAGGTATCTAAACTTTTAGATTTGTTTGTTACTTTAAGAAAATCTTTATTTACTTGTCATCCTTTCTCTCTCAGCTACAACTACAAAAGAATGAATACCTTATTATTCCACGTTTAATTTGTATTGTAAACATAGCCACAAAAAAGGAACTGGCTAAGGGAATAAGCAATCATTGTTTCTCTTGACAGTTTAGGTCTTTCCAACAATAATAACAATATCCAATGAGGGTCCTGTTGAGCGTGGGGTCTGGAAAGGTCTAATAGTACGCAATCTTACTCCTATCTAATAAAGAGGCTGTTTCCGATAAACCCACATAAACAACATATATATATGTGTGTGTGTGTGCATCTACATACTAAATTAAAATAATAATTAGAAAATATAAAATAAATAAATATATAAAAATAAAAATAAAAATAAACATAAACATAAACATAAACATAAAAAGTACTATAACTAGTACTATACATAAATACGTAAAATAAAAATGTAGAAATATGTAGTAAAATAAATAATACAATGAAATATAAAACAAGGTGTAAAGTAACAATAAATGATGGAATAAATAAATAGATACACAAACTAAAAAGAAGACAGGTGCAAGAATAGATCAAACAAGCCATTCTAGGAGACTAATTGGATTAAGTAGGAAACTGTTTTGGCTAAATAACTAGGAGAGAAGTATTAAGAAATAAAAAAATTAGGCTAAATACAAGATATAAGACTCAAGAAAAATGTTTAAAAGGCTTTAGAGAACGAGAATAAAGAGAGCCTTAATCCGTATCTTAGTACATCAAAGTTTTCTATTGCGGGCTATGTCTTTGGTAAGTTCGAACTGAACCATATCATTCTTGATAACTTTTACTTGGTTCTTTTTTTTTACCTTTCTTTTGTTTTCTTACAGTCTCTAAGTACTATTTTCTTACATCTTCTCACTAGAGCGTCAGGGTGTCTTCTTTTTACATGCCTGAACAAAATAGTTTGTCTCTCTTAATTTTTTATTAATACTGGTCACCTTTAACTGGTTTCTTATCATTACATTTATGACATTATCTCTTCTGGTAAGGTTACATATCCAACGGAGCATCCTCATATCTGTTACCATTATCTTATGACTATGCATCTATTTGATGGGCCAATATTTTGCCCCATATAACACAGTGGACATAATTACTAAACGCTAAAATTTACCTTTGAGCTTGAATGATATATTTTTGTCACATAAAACTCTTGATGCACTTTTTGATTTAAGTTACCCTGATCTGACATGATGAACTATATCTTCATCGATCTCTCTATTGCTTTGGATGATAGATCTTAAATACTTAAAATACTCTTTTTGACATATATCTTCTGAACTGATCTTTTCCTTCACATTGGAAGCCACCTTATTGCCTGAAAAGTTATACTCTAAGTACTCAGTCTTAGTCCTGCTCAATTTAAAGTTCTTTGATTCTAACGTATCTGTCCAAAATTTTAGCTTGACATTGACTTCCTCTTTTGTTTCATTCATTAAAATAATATCATCAGCAAATAACATACACCAAGGCACATTCTCTTGAATATTCTTGGTGAGCTCATCCCTTACTGTTACAAACAAAAAAGGGCTCAACGAGGAGCTTTGGTTTAGCTCAATATCAATAGAACAATTTTCTGTTTCACCTCCTATCGTCTTTACTCTAGTCTTTACCTCTTCATTTATATCTCCAATAGCCTGAATATATGTTAAAAATTCTCTTAACCTCTAAACACCTCCATGTGATTTTTCTAAATACTTTGTCATATGCCTTTTTTGTATGTTATATGACTTTCTCTTCATATTACATTATCTGACAATTTATTCACTTTTGATACCGATGCTCATCTAGCATGATTATTAGTGTTAAAGCTATTTTTGTTTGGTGGTGAACCCATGATTTTCTTTGCATAGATAGCATTGAAACTTTATTCTCTAGATTATAGTTGTTAGTTTATCATTCTCCTTTAAACCCGTGTGAATTGTTCAAAAAGGGAAAGTGGTGCAAATAAAGAGAAAATGGATTCTCATATAAATCTGAAAGCCCAATAGGTTAAAGACAATTTGATTAAGTGGGTTTTCAAAGAGGAACTATCAATGGATGCAAAATAAGTAAAATGGCTTTTTATTGAGCTAAGTTAGGCAATCAGGAAAAAAAAATATATTTCTTATCCTGTTATGTATTTAATTAGTATCAGGATGATTATGAAACTTGGATCCCATATATTAGGAAATTAACACATTTGTCTCAGGAACTTACTTCTCCAAGGCCATTTTTGTCCCAAGTATGTCAACATATAACAAGGTTATATCTGGTGCCACAATCAATCCTTCAAATATGCTCGGTAGGGATTTGTCATGGCAATTCAAACTGCAGAGCCTTTGGGAAAAGATTGTTCATGGGATAGGTATTTATCTTCTCTTCCCTTACAAGGCAAGCATATCTTGATTGTTTGTTTATGAGTGCCATTTTTCAGCCTTTAAATACCATATAATGATGAATGAGTAACAAAAGCTCAGTTAATCAAATATAAACAATTGAATGATGTGTATCTGTTGAGCAAAGATGTTTGAGGTCATTTAATATTTTAAATAATTAAAAACAACTAGTAGAACTGTGGTTGATGCTATGATGATGGGCAACAGATGATTGGCAGCATTGTAGAAGTTGCTGCTGTTTGGCCATATTTGATGTTGGCTGTACTGATAATACCCGAGGCAAACAGCTTATAGTGGCTGAGAATGTCTGCAGGTGGGTGATAATGGAATGGTTGGAGAAGCTGGCTAGTGCTGCTATGGTAATAACCAAATGATGGCTGTGACAGTAGGTGTCTGGTAATCAATAGCAACCTGGGGATTTGAGATGATGATTTGTAGCCTCTTACTGGTGGCCGGGGTGTGATCTTCTAGTATTGAGCTTATATAGTTGGATACTGTCTATATCTGGCTAGGTATAGTAAGCAACTGGCTATCTCTGGGAGTTGATGGACGTTTGCATATAACTTAACTGGTAAACGTGTTTCTCTTGTGGGTGACATTGGTTCTTAGCAACAGGGAACATTTAAATTGGAAGTCATTTTCCAATTTCCACCACAATGCTTTCACTCTCCTATGCATAGAAATAAAAATTTGGTGTTGATCATATCGGTGAAAATACTGAATGTAATAGAAATAGTATCATTCCAAATGCGGGATCTCTTATTTTAAAGTACATGGAAAACCAGGAAAAGCTGGTTCATCTGATCTGCGTGTGTGGGAGCAGGAGTCTGGTCTGAATATTCTCCTTTTCAAATTCAGTAGCTTCCATTTCTATTATGTGCATGCTTCCTAGATAATCCTAGATAGATAATGCCACATTTTCCTCTGATGAAAAAATTTGAGCCATCTCTGAAACTATTGTGGGCCAAATGGATCAATTAATTAGTAACTCCTTAATTTTTGTTTATTTAATGCAGAAGTAGATCCTTTACTTGACCAGGGAATCATGGACAACATCAACAACTTACCACCTCCTGAATTCCTTTATGAGGATGCTTCTACACCTCCTGAATTCCTTTATGAGGATGCTTCTCATTGCAGTATTCCAGATGCACATTTGGCTTGTAGTACAGTGATTCCTTCATTGCCATTGGCCATAAAGTGGTTGAGGGATTGTGTCCAAGAAAAACCTTCCCTAAAAATTCAGGTAAGTCCCGTAAAGTAACATGACTGATGCTGAACAACATGCATGAGCGAACATTACTGCCAAAAATGTATTGAACCCAATAGTGATAGGCGGAGCTAGGCTAGATGGGAAATTTTTTGGTGATGTGAATGAACTAGAATGGAAAAGGAAATATTCTTGTTCTGATGTCATTTCTGCAGTAATGTTCTTATTGTGGAACGACAGGTTCTTGTCACTGGATCATTACATCTGGTTGGAGATGTCCTAAAGCTACTGAGGAGATGACACGAGCTAATAGAATTCTTCGCGGTTAGAAAATGCCCTAAATCCTACAGCTTATTTCTCTTTATTTGATTTAAACTCCATTTTACTTGGAGCACTCAAGTTCTCCCAATATTGTTCTTGGTTTTGATAATTCATGTTGAAAAGTTGTACAATGATCTGTTACGAGCTCGAGTTCTTATTATTTATACCTTTTCTCTTGCGGTTATTTCGCATCCCGACCCTCTCCTGCTATGCATGACCACTATGTTTCTAAATTAAGTCCTTGTACTGAAATGCTGCTATTCGAGAATTTGCTCACCCAAATTTGTCAATGGTGTACTTCCATTAACGTTCACAAAAGTGAAACGGCCATGTCACATTAATATGATATATTGACATAAAAAGTCAGAAGACATGTCAATATATCATGTCAATATATAGTAGTATAACAACGTGAATTCCATCGAAACTACATGGTCATGCCATGTCAATGCAATGTCGATGTACATGACTATTAGCATTTTCAATATGTCTAATACCTTAATGTTCCGAAGACCATAAATATACCTCAGTTTCGGTGGTGATAGCATATGCAGCTCTTACCATATTGCACTGGTTCTTTACTTTCATAATAAAAGCAAATAAGGATAAAAGCGAAGATTGTTTAAAGTGCAAAACCTCAAACTGAAAATGATGAATTAATCAAACAAAACATTAAACGTAGACATTAAAGGTGTTGTCTTTACGTGTTTTACTCACTTTGTTCCTCCCTCTATTGCTTCAAGAATGGCCTTTTATTGGATGAATTATACAAGATTTTAAGGATTTCATTGATGTACTAGTATTGATAAGCTTAGGCAGTAAAGCCTGTAAAAGCAATGTATGTTGATTATCAATAGTAACTCATTTATATTAAAGACGCTAAAAAGGCCTTGCACGACTTCAATAACATACGTACAGTGCTTTTACTTTGAAACCCTTATTAATCTGTATGTTAAACCAAGTTATTTCAAAATGATAAATTTGATGATAACGAAATATTGTAATATTAACAACATTGTTTGATTGTTGATATGTAGCATTAGAGAGCATTGTTGTAAGAAAAGACTTGTGGAACACCAAAGAGTTTATACTGAGTTTGGATTGGATGAATAAATCTCTAACAAGATGGTTTAAAAGGATGTCTAAGAGGTAATTCAAGTGTCGAAGAAGTTGTGTTATTCAAATGTTGCTCGAAGTTTCAAAGCAAGTTACAAAATTATCAAGGCGTTAAGAGCATTACTAGATTATATACAGCCCCCAAAAGGCTTTCACTCTTCGATTGACCCGTAAACCGAGTTTAGCCAACCAAATGGAGGGGTAGATCAATCGTATGTCCTAGTTTTCATAGGTCGAGTGGTTATGATATATTCGAAATACAAAACGATACTTAAAGAAATTATTAAGACGTACACCTAACATTTTTATAATATAGTTAGCATAGTTTAATTCAATATGTGAATTTTCATGATAGATTTGACTCTTAGTAAGAAGATTGATTTGGTCCTATTCTTAGATTTTTAATGCAACTCTCATTATTTATACGAAGATCTATTCATATATATAACCTTCTAAACTTTGCTACTTCAATTCTTATATATGAAACCTGAAATTGAATATTTTATATTCTCTACTTCAATTTAATACCATATAAATTTATGAATAGTTTTTAAGAAACTATAATCTTGCATTAAACCAAAGAAATCAATCCAAACATTATATTTTGGGGTACATCACGCCTAAATTTATCCCAATTTATGTTAAAGTGAAGAAAACTAATAATAAACAATAAAGAAAACAAGATAAAAGAATGAGTTTCGATAGATCTTTGAATGTTGATGTTACTTAACATTTTCTCTCTCTCTCCTTTGTACCTCAATAAAATCCTCAAATTTTAACCAATAAGGGACCGATACAGACCTATGGTCCTATTTTCTTCATCGTTGTGCAAAATCCTATTTTTTATAAACATCATCATCAACACGGGTCTCCAACATTGTACTGTGTTGCTCTCGTATTAACTTAGTAATCCTTTTGTCGAGCGTTTAAAGGTTCACTTGATGAACATATGTTTGAACTTCATAAACACAAATCCATATTTGGGTCATGCTGTAGAAAAAGGGACCCAATTTGACTTATGTTCTTAATATGAAATATTATCCTAAGAAGCATAACGCTCCAGGTTGGAACAAATGATGAACATGGGGTTGTGTTCTTTCATGTGCCAAGTTGTCCAAGAGGTAGAATGAACCACTAGGCTACACAGGGTGTAACAAGGTACCGTGCTGGTGTCTTATTACTGAATATTGGATCATGTTTAATCCATGTTCATCTAAAATCACTTTAAAACTTCTCTAAATTTGCTTCAACTTGTCTGAATTCATTCCTTCACTACAAGAAAATTAGTTTTTAGCGATGAACAATTACTGACGGAAATGGAACCGTTGGAAATTACTGACAAAAAATCATGTTTCATCAGTAAAATTGTCTACAAAAATTTCAATTTGCAACGGAAAAATATCCGTCGGTAAATATGGAGGGAAATTAACTCGAGAAATTTTTTGACGGAATATAACAACGGTAAGAAGTATCCATCGGAAAAGAAAGCTTTAGTGATGATAGGCCATTGATAAATTCCATCAATAAAATTTAGTCCTAAACGTCTTCATTTGCCTCCTGTTCAGCATTCTAAAAAGAATAAAAATGATGTCATTTGGTTTAACACTAAACAACGACATTTGGTTAAGCCCCGCAGCGTCTTCCCCCTATTTCCCCTGGTCCATCACAACCCCATTTCTCTTTTCTGTCGTCGCCATCTGACGGCGTCTCCTCGTTGTGCCACCGAATGTCATTGTCGCCGTTGTTCGACTGTGCCTCCTTACTGTTGTCTGACAGCCTCCTTGTCGTTATCGTCTGATCTACTTCAGGTATTGTATAGAAGTCGTCATCTTTTTGTGTTTTTATGCCAACGAATAATTGTGGGGATAGTATTATATTAATTGTCCTTTTAAAGTTGTACTGCAGATAATATTATATTGATTGTCCTTTTGAAGTTATACTGCGGTTGTCAAGAATACTGGTGTTTTAACATATTGGAATTAAGAAGGTTGGGCTATTAACAACTGAGAACAAGTCAATGAAGTTGTAATCTTCACATAATAAAGTGTCAAGTTCTTTGATCTTTTTTGGGTTCATATAAGTATAATGGATTTTGCTGTATTTTTCTTTTCACTAGTTAGCCAAGGCTATAAAGGCTATGTGGATATGATCTTGTATGAATTAATAATAAGGGTACCTTTTAATGGAGTGGCTAATTTAGTGGCTTTAGAGAATGGAAAGTGGCATATTTTGCTTGTTGCTGCCACCACTTTGTAGAAAAGTGATGGAGATATCAATCACAACACTTTAAAGTTCACACTATTGCTCATGAAGTTGTTCTATTTATCATGCTTGGTTATGCATATTTCTTATTTGAATTAGATTGTTGATTAGTTCTTTACATGGAATGTCTCTATTGTAGTTATCTCAAAATGTAGCATTTAAATTTTAAGTTATCTTTAGTATTCAAATTGCAGCATTTACATCTAAAAACTTCGAAGTTACTAATTTTTTGCTTCTTCCCATTCCAAATCTCATAAAGGGTTTTATCAAAAGTTGGTCTTATGTAGACTCTATTTAAACTGTAACATGTTGTAGCCATAATTTTTTTCCCAAAAATTTGTAGGGAGATCATACTCATTTATCATAGTCTTGACTATTTCTTACAAAGTCCTATTTTTCCTTTCAAAAAGCCCATTTTATTGAGGGGATCTTCTATTAAAAACATATGAAAGATACCGTTATCCTCATAAAAAGGTTTCAAATCTTTCATTCTTAAACTTCCTACTATGGTCACTCCTAATCGATATAATAGAGAGTTTTTTTTCATTTTGAACCCTCTTTACAAATTTAAGAAATTCCCCAAAAAATTTATTTATTTTAGCTAAGAATAAAACACCAGTATTAGGAGTTGAGGTTTAATTTTACCTTTGGAATTTTATTGAAAAGTTATTTAGAGTTGAGGTTAGAGATAAGGTCCATGCTTGTATGTCCAAGCCTTTTATGCCAAATCCATACATTTTAACATTTTTATAGTTGCTAAATTACCATTTTACATATATTTAATATCAAGTGTTGCATCACTCATTTATGCTAATATGAGAATATATAGCATCATTATGAGTTACTTTGTTAAATTTTTAGGTTTTTAAATCATGATGAGATGATCAAAGTCCATAAACTACTATAAGAAAACACTTAACTAAAGTTACAATATAAAGATTATTTATTTCAAAGCTTTTGATCCTATCAATTGGAACTTCATTCTAGCTTTTAGGATTTCCTATCTAGTTTACTTTAGGATTTTTCATATAGCTTACTTTAGGATTTCCTGTCTAATTTTTTTTTATAAAATGTGAGAAATTGAAGATGTATAACATATCATTTAAGGATGATCTTTTGTTTTAATGTATAATTAACCATCTTTTCTCCTCACCATCGCTCACCCATCATATGTCATCGTCATTGTCTTCTTTTAATCGTCGGTTGAGGTAACATTTTATTCTTTGATTGTTTTTAACGACATCATTTAGTTTTGTTCCTTACTATGTTTTGTGTCCTTCTTTGATTGTCATTGTCTTCTTTTCTTTGTTTTGGTTATCTTCTTTGGTCGTTAGCTCACTCTAGCTCTGTCATCTTCTTCCTTCATGTGCTTCAATGACTTCTTTTGTGTGTCGGTTGAGGTAAGTGAGATTTGTTGTTTACTAGGTTTTTATGTACTTGGTTTAATTTGGGTATTTGTTTATGGTTTAAACCTCCCATTTGAACTTGTTGCATTTTTAATGTAAATGGCCTGCACCAACCGAAACTTGTTTGTGGTATGAAATTTGGTTTGTGGTTTTAAATTTTAACTATTGTTAATCTAAATTAAAGTTTGTGGTATGAATGTATATTTGTTTTGTGATGGGATTGATAAATGAATGATTTTAGTGGTTTTGAGGAACTTTAATATAGGATAATGGTTAAGTTGCTACTGAAATAAAGAACGAAGAAGAAATCTATAAGTGTTATTTTTATGTGTATATAATATGATGTATATCTACCTGTTTATATACTTTAAGGGACTTTGACTAAAAAACAAATCAACTAACTATTATACAATATTAATAAACATAATTCTAGAACTTTGGAGATGGTTGAATCATTAGTCTCTTGTGTTCTAGTAATTTATTTTACTCCTTCATATTTTAAGTACTTAAGCAATGACTATAAACCTTACCATAATTCTAGAAATTTACATTGCTTAATTTACTAGTATTTTTCTTAGGTTTTTATTGATTTGTGTTGGAATTGGTAAAATTCTTATTGGAATTGCTACTTAGCACTTAATCCCTTGTGGCCTAAATGTTGTTGGTTATAGTTTCACTAGTAGACGAAAATTCTGATAGTTAAAAGTAGCTTCATGTCTTTATGTACTAACACTTTTAAGTTAATTAACACTTTTAAGTTTAACTATAGTAAAGTGAATAGCAATTAAGACAAGCTATTGTATTATAACTATGTGGTATATGTCCATTTTCAGTAGGTTTGTGCTCCTCTAGATTGTTAAGAGAAACTTTATTATATTAGAAACTGAGAATTCCACTCATCAATTCCATCAAATAGGAGAGTTAGTGGAATGGGAAGTTCATGTATTGATTTATAAACAAAGAAGACTCTTTAACATTTGACTGACCTTAAATGTACATAAAGTCTGCATATTGATCGAATTATAAAAATTCCACGAGCCTAGAATTATAAAAATTCCATGATCCTAGGATTCATAACGAGAACTTGTTTTCTTGATTCACAGATGTAAACAATACCACGTACCATAGTTTTGAAATCAATTGTATGTGATTAATTCAATTGGATAATACATAGGGGATGTTATGTAAAGTTTATATGTTCTGTAAACTTTAACATATAAACTTTAGGGAACATGAAGGATACTAACTATGGAATTACTATTTGAAATCAACAGTTTTGCAAAAATGAGTAATGTTGATAGATCTTGGATATATAGATGATTAACAGCTGATGGTTTCATTAATGCTGAGTTTGTTAACGGAGTTGAAGCTTTTATTCATTATACATGTTCCCAACCTGCATATATGGATGACTCAAAGATCAGATGTCCATGTAAAAATTGCAAACACATTCGTTTCCTTCTTATTGATGAAGTGAATCGACATTTACGGAGAAAAGGGTTTGTCATAAATTATTTTGAGTAGACACAATATAGGGAACCATTGATTTATAGCACCTTAAGAGGTAATGAAGTATAATCATCAATGAACTTAAATGAGTGTGAAGGGGGTTTGGATTTAGAACAAATAATATGGATGCAAATGAAAATCCTTACATGCAAATGGTTTATAATGCAGCCGGTTATACCTTTCAGGAAAATATAGAAAAT
>JAOQMP010000004.1:24793442-24809863 GCA_027563575.1 Erythroxylum pedicellare
ATCTATTAAAGCCCTAATCAAAATTGGGGAGTGATAAGAAATGTTGGGATTTTGGATTATCCCATAGTATCTAGGAAACCTAGAATTCCAAGCAGCATTTACAAGGGCTCTATCTAACTTCCTAGCAATAAAAAGTTCACCACATTATTTATTTATCCAAGTGAAACTAGGACCACTAGAATTAAGCTCATACAAATCACAGTCCTTTACACATTGCCTAAAATCATACATGCCATTAACAGTCAAAGGACTTATAGGTTCGGCCTCATGAGCAAATAAAACCGCATTAAAGTCCCCCGCTATAATCTAAGGAAATTTTCCTACTAGGTTTTTAATATTGGATAGAGCTATCCAGAGATTCTTCCTATAATTATAATTGTTTGACCCATACACACATGTGACAAAAAAGGCTAAAGAGCTATTAGTGGGAGTGACCTCTAAGTGAATCAATTAATCACTGGAAATTTTAGGAACACATAAAAATTTGTTCGACTTCCAAGCTAACAGTATCCTAGCATTTGAACTTTGCTCTAAGTTGCTATAAAAAAGCAAACTAGGAAATAGAGAAGAGCAGACATTATTCAAGAAGAGGGGAGACTTAATCCGAGACTCAACCAAACACACTAAAGACACAGACATTCTCTTAAGCACAACATTCACAGCTAATTGCTTTTTAGAGTTATTAAGACCCCTAATATTCCAAAAAACTAAATCCATTCTACCAAAAGCCACAGCAGAACGCTTACTTTTGTTTTCTCCTAGTTTTCCTACTCTTTTAGACTGTAAAATCCCCATATGTCCCTTCCATATTCCCCGAACTAGGATTATCCAATTCAAGAACCAATTTAGACTTAGAAGGGGAAAGATTATTACCTACTTATCTTAAGGTTAGGAAGTTAGCATCCTCAAGGGTTCCATCTAGCTCACCTATATTTGGTTGATCCTTACTTTGAACCATTAAACTTCCCGAAGAGCTACTACCCTTATCACTCTGCATTGCCTTTTCATTTAGTGGAATAGTTTAAGGGGTTCCTATGCCCTCACCTTGTACACTTGGAAGCCTCGATTTTGGACTCTCCTTAAGAATTTGTTGTAGATCCCCAGAGACTACCATATTTCCATCCTTTTGCTGCAATTGTACACTTGTTTGTATAGGTTCCTTTCCCTTCGCTAATTCTTGTTGTAACCTAGTCTCAAAAACTCTCCTAATAGGAGCCCATTCTTTCTTCTGTAACTAGTTCTTCAGTCTCCATTCATATTCAACATCTATTTCCTTGAATGTGAGCTTCCCCTCTTCATTAATAAGTGGCTAATTGAAAGGATGAGGGCCAACTCTTTCCCAATTCCAACTGCACACACATTTGGGCGTATACTATTATGGACATCTTTGCTGTCTGAATGTCCATTAAAAGTGGGTTACCCACTGAGCTAGCAATTCTACCAAGTCCCTCCATATTCCAGTATTCCACTGGATTATTATGGAATTTAATCCAAACTAGAGCAACTTTGACATCATCCTGCTCCCCTCCATTCAAGCTCCATCTTTGTAGGAAGAGAGGTTTACCTTAAATGTGCCACAACCCTTTCTCCAAAATCGAATTCATCCTTTTCTCTGAGTCGAATTTAAATAGGAAGTTATTCGTACTTGTAATTAGAGTTTCAGACAGATTGAAAGCTAACCAGGATTTGGCCAATGCACGTTGGACCACTAGATACGTGGGACGTTTTCCTATGAAAAACCCAATCAAAGCATGGTGAAACTAAACTGCCCCTTTCTTTGCTAATTCAGGTGGTGGGATAAATAGGATTTGGTCATCGTGAATCTTAAGAGGATAATAAGTCAGCATCTTCACCATCGCAGAATCCATCTTTACATCAGCCACTACTGATTTCCAGAATCTAGGTTTGGAAGGAAGGGGTGTGTGTCAGGTTGTAGATCCAAAGAGGGTGCTAGTTTGGTAAAGGAAGGGTGGAGAATATTAGGATCTATGTTTTGGTATCAAGATTTAGGGTTTTGAACCGAAGGCGATTATAAGATGTGTGGCGGGTTGTGAGGTTTAGGTGAGGAAGCAGAAAGTGAGACTAAGGGGAGTTGTGGGTAGAAGTAAAAGAAAGAGAAGCCATGATTTAGAAATCCTAATATAGATTTAGAAATTCATAATCATGTTCAAAATACAACTATTCGTGTTTAACATACAAAGCAATAAAATAGAAGAATAGAAAAGAATGAAATCAGCTTGAATCCTTGATTTGGAAAATCTGAAAAGTTAGAGTTGATCTTGATGTTTCCATTTTTTATCTTCTTCTTTTATGATGTGTAGCCTCTTTTTTGACGTTTTCTTTGCTTTTTTTGTCTTTTTCCCTTTTTTGGTGTCTATAATGACTTTAAAATCTGGCTCTCTTTTTTGTAGCCTTCAATAAAATTCTTTTATAGCAAAAATTAGGTTTTTTGGAAAATACATGGTCACTAATACGACTATGTAGGTGACTGTGTATCTCAAAATATCCTATAAATCGTGACTTTTCATAGTCACAGAAGCTTACACATGCAACGTACATGGGTGTGTATCTTCAAACAGACATAAACAACATCTCGAAGCTCCACACTTTATAGTGACTTACATAGTCCTTATTATGTATCTCTAAAGTCACCTAAATTATTTCATTTTATGCCTCAATTCACCTGAATTCTTCTCTTTTTGATCTACGAAGGCAATCAGCACCTAGAGACATACTTAAAGCAAAACAAGTACCAAAAATACTATAAAACAATTATAACATGCAAAACACACTAAATATGGGTATATAAATATAATCAATTAATCGTTTATCAATCCTCTTCCAATAAACCATCAAACTAAACTAATTATTGCATGTTATGAATAATCATTGGTCTTATTGCAATATCGTTCCCAAGACTATTAACACCTAATCCTCGATTGATTAAAATCTCTTTCTAGTTAAACCTCTAAGATTGTATCAATCAATTTGTTAATTTCACTTTTAGGTTTGATCCTAATATAGGGGATTTATGTTAACCTATACCCAGGTTTACATAAAACTCATTTCAATTATGATAGATCTATTTATACAAAAGAATTTCTCTATCTTAATTACATGAAATCATACATGAAATAGTAAGCTAGCAATATTAATTAAGGAATAATTAAGAACATGTAATTGAAACTTAATGAAAGTCAAGAATGAATTAAGTAAAGTAAAATCACTACGAGATCTATCCCAAGGTTCATCTATTTCAAGTATCAATAAAAGTTTAGTTCAGAATTATAGAAGATATAACATCAAAATTAAAGGAAAACTAAAAACTAAAAATGATGAAATCCCTTTTAATCTTCATAAAATCTACTTTCGATTAAACGTAATCCACTCCAAATACATTTTCTTGTTTATTCTTCATTCTCTCTATCGTCCTAGGACGTCTATGCATATTTTTCGAGCCTCCTTTAAGCCTCTTACGAACCACTCTGGACCTTCTCCCTTTTTCTTTTTACTTTTCCCTTTTATAACTTCACAATTAAAGTTTCTATAATAGACACCCACAAAATTGTGTGCATAAATGTGTTCCTCAATCTCGCTTCAATTCTTCAAAAATTGCAAAGAAACATAGTCCCAAAAGGGTACACAATCATGAACATGACCTTGTCCTCCTCCATATGATTGTGTCCTTGAAGGATAGCTTCTAAATTTTCTACCTTGATTTTGTCAGATTTCAGCTCTGTTTGACCCATGAAGCCAATTCAGACCTAAAAACATAATAAGAATGAATTAAGTACCAAAACAATAAATTCTCTCAAATAAACAAACAAAATGCATTAAATATGAGATTAAAAAAGTAGTCTATTTGACATTTATCACTTAGATATCAAATGTTTTTTAATATTCAATTTATTTTATTTTTCTTACATGTGAAATAACATGATTTAGATAATCATAGGTAGGGCTTAATTATTGAAATTAATGTGCTTAATCTTTTGACTATCATCATCATCACACCCAGTCTAAAGTCCCGCAATGAAGTGAGGTCTAGAGAGTTCTGATAGTACATAGCCTTATCCCTACATAGTAGAGAGACTATTTTCGATAGACCTACATATATATAAGACAATAAAAGAGTGATGCAGGTTAAAGAGTAGTAAATAAAATTACAATAAATACATAAATAAATAAAAATAAAATATAACCAAAGGATATACCTGATATAATGTCCAGATCTGCTAGTATCTGATAAGCTACAAAGTTCGGCTCTGCTCGTCTTTAGTTAAGCTAGGAGTCCTCGCTCAGAAACGCTAAATGCAAGACAAATCCTATGGTTTTAGACAACCTCGCGAGCTCTTTCCCTATACACCTATCCTGAAAAGTCAAGTTGTAGGCCTGAAAGCCTTGTCCAGGACTTACAACTAGAAAAGACAGAAAGGACATTGGATTGGACTTCCTACGCGGTAACTACATAGATCGAGCCCTAAAGTAAACATCCCTAATAACTAAGTCAACTGTAATGGTGAACTTTAAAGGGTGTCCTTTACCTTTATTCGCTCACGCCAGACTTTCTATTTCTAGCCACTGCTTCAGTAATTGTCAACTCTGACATATTTTTCTTGATCACTTCCCTCTAGTTCTCGTAAGGCCTCCCCTTTCTCCTCTTATAGTCACTAAAGGTTATTTTCTCATAGCATTGTACTGAAGCATCAGAGGGCCTCCTGTGCACATGCCCAAACTACCTACGCCTTGTCTCTTTTAACTTGTCGGTAATATTAGCTACCTTTAGTCTATCTCTCACCACACGATTTAGGACCTTATCTCTTTTGGTAATGTCACACATCCACCTAAGCATACGTATTTCTGCTACCAACAACTGTCTTATATGTTTACATTTGGCAGGCCAACACTCTGGCCCATATAACATAGTTGGCAGAGTCAACATTTTATAAAACTTCACTTTAAGTTTTAAAGGAATCTTTTTATCACATAAGACCCCTAATGCACTTCACCATTTGACCCACCCAGATCTAATACGATGTACTGTATCAGCATCGATATTACCATCTCTCTGAATGATGAACCCTATATATTTAAAACTTGATTTTTGTGGTATGACATCCACACCAATTACTATTGCCACCTCAGGTACCATCTGGCTTTCCGAAAAGCTGCATTCTAAATACTCCGTCTTAGTCTTGCTCATTTTAAAACCTTTCGATTCCAACGTTTCTCTTCAACATTGTAACTTGAAATTGACCCCCTCCTTGGTCTCATCCACTAGGACAATATCGTCAGCAAATAACATACACCAAGGTATCTCTCTTTGAATATGTTTGGTAAGTTCATCTAACACTAATGTGAACAACAAAGGGCTTATGGTGGAGCCTAGATGTAGTCCCACACTAATAGAAAATGCTTTCATGTCTCCTCTTATCGTCCTTATGCTAGTCAATGTTCCTTCATACATATCCCTAATTACACTGATATAAGTCATAGGAATGCCCTTTTCCTCCAAACACCTTCATAAGAGTTCCTTAGGAACCCTGTCATACGTCTTCTCCAAATCAATAAAAACTATATGCAAATCTCATTTTCGTTCCCTGTAGCATTCCATTAGTATAAATAGTAGGTGTATTACTTCTATCATGGACCTACCAAGCATAAATCGAAATTGGTTGGCCGATATAGAAATAGCTCTCCAGATTCTCTTTTCAATTACATTCTCCCATAGCTTCATAGTGTGACTTAGTAATTTGATGCCTCTATAGTTGTGACATTGTTAGATGTCCCCCTTAGCCTTGTATAAGGGGATCAACCTACTCAATCTCCATTTATCCGACATTTTGGCTGACTCGAGGATCACATTAAAGAGCTGAACTAACCACTCAATACTGACAACTCCTATCCTGTTCCATATCTCTATAGGGATCTCATCCATCCCTATGGCCCTTTCGCTCTCCATCCTCCTTAAAACCTTTGTAATTTCTCCCCTTGTGACCCTTCCATATAAGGAGCCGTTAAAAGCATGCTCCGACACGGAGGGTTCACTTAACTCTATGTTGACCATTCTGCCTTCATTATATAGGCTATACAAGTATCTCTGCCATCTACTCTTGATGGCTTAGGCCTCTTTGAGTACCTGTCATGCTTCACATATACAGTAGACTTGGCTGAAATCCTTCGCCTTACGTGCCCCATCACTTACTAGCTTGACAATTTTTTGTGTTCCTTTGAACGTATCCAAATCTCTGTACATAGTCTCGTATGCTTCTCCTTTAGCCACTGAAATTGTCTTCTTTGCCTTCCATTTTGCCAATCTATACCTGACTCTATTAGTTTTCTACTCCTCCTCTATTGTACTTACTAAAAGATCTTTAAAAGCTCTCTTTTTCGTCTTTTTCATCCCCTGAATCTCGTCTAAACACCACCAAGATTCCATCCACCCGCCCTTCTCTTTGGAGACACCTAGGAGTTTTGTGGCAGATTCTCTCACTACGGGGGCTACTCCCTCCTATATCTGATTCGCATCCTCACTCATAAACCATGTTGTATTATATCGAATTTGAGTCCTAAATTGTTTCACCATTTCCCCTTTGAGCCTCCACCATCTAATTTTACGACATTGATTGGTAAATTGTTGTGACCTCTATCCTTTAATTCCTAGATTCAAAACTAACAATTGATGTTGGGTTGATAGGCATACAGGCGGAAGCACTTTGCAATCCTTACACCATGATCTGGCTCTTTTTCTGACAAGAAAATAATCAATTTGTATCTTGGTCGTGCTATTCTGAAACGTCACCAAGTACGCTTCGGTTTTTTAAAATAAGGAATTGGCTATTACTAACTCATATGCTAAGGCCATGTCCAATAAAGCATTCCCACTGTCATTTCTAATGCTGTATCTGAAACCCCCGTGAGTTCCTATGTATTCGTCTGAAATAGCCCATATATGCCTATTAAAATCACTTCCTAGGAAAACTGCTTAGTATTAGAGATTTTTAAAAGCACCCCATCTAGCGCCTCCCAGAATAGATGTTTTTGTTGTACGTCCAAACCAACTTGAGGTGCAAAAGCACATACTACATTGAGAATCACATTGCTATAAACAATTTTTGCCACCATAATCCTATCATTGACCCTTGCGATCCCCACCACTCGGTTTATAAATTCCTTGACCACTAAGATACTTATCCCATTTTGCTTCTGCGTACTTCCCGAGTACCATAGTTTGAATCTCCCTATCTCTTTTGCCTTAGCTCCTGCCCACTTACTCTCTTGAACGCATGCTATTTGTGTCCTATATTTGTCTAAAATCTCTACTAATTCTAGGGACTTTCTCGTGACAGTTCCAATATTCCAAAAGCCTATTCTTATTAAGTCATCTCCTTCTTTATTCCTATATGCTGCACGCATCGAACCACCTGTACTGATTTCATCCGTACAATTTAAAGGTATCTCTCCTACCTCATGTCTTTCATGCTTTCTGTAGGTATTATCCTAAGAAGTCCAAAAAACGCTGATAATAACAATAACAACAACAAGAATAAATAAAAATAATAATAAAACAAAATAATACTAATAATAATAATATCAAAAAACATAATAATAATAATAATAATAATAATAATAATAATAATAAAACAAAAACTAATAATAATAAGAAAAATCAATAATAAATAGTAATAAAATAGAATTAAGATAAAAATAAATAATTAGCAAACCGAAAGGAGCCTCAGTAATGCACAAAGAATACTAGCATGAAAACAAAATGTATGACTAATACTAATACTAATACCAATACTAATAATAATAATTATTATTATTATTAATACTAAAAAAAGAAGAGAAGCCTGACCAGTTAATCAGGCAGAGGCCCAGTTGGTCAACCTGATGCACACGAGTCAGGCCAACGTATCTAACCTAATACCTTAGAGTAAAAGTTTATTAAAGATTTAGAGAAAAAAAGATTAAAGCAATCGGTATCCTACAAAATTAGGAAGCCCTTAGCAAATATAATAGACACAGAAACCAGTCAAGAGAAACTAATTAACCAACTGACAGAAACTTCCGCAGTGAATAATTATTACAGGCATGAAAAAGCAACAAAAGGATTACAAATTCGTATTTGTAAAGGAACGTAGTAAAACAATTTGAAGAATCAAGCCCATGAATGTGTTGTGAACTAATTGGAAGCAGTAATCTATTCAAACAGCGCTTGTCAAAGCTTCAGCGCCCAGTAAGCATTTACTGTTGAAGCATGCAAGTGAAAGTGATCGATGTGCCGAGGTGTGATTTTAATAAAAAAGGCTTTTGCAAAAGGTTGATGTATGAAATTGGAAGTAAATCCAAAGGAATTGTCTTGTATTAGTAGAAGCGTCAGGTTCTTAAGTGGATTACCAACGGTTCACAAAAGAAAAAGAATGACAGCCTCTCTTGTACCATAGCAAAATTGTCAGGAGGCTCAAGGAAACTAACGGAGGGGCATGTGATGTGTTAGACACTCGACGAAAGTGAAAGTACGTTTATCGACAGCGGTGTATGTCGCTGAGCCGCACCGTCCCCGAACAACTGGCTTGTTTGATTTGACATGAGCTACATACAGAGCATAGAAGAAGATCCCAAGCTAGCTTGTTCATTAGCAAAGTCACACATTACGCACTATGCTTTGTTGATTAAAAGAGAACCAAACCCCAATTTTTAGAGGATAAGAGTAAATGGACATGGCAAATGAGAAAATGGAAAAACTCATTTGCTCGTAGCATCAAACTTCAACTAAGATCGATAACTACGAGCTTCATCCCACATTGAAAACTTGAAAGTATCAATACGTAACAATACTTCAAAACAAAAATAAAGATCGTAGTGGAAGAAATGAAATAACAAAAGCAATTATAAGGATGACTGGGATTGTCACCCGTTACCACCACAAACGGACGGGAGACACTCATGGAGATGACTAAAATAACAGTTTACTAATAAGAATATGACCATTGTTAACAGACAATAAAATTGCACTAAAAATTAAAAGAAGCAAAAGGTAAAAGTGTGCATTTGGATACTAGGCATCGGAGGCTGAGACAGTTTTCTTGTGCCATGAATATATTAACAAAACATAAAAATATATCTCGTACCTAATGTACTAATATGACAACTATGTCACAATTTTCATTTTTAAGCTCATCAAGCTCGGATAATGGAGATAGGGTAGGATCAGCAGCTGCTGTTGCTCTGTCCGGTGTTGTTCTCAAGGGGGAAATTTTCATCAATTAATTAGAAGAAATATATTACAATTTCAGTTAAGAGTTTTAAAATGAAATTAATATTTATCTTTTTTTTTTTTCAATATCATATTGTTGTTATGATACCTAGCAAAAAATTGGGAAAACAAAAGGGGATCCCCTATTTTGATTTCCTTATCTATCACTTACACTCAACTCTCAATTCCATTCCATTCCTTCTTTCATCAACCTCGTATCAAGCTGGGCGTGAAGAGTCTGTCAGGTAAAAGGAAACTAATCTAAACTGGGAAAATGAAATAGAAGGCGGAAACAGAACCGTATTTGGCGGTAGGTTAGGAGTGAGGAGTGTGAAGTTATGTTAGTGTTAGAAATAGAAGGTGGAAACAGAACCGTATTTAGCGGTAGTTTAGGATCGCGGAGTGTGAAGTTGTTTTAATGTTTCTGTCAACTTTTAGCATAAAATAGACGAGGTTTGCCAATGTTACGGTAACAATCCTTAAAAAATGAAAGCTTTTCAAGCATTGCACTCAACTCGTTACACTTTCCTTAATCTCTGCACCGCCTCCAGGTTCATCAAACTTATATTCGATCGTCAAGCAATTTTTAACATAAATAAATTATCTCAATTTGGATGAGAAATTCAAGATTTCATTTTTGTTCCTGTTGTTGTAGAGTTGCAGTGACGCAGGAGAAACTGAGGGTTCCGGTTTTAGTTTCATTGAGAATGAGGTCAATGGTCTCAAAGCGACCGATTTCAAGTTCCGAACTGCCGGTTGTTGAAAGCAATAAATATAAGAAATTTAAAACAAACCCTGATTTCAACCAAGTCGTTGTCAAGGTTTGTATTTTATTTGCTCTAGTTTTGCTTTTCAGTGTTATGGAGCCACCCATTGCTTAGTTTTTTCTTAATTAATGAAAATAGGAAACTTGTTGGAAAACACAATCAACTGAAATTCAAAGCTTCAGGGATGATCCGAGGAAAATTGACACATTGACATGTCAAGAACTAAGAACAACGCTGAGGTGAAATAATTGTGCATTCCTGATGTTGTGGTTCTTACTTTAGTCACCTCTCCATTGATTTTTCTGAATACGTTTTCTAATATTTAGTTGATTACTCTAGTTAGCTTCTTTAGTCGATGAAGGAATTTCTAGGACTTGTGTAACTAAACTTTAATCAATGTATGTTCGCCTTTGGCGACTAGGTGAGCTTATATTACCTATTTTAGTACTTGCAATTTGTGGCACTATAATGATATGAGTTTTCAAGTTTTCAGTAATGTTGGAATCCCTGCTAAAGGCCGCAAGTCAGACCTCATATCAGCACTAAAATGTTTCATGGATAAGCAATTAGATGGTAACATACATTACCCTTGAAAAAGGTCTTATATTTCTTTTATGATGTTTAGGTGTTCCAAATTTTGTTATGTCGAAAATTACTGTGAACATCCTTTGGTTAAAAGACATGTTTCTTTCCTTTTTATGATTTGATGTTATGTAGGTGGAAGCTCTCAGAAAGCAGAAGCACAAGACACTTCTGTCCCTGGAGAGCAAGTTTTGTTGCAAAAGAATATTGGGAATGCATCTATTAAAAGCTTTGATTTCAAAATTGACACATTTGAGGGTAGTAGAAATGTGCAGCAATCCCTTTTCAAGGATAAACCTATCAAAGAAGATATTGACACTATCACTAGAAGAGGTAAATTTTAAGTTAAAACTGATATTATTTCCTGTTTGATTACAGTCACTTTTATTCTCTCTAGATTTTTGCTTTCACTTGCCATAATATATCGGTTTATTGCACTAGACCCCTTGTAGGTTGACCTTTGTTTCATTTCATTCATACCTTAAAAATATCACTTATTCTCTTGTGGTATTGTCACACAACTTCCTCCATGATACATCATTAGTTTTCCTTCTATTCATTAACTCCAAATGACTTTGTATTAAGAATTTTAATACTATGTTGTTTTGTATTAAAAAGGATGAAAAACTAATGAACTATGATGGAAGTGGTTGTGTGATATCTAAAGAATACCATAGGAGAGTAAGTGATAGGATTCAAATCAGAAGGATTGAAATAAAAAAATGTCAAACCATAAGGAGTCTTAGTTTATTGAACCTTAAATCTTTTGCTTTCTCTTCTTTCATGTTTGTGACTTTTGCAATTCTTGAGTTTAGTATTCATTACACCAAACATCCTACTTTTTATTTTGTTGCTAGTTGGGAACAGTTCTCAAGCACAACGAAGAGTATCTTCCAATGGTGGTAGTTTAGATGCTAAAGCTAATGACATTGTAATAGAGGCTGAAGCTGAGCCTTGGACAGTTCTAGCTCACAAGAAGCCTGAAAAAGTTTGGGTTCCATATAACCCCCAAATCATGAGGCGTCCACCTCTTGCTAGGCACAAGAAGTTTGTTAAGTTGTTATCTTGGAATGTCAATGGCTTACGAGCACTATTGAAGTCTAAAGGATATTTTGCCCTTGAGTTGGCCCAAAAGGAGAACTTTGATGTGCTCTGCTTGCAAGAGACCAAACTACAGGTAAGATCTGCTAGTTAAAGGCTTTCTAATCTTATTTTAAAATTTCCTCACCCTTCATCATACTTTTTCTTTGTTGGCCTTCATTGGTGGAGTTGAGTTTGCTAGTGAACTAGTATTTATGTTATGACTCTAATTTAATGGAATAAATAGTGAGTTAATTGCCTTTTCTAACTTTTTAAAACAGGAGAAGGATGTAAACTCCATTAAATGCTTGATTGATGGTTATGAGAATAATTTTTGGACGTGTAGCCTTTCCAAACTTGGGTATTCTGGTACTGCAATTGTGTCTCGGGTATGCCTCTTCTTTCTTTAAAAGGTTACTATCTTTTTGTATCTTGGTTGGAATTGCTTCATCATTTTCTACATAAAATATCTGGGAGAGAGAGAAATTGGGAGGGTTGTGGATGGTTTGAAGTTGTGCCTTGTTTTACCCAAAATGGTCATATTTGTTGTCATGTTATTCATTAAGTTATGCAACTAGGCATTCGTAAGTTCTTGAGTATCAACTTTGTCATTTAGGATATCGACATTCTCTTGTTATATGTCCTCAGGTCTTTTTGTATTGAAAATTCAAACTGTGATAGAATTATGGTTTTAGTACTTTCAATGAGGCTGAATTTTGAAGATTTGATCATTTATTTGACCTTTTATGTAATTCATTAAAGTGTGCACTTGTGTATACGACAGATAAAGCCACTTTCAGTTAGATATGGTCTTGGAATTCCTGATCATGATAATGAAGGACGAATTGTGACAGTAGAGTTCGAATCCTTTTACCTTTTAAATGCCTATGTTCCTAATTCTGGAGATGGCTTAAAAAGACTGGTAAATTTATCTTGTTAATACTATAAACATTCAATGTTTCAATGTCAACATAATATGTTAGCTTTAAGGGGGATTTCCAGTGCACTGACTTCTATAATGGTAATTATAGTCATACAGGATTACACAGTGGGACCCATCTCTTAGCGATTACATGAAAGTAAGTTTGTTTCTTTTTGTCTCTTTTTCCTTTCAAATATGTGTTTAATTTTGAATCATCTCCAATCACTTATCTATTAAATTTGTTACATAACTTATGCATTATGTTTTTGGGGTAGGGTTGTCTTGGTGCCTTGATTATTTGATTTAAGACAGATAGAGGTCAACCCCTATGCTACTTGAAAACTGAAACAAGGATACTATCGTATGCTATAAAGAAGTGAGAAGTAGGCAAAATATGTAATAATAGATATGAATGTTTCTTTGAATATTAACGCCAAAGAAAACATAATGATGTAGGACCAATAGATGGCTGAAAATTTTAGGATTTTGGTTACTTGAAATTCAGGTTAGAAGTGTTGGAATGTTAGTGAGGGCTCTTGCTATGGAAACTAGGGATATAAAAATTACTCCAAAAGTCTAAGAATCACTCTTAGAAAAAGTAGCACACTAGCTCAAGTTTGTAGAGAAAATTCAGGCTTTCTTTTTCTATTGAAGGGCTGAATGCACATATACAGAAAAATTCTTAGAACCCTTATTTTAATAGTAAAGGGATTTCCTACTAAAATATCCAAATAGAATTGAATTTTACTCTAATATGAATTCTTTATTCTTCAATAAGAATAAGTCCTAAACAAACTAGAACATTATATCTAACTTATTATTACTCCCTATCTAACGAGGAAAACCTTGCATAAAGTACATTTTGTTCCTTGTTGCCTTTGTTGTCATTTTAACTCCCACTGTTTATTCCAACAAGTTAAAGCTTGTGAATAAGTGATTTTTCCCTCTTTTATTTCTTTTATAAACTCTAAGATCTTTTGCATCTATTCTCCTTGGCTTGTTTGAAGTCGTCTAGACATAGAATATGATAAATATCGATCATACAAGTCTTGATTGAACTTCTGAAATTCATATTCTTAAGTTCAAGTGCTGTCAAAAATCGATCTTTCTTTTCACTGGACATGAAATTGCCAATATCCACCAGTTCTTATGGCACAACTTGTTCATTAAGAACATAGTCCATCTCTTCTTTAAGATGAGGAATGCCTAGAATTCTTATAGTTTTTTGTAGGAGATTGTTTAACATTGTGTTTGAAAACTTAGGAGAAAAGTATTATATTTCTCAATTCATTATGTACAAAATAAGGTCATATTTATGCAAGTATATCAACACTAATTAGGGAATGTAATCCCTATGATTATGCTTATAATTTGTATCCTACTATGATTATGCTTATAATTTGTATCCTATTAATGCGTATCTCTATGATTTCTATAATCTGAAACAGTCCTCTTCAAGTTGGAGCATAAATGTTAATCATACCTACCTTGTTATGAAGATATTCAACTTGAGTATTTAGAGCCTTTGTAAAAAGGTCTTTTGGTTGTTCTCCAATCTTCAAATATCTTGTGGGAACCAGGTTTTGTTGCACCTTTTCACCAACAAAGTGACAACTAATCTCAATATGCTTAGTTCATTCATGAAACACAAGGTTAAAAGCTATATGAAGAGCAACGTGGTTTTCACACAGTAACTTTGCTAGCATTGAGACTTTGAGACCAATTTTAGTCAAGAACTAATATATCCACATTATTTCTCACACAAATTATGCCATAATTTTGCATGCTGATTCTACACACAAGCAAGATACAACATGCTATTTCTTACTTTTCCATAAGATCAAAATTCCCTAAAAAAACACAATAACCTACGATGGATTTTCGGTCAATCTTGGATCTTGCCAATCTACATATGAGAAGCACTCTGTACGAGTGTGACCATGATTTTTATATAGTACACCTCGTCTGAGAGCTCCCTTCAAATAATAGAAGCCCTGCTCTAAATTGGCCTAATGATGAACTATTAAAGAAGACATAAATTGACTTATAATGCAAATAAACTAAGCAATATCAGGATGAGTTACCATAAGATAATTCAATTTCTCAATCAGTCTCTTATATTTTTGAAGATCTTCAAACAAATCTCCATCTTTTGTCAGTTGCTAATTAGGTTGAATAGGAGCACTATATGGTTTAGCTCTTAATTTTCTAGTTTCAAACAACAAATCAATCACATATTTTCTTTGAGATAAGAAGACCTTTTTTATTCCTTGTCACCTCAACTACCAAGAAGTACTTTAATACCCCTAATTTCATTGTTTGAAACTAGCTGTCAAAAATATTTTCAGAGATGAAATTTCGATGACGTCACTTCCAATAATAATAATGTCATCTGCTTATACAACAAAAATGATAATGTTAGATGTAGAGTATTTGTAGAACACTGTTTAATTGCTTGACTAAATTTTAAAACCAAGGATGAGGACTTTGTCTCAATTCATATAGAGATCTTTAAAGTGTGCACACTTTCCCATACTCCTCCTGAGCAACAAACCCAAGTGATTGCTCCATATAAAACCTCCTCTTGTAAGTCTCCATATGAGACATTTTTGATGTCCAATTGATGAAGGGATAACAATGAGTAGCTTCCATAAAAATAAACAAATGAACAGATGTCAACTTAGCCACAAGAGAGAAAGTATCAGAGTAGTCCACACCATAAGTCTTAGTATAGCTTTGAGCAACAATATGGGCTTTAAGTCAAGCCATTGAGCCATTCAGATTGACTTTAATTTCAAATACCCACTTACAATCGATAGCCTTTTTTCTTGTAGGTAAAATTCTAGGTATTGTTAGCAACTTGAGTATCTATCTCCTTTGTCATTGCCGCTCACCAACTTGGATGAGACAAGGCCTCTTGAACAATTTTGGGAAGGGAGACATTATCAAGAGAGGCAACAAAAGAGCACGAAAAAGATGACAAATGGTCACAAGAATAAAAAGATGAAATTGGGTAAGTGCATTGAAATTTGCCTTTATTGAGAGCAATTGGAAGGTCAAGATTAGTAGCTGTGGGATCTAATGTCGAAGAAGGAATTGGTGTTGAACGTGTATCAAGTCATTGTCTAGAATCGACATGACGAATAGGTGAAGGTGTTGGTGTGGAAATACTGAACAGTTGTATTTCTTTTCTTATTTTCATCAGTACATAAATACATGTATATATAGAAATAGAGCTAGCTAATTTAGGAAACTAGTATCTGTACATAATCTTCTAATATTTCTACACAATATCAGATTTGATACATGTTATCTGATCTGATTTATTGACTTTTAGGATTCAATAATATCTTTGGAAATATTCAGCCGAATATTTCCCAACACTCCCCCTCAAGCTTGCTTGTATATGTCTTCCATACTCAGGTTGGTAACTAGATCATTGAACTGCCTCTTGTGTACTCCCTTTGTGAGAATATCAGCTACCTGTTGTGATGTTGGAATGTAGGGAACACAAATTAATCCTTCTTCAATCTTCTCCTTGATAAAGTGCTTGTCAACCTCAACATGTTTTGTTCTATCATGCAAAACAGGGTTGTGAGCAATTGAAATTGCTGCTTTGTTGTCACAATACACTTTTATAGGAACTGAAATAGGAATCTGTAGTTCACTAAGTACTCTTTTAATCCATAAAACTTCACAAATTCCATGTGCCATTGATCGAAACTCAGCTTTAGCACTGCTTCTTGCAACCACACTTTGTTTCTTACTCCTCCAAGTAACCAAATTACCACCAACAAATGTGCAATAGCCT
>JAOQMP010000004.1:24809963-24824113 GCA_027563575.1 Erythroxylum pedicellare
ATATTTTAAAATTCTTTTCGAATGTGATAATTATTTAATACATATATCTAACTTAAAATATCTTAAAATACTTGTAAATATATTTATTTATGAAAATTTTAAATATCAAACATTTAATTCTAAAGAATAATAATTTTAGTAAATTTTTACTTATTTATTTATTTTTTAATAAAATATAAATATGAAATTAAAATAATAAATAATTTATTAATAAAATCAATTTATCCCTAATTTTTATTTAATGTTTAATTGTTATCATTAATAAAAGTATAGTTACAGTGATATTAACAATCAAACGTGTCTTTCTTTTTGTTAAAAGTAAATAAAATAAAATAGGGAGAACGAAAAAAGAATCACAATAAAAAAGTAGAAGTGAAACTGAAGAATTGTTATTATAGTCTACTACAACAGAAGTTCTATAGCTCCTTTATCTCCCCTTTTCCCCTTTAATATAGAAACATTCATTTCGACTTATTTGTAGTGTTTATATTATATGTGCCAGATATTATTTGTTAATTAGATATGACAGTGATGCACCATGTCTGGTAGGAACTTACTCCATTTTGCACTTCGTGTGGACTATGCAGGAGTTGGAAAAGACAAAGCCTGTCATTTTGAGTGGTGATCTGAATTGTGCTCATCAGGAGATAGACATTTACAATCCTGCAGTAAGCCATTTTCAGTTTAGTGTTGTGCATGATTGAAATAACTGATATTCTGACATGCCATAATACCATCAAGAGTTCATTTACTTGTCATTTTGGATTTGCTATATACCATCGTGAGAGGATTAGGTTTTTATCTACATTTTCTAACAGAGAGAAAGGATTTTAATTTTATGGGTTTGTATTGGTTGACCACTTTTTAGTCACTTTGACCTTCTTTGCCAATATCAAATAGCATCTTCTAATTTGCTAGCTTTGCATTTGGGAATTTTTGTCAAAGTGTTGGTTAAAGAATGTCATTTTCTTTGTTGTTCTTTGCATTTGTTAAGTAGAGATTGCAATATCCCACTCTAGGTGGATAGATATTTCTCTATCCACTTTACGTTGACATAAATGTAATGCAGCTTGTAAAATGATCGGGGGCATGTTTTCCGGCCTCTTTAGAATTGTTAGGGGTGGATTTTAGATTTTAGATTTTAGACAAATGTTGTATTGTGTGACATATATAATAACTTAAGGTGCTATATTTGTCAACTATAGTTGTTGTGATAGTATATATGAATACCATCTTCCTTTTTGAGCATTAGGAGAAATGAAGGAATGAGCGCAGAAACAAACTGTTTATTTCAATTCCTTATAGTGCTTTGCTATGTTGAATACAGGAGCAAAATAAGTAGTTAGGGATAATAGGATCTTTATTTGTTCCATTAAGCAGTAACATCTGGGGATGTCTACAAATACTTAAATATATGAATGAGAGGGCACTCTACTCACCGTCAGTGCAGCAAACAAATCTGAAATTTATGTATTTGACATTATATTCTAGGGAAACAGAAGAAGTGCTGGGTTTACAGATGAAGAAAGACAATCATTTGGAGCAAACTTCTTGTCAAGGGGATTTGTGGATACATTCAGAAGACAACACCCCAATGTTGTTGGTTATACATATTGGTCCTACCGGCACGGACTACGCAAAACTAACAAAGGTATCTAATCCAATAAATTCCTTAACGTAATTTATTTTATAATATGCATCCTCAGATTTTTGAACCACCTACTTAAAAGATAATTGAAAAGTAACATCACAAGAATACTGCAGTGTAGTATGAAATATTTTGAGAATGCATTTTATTGCATGATCCTTAATTCCCAAGAAAGTATAGGATGCCTTAGAAGTTAAATACATTGTTTACCTAATTCTTGTCAACTATAAAGGTCGATTCTTAATATTTTACTATACCTGGAGTTTTAGAATCATTTTCAATCTTATTTAATTCAAAAATTTTAAACATTTACCATACCTGTAGTTTGAGAATCATTTTCAGTCTTAATTCAGTTCAAAAATTTTTAACAGGCTGGCGACTTGATTACTTTCTTGCGTCCGAATCCATAGCAGACTATGTTCATGACTCGTACATTCTTCCTAACATCCTTGGTAGTGATCACTGTCCTATTGGCCTTGTGCTCGAGCTTTAGTTTGGCTGCAGATGTAGTGCAAGAAGTCGGAGACCAGGACTGAGATGACACTGTCATTTAAATAAGTGCATCAGCAGGGGATTCCATTAAACTTAAAACTATATAATCTTCTGTTTTTGTTGGTGATATGCCAAAAACTGATTTTAGTGAGCATAAATCATGTAAACTTAGGCCACAAGAAGCTAAAAGTTGACAAAGTAGATGGTTCTCTAGTAATGATGGGTATTTTAGGAACTAGAAAGTATTTCCAATGTATTAGCGAATGATGTATGACCCAACATAGTATAACTCCGGTGGAATCTTGTGTAGTTGTTTATTTGGATATTACAGCTTTAATTTTCTAGCAAGTAATAAGCTTTATTATAACCAAAAAAGAAAAGAAGAAGAGAAAGTGCATCACAAACAAGAACATGCTTGAAAGATACAGCTCAAGCAGGGAAGGGACTTCTGATTAGAAGTCCCTGCTTATCTAGAGTCCCAAGGGAAGACCAGTGAGCAAGAAACAGGAGCTTGCTCCTTGGCACTACCTAAAGCTTAATAAAGGAAATGGAGTTGGTAATTGATAAGCCAAAAGGCGACCAGCTGTGAGGTGAATTGATTGGGGGTTATTCATAGGTTCTACTTCGTGGTTACTTAACGATACAGGCAACTCTTAATTCCGTTGGCCATTCAACCTTCTCCCATCCATTTGACAATCTAGTTTAACAATGCTGGAGCAGTTTTATGCTTTAACTTGAAGGCTCTGTTGCTCCCCTCCTTCCTAATACCATGCACCTTTTAGATGTAAACTGCAGGTTAAGGTTTGATGGTGAATGATGCCTAGGCTAGGGTGGATTTCCATCTGACATTATAAAGGTGCATTAAATTTTCAAGATAAGAGGCGCGAGTTATATAGGAGTCCTGATATGATAAACATATTACAGAAGATTTTCCTTTTAAGAGATTCCAAATTGTGCCAATTGAATGAAGGTGTTCTATCCATTTCCTATTTTCTAATATTTGTTGAAGGTCAAGCTATCTCTGATTTTCAACATCTTTATCCATGATCAAGAGATCCTGGAACTAGGTTTTAAATGTCCGTAGCTTTTGTCCGCAAGCTATTTAGAATGCAGTCACTTGAACCAAAATGTTTGGGTATTTTCTCTTTTTTAGGAACAATTTATTTGCCAACCTGATATGGATTATCCCTAGTCTTCCCTCTCTCTTAAGTTTGCTGAAGTCCTTTCATTTAGCCTTTGCTTTAGCTACAATTTCACTAGCTGATGTTCATATAAAGTATTCCAATACATTCTCCATATGTTTACCAGTTACTTGATGACAGTAAAAGATAAGATGACTGGAAAATGTGACAGCCGTCTTGCATGAGACGAAAATTTAACTATCCATAAATTTATCCTTTTCTCCACTTGCTGAACAAAAATCATATAATCTGAGCCTTGAAGTCATCAATGACAATCCTAAACATCCATACTAAAACCATCACAATTTTAGGCAGGGGCTACGGACAGATAAATATATTGAACATTTGTTTGCAATCATAGAAAAACCAGAGAATGAATCAAATTCGTTGAGAGTATTAGAGAGAGTTCAAATTAAAATAGCATTAGCATAAACAAATAATAAAAGGTCGTCACATACATTATTTTAGTATTATTTTTATAGTATATTGCATGTGTTTTAAACTTACTTAAAATGAGAAGATTTTTCATTTTAGATCATATTTCTACCTCTCCAAGAAAAGAAACAAATTTGGAGAAGAATTGAGTCAAATTGGAGTAGACTTGGAAGAATTGAAGAAGGATTCAACAATATGACACCTACATGCCGTCATATTAAGGTAGTGCTCCAATGTGGCAGCTTTTGCTTCTCCTTCGCAGCCATACACATCCCTGCGTTGATACATGACATGCAACACGTACCCATGTTATGGTCGTGTGTTAGAGTCGGGTAGCTCATTAAATATTATGGCTTCAAAATTAAAGAAAGGGATAAGAAAAGAAAAGAAAAGGGAGCTTTTTGACTAAGAGTCGGAAACGCTGGAAAGCCAATTGGAAGCCATTCTACAATGGTTATTGATCAAGAACAAGATAATATGAGAAGAAAGACAAGATTTCAGCAAATATCCTTTAAAGATTCAAGATTCAAAACTCATGACAATGATCTCTTACTCTTGTTTTATTTCTTGCCTTATAGTTGTTATTATTTGTCTGATTATGAACTAAATAGGTTATGGATTTAAGTATGATGAAGCCTAGGATGTAATATATTTGATAATCCTTTCGGTTTAATGAAGATCTAATTTCGTATGATTTATCCATTTTTTAATGATTGATTGAATTAAAGGAGCGAAAGTGAAAAAATCAATTATTTGATTCATCCATCAAGATTCAAGAGATGAGATGTATGGTAAATCATAATGTAGGTAAAGAGAATTAATTGTGAGCTATTCGAAAGAAAATCGCAAGATCTTCTTAAGTTAGGATAAATTTTATTAAGAGAGTTTGCATAGTGAGTTAATACATTCTTATGCTATCTTGATTTGAAAGATACTTTAGTTAACTAATACAAGGATAAGGGTTATATGTCCAAGAGGGAATATAATTATACCTTAAGAACCCTTACTGGTCTAAGAAACTAAAGTCATTCATTAAACCATGATGAAGTCAAATATAATTCTAAGAAAATACCTTACCTAAATTTAATTTATCTATAGATTACCTTTATTATTAATTTTTTACTTTATGTTTAGTATTATGAGTGATTTTCCCCCCTTTTTAGTTAATCGTAATAGATAGCTAGATAGTTACGTTTGTGATAGTCAGTAGTAACCCTATTCTCTATTGAATCAACCTATACTCACTTGTGCTATTTATAATTATGTTGTGCACTTAGAGTAAAACAACACAATCAAGTTTTTGACACCGATGGGAAATAGATTAGTTAATATTAATTTATTTGTAATATGATTAAACTAGGAATTTTTGTTTTGTTTTATTCTTTTTATAATTTTTTATTAAATTTTCTTTACTTTTTCTCTTTTGAAGTTGATTTCTTATATATGCAAGTCAAACGATTTTAGGGAATATTGCCAAACTTGATCCTAAGATTAAAAGAACCTTATATATGAGAAGAAGATTTTTTTTAGGTAAATAGCAACTAAAGAAGAAAAGATTAATATAGAGAACATAAGGTCTTTGAAGAACTTTACCACACTAATTTCTTAGGTAATTAGTTCAGGCATCATTAAGTCCAACATTGAAGATAACAACTTTGAGTTTAAGCCTTCTCTTCCTCTATGGTGCGTTAAAATCATTTTGGAAGGTTATTGTTTGAAGACCCAATTTTGCATCTATTGATGTTTTTGGAGTATTGTGATGCACTGAAGCTTAATGGTGCCTCCAAAATGTCATTAAGCTTAGGTTGTTCCCTTTCTCTTTAAGGGAAAAAGTAAAAATATGGTTGTAAACACTGCAAAAAGGATCTATCACCACATAGGATCAACTTTCCCAGACATTTGTACAATTCCCCCCCCCCCCCAGGCAAGACTATATATATAAGGAGTCATATTACCACTTTTTCCCAAAGGGAATATGGATCACTATATAAGGCTTGGAAGAGATATAAGGAGCTATTAAGGATGTGTTCCCATCATTTATTGGAGAAGTAACCAATAGACCAGACTTTTTTTTTAATGTGACATACAATACGATGATCTATATCGATGCAGCTACTAGTAGAGCTCTTATGATCAAATCTATAGATGAAGCACATAATATGATAGAGGATATAGCTAAAACCATTACCAATGTTCTAGTGAGATAGTTATTCTGAAAAAGGTTTTAGGTAAGTATGGCCTTGATTCCTTGAATCTTTTAGCTGCATAGTTAAATATTTTATCTTAAAATTTTGACCATATGACTATCAACTTTGTTGGTGCTTCTAATATGTTTTATAACATTTATGAATCCCTAGGGCATTTAGCTACATATTTTCGTTTAGGAAACTCATGTTTGTATGATTCTACTATTGTTTAGGTTAACTTCGTCAATAACCCCAACTAAAAGAACCACCCTGTTTTTACTACCTATCTTGGTTACAGGAGCCTTCCTAACTTCTCCTATGGAAATAGGATTAACCTTGCCCTTCAAAATAGTAGGTAACCACCTAGTTGTCAACCTATGCCCTACAACCCCTCCTTAAAAGCCTAACTTAGAGTCTCTTCTGGAGAACTTTCTGACCACCCAAGCTAAATAGAATGAAGAGTTTAAGAAAGAGATTAGGAAGCTCAACTATGAGGTAGATTTTATAGCTACCCATAGCAAGAGGCTTGAGGCCCAAATTGCCCAATAGGCCAATGCCTATGTTAAACTAACAAGTTGATTGCCTAGTATACCTAAGAACACTAGAGAGCATTTTAACACTGTGATATTAAGGAGTGATAAGTTATCAGGGAAACCTAGGCTAGAGAAGCTTAAGAGTAAAGGAAGGGAGGTAGGACATATGTTAAAGAGAATGAAACCAAAGGAGAGAAAGGAGAAGAGGAAGAACAACCTAAATATATGCCCCCCTACGCCATATAGGCCTCCTTTACCATTTGCCCAAAGATTGGTTTATTAGAAATTAGCTAAGGAATTTAGGAAGTTCTTAGAATTTTTTCAAAAAAATATGTTAATATATCCTCTACTAATTCTTAAAACATTTGACTTCTTATACCCAAGTTTTTAAAGGAAATTTTTTCCAACAAGAGAAGGCATAAGGAGTATGAATCTATAATTTTAACTAAGGAGTGTAAAGGCACAACCTAAAACAGGCCACCTCTAAAAGTTAGAGATCTTGGTAGCTTTTTATATCCTTTAATCTATTAGAAATATAATTTTTAACCACATTTTATGTGATTTAGGGGTAAGGGTCAGTGATACTTTATATTTTATTACAATCACACAATATAATTATAGCTAGCATAGGTAACTACGAGTTCATCCCACAAGGACTATCCATTACTTACCAACTATTTATAAACTTAATATGTTAGACTAATGACTATGATTGAAGAAATATGAAACAAAGGTAAATAATAAATATAAACACCAAAACAAGGCAATAGTAAAAAATAAATCAATCTATGAATAAACTAAATTTAGTTAATGTTTCCCTAAAACTTACATTATATTTAACTCCACCCTAATTTAATAAATGATTTTAGTTTCTTGGACTAGTAAGAATTTCTAACTTAAGACTATATTCTCTCTCGATTAGTTAAAATTGAAAACCCTTTTAAGTCAAAATAACTTAAGAATGCATTTTTTTATTTTTTGAACTCTTTTGATAGGTTTTACCCTAACCTAGGAAAATTTTGTGCATTTCTCTCAAATGGCTCATGTTTAACCCTCTTTATCTATGTTATGATCTAACTATGCATCTTATCTCTTGAGTCTTGATGCATGTATCAAATAATTGAATCTTTCACTTTCACTACTTCACTTAAATTTGTTACAAAAACATGGATAAATTTAAGAAAATTAGAACTTCATAAAACCAAAGATTAATTCAATACTTAAATTCTAAGTTCCATTGCACCTAAATTTATAACATAATTAGTTTATGACTGAACAAACAATAAGAACTAAAAAACAAAAGTAAGAGATTGTTATCAAGAGTCATGGATCTTGAAATCTTTAATGTATCCCTTTTAAAATTTGTCTTCATTTCAATGTTGAATTAATCTATGATAAAACGGTAATTAATCTTGATAAAAAAGACATTGTATAATGGTTTCTAAATAACTTCCCAATGCTTTCCAATCGTTTCTTAGATAATAAGCTCTCTTTCTTTTTCTTCCCTTTTCCCTTTTATCCAAAACTCTAAATCTTTAATAAGTTATAAGACCCCGATTTGGGTCTATATACTAGGTCATGTTGTTTCTTTTACATATTTTATAACTTTTTTTTCGAAAATCTTCACTTTTAAGAAGGTACTGACGTAGGGAGACATAAATGTAGTGTTTCTTAAACTAGGTGGTAACACAAGGGTGTGTAGGACTATAAAGGAGAAACAAAAGTGACCATTTTGGAATATGGCTCTAACACAGTGGCATGTAGGTGAAATGTTTAAAAGTCCTCCTTCAGTTCTTCCAAATTTGCTCCAATTTTCTTCCAAACTCACTCCTTTTCCTTAAAGAGTGGAAATAAAACCTGAAATTAAAATAAATCTTATTTTAAGTACCAAATACTTCAAATTCAAAATACAACCAATATGCTTTGAAAATAATACTACAAGTAATGTATATCTAGTATATATCAAACCGCCCCACATATAAACAATTTCTTGTCCTATGCAAACCAATTCCATTATTAAATCTCAAATAAGGAAAAAAATTCTAGAAAAATGTCAAAAAAGCAAACATATGATTATAGACCTTTATTACTCATTCAACTATAATGATCATCAAAATGAAGTAATTAAGTGCTTATATCAATTCTTAAGTTGGTTCAGTTTACTTCACAATCTTTCAAACTTTAACTCGAATCACAAAAATCAATTCCATGCACAAAATGAACATACACAAGATGATATGCTCAACTTTTGAATATATTTACATCCCTTATTAATAAGAAATAAAATTGAACAAAAATAAGATCATTTAGATCTTATTTAAAAATTCACCTAGACTTTTTCGTGAGAGTAAATATCATTTCATGATTATCTAAGATTATTCAAATGGGTTACTATCTCAAATGGCTACTAACTCCACTCCGTAACTTAACCTTTTTATTGGTTTAACGCCAATAGGTCAATCTTATAAAGGAGATGGAGATATTTATGGTGGCACGTAGGATACTATCTTCCACTAGTTTACTAGGTCATCAAAAGATATCATTTCCATTAAGCTTTTAAAAAATGACTTAGTAGGCATTATTTTCATACCACCTTAGTTGTCCATCTCTCTATTTTTTATTGGAATAGTGATTTCTTCTCCTAGTGGTGTGGTAGTATTCTTCACCTCTTTATACTCTACATCTTTAACATCCTTACCTCCAACAAACTCCACCAAATCTCTGACCTCCTTTAATATAATTCCATCATCCAGTAGCTTTACGTCGTTGGCCTCATACTTATGATGGTGCTCCATCTCCTAATGGTCTATAAGTTGCATTAGTGGAGGTAGAATCTCTATATTGAGATGCTACATGAACCTCATTACCGTATCACCCAATTAGTGCATGTAATGCTTCACATACGTAAGTATGGCTGGCTGGGCTATTATCATAGAGGTCAATGGTGGAAGTGGACTTATTTTATGCTTCACTTTCATAATTTGGTCCTCTTGTGTAGAAGCCTCACTTATAACTTGTGGCAGCGCATTAATAAGTGTGAAATGCCATCCTTAAGTGTCAGTTAAAACTCCATCATATGCATTGCTTATAAGATAACCATAATTTTAGGTAAGAGAGTGGCCACTACTGTAAGAATAAGGTCATCCATTGGCACTCCTAATACTCTCACTAGTCTTGAGATGTCTCAACCTCTGACAATTCTTGTGTATAATTTTCAAGGATGATTTAATTCTTAAGTTCAAGCATTCTAAAACTCTATTTTTGTAAACCTAGCTATAAATTCTCTTATAAGGTTTAACCTAAGACACTTTTGAAAGGTTTTGGGAGACACCATGCACTGTTATCATTTTGTCTTCTTAACATTAAAGGAGGATTCGGAGAAAGGTTAAAGGAAACCATAATAACATTTCTATTTCTTTCTTCTATTATTTCATTTATGTTGATATTTATTTATTTGTGTTTCGTTTTCATTATTTTTATTTGCCAAAAAACCTTATTTAGGGTTAAAGATGTAGCTTATAAAGGATCTTTCAATTATCAATGCATAATTTTTTTGGTTAAATTAATTACTTTGTTTTTAATTATAAATTTTTGATAGCTGTCAGAAATTCAAATTTAAGCAATGTATAAAAGATTAAGAGGTGAAGTACGATTTATACACTAGGAGAGTAAACTCTTTACCATTAGAGAATGAAAGCATCCTACATGATTATGATAACCAAATAGATTAATTATGCTTAACAAATTTAATTAGTTTAAATTAAGTATTGAGAGGTGGAAGTTGCCTAATTAGACATATTTGTATGCCTTTATAAAGAGCACAGACACTTCAAGTTAATTTTTCTTTTAACATAGATAATCAATCTTTTATGATAATTGGAATTTCCTATAAGTGAACTTTGAAGCCCTAACATTTGCTTTATTTATTTCTCTTCACTACTTTAATACACTGTTTCTATTAGTTTAGTGATTAATTATCTTTTATAATCTTTCACTTTATTTAGTTTATTTTTAATTAGGATTAATAAATTTAAAGACACAAATTTAATTGGACTGCTACTCTGGATTTACTTTAATTTTGATAACTTTATGGAATTAATTCTATACTCTTGCAGATAGACTTAGTAGATTAAGTTTTTAGCCATTATTATTGGGGATTATTTAATTTCTATCTTATTTATCCTATTTATGATTTGTTTTTGGTTTTTGGTTTTTTTCTTTTTATTTTTTCTTTTCTTGTGTACAATATTATGCTGGTATCTTCATGATTGGCAACAAAATCATGCAATTTTAGACTTGGTGATATAGTAAACTATTGATCTTTCAAACCTAATGAGGATGTTGATGGATATGAAATAGATAGTAAGAGGTGTTTTATAATTATGGTGTCTATGGACATCCTTGCATGCATTGACATAAAGCAGGCCTTTATTACAATAAAATGTCAATTATATGTTGCCTATGAGGGAAATAGAAAAAATGATCCTTTCTCCAATTTGTGTCATTTAGGATGGAGTAACCAGCCAAATATCTTCTAGGAGGAGCAAGGAGCTAGAATAGGTAGACCTATAGGACCAACAAAGTTCTAACTATAAATTTAATGACAATAACCACCATTATAGGCAATAATATGGAAGAGATGATCCAATAATTAATATTTTCTCTTGATGATATATTTGAAGATTAGATAGATTGAGGGGAATTTGAATCTCAAATGGGTTTATTTAAATGCGCGATACAATCTAATTATGCATTCATTCACAATTTAGAGATTTAAGTAAAAAAATAGCCAAGATGGATGGTAAAAGAGGTCGAAGTGAACTTTACAATGATATAGAGGTGAACCTAACAGATCAAGTGTTATCCGTACCACTTAGGAATGATAAGACACTTGATGCTGATGATTTTAAAGAGGAGGATATGAAAAAGTCAACAAGCATAAGGAAGTGGCAGAGAAAGTGATGAACCAAATCAAATTAGCTTTGATCTCTTCCATAACTAGCACCAATCATAATCTAGAGTAGTAGATGTTAGAGAAATGGTCTAATGACAATTGCCTTTAGCACTTGTTGTACAAATTATTTTATAATTAATAAAGACATTTTTCATTATTTCATTGTTTATATGTTTATGAATTTGATGTTAATCTTAAATTGATTTAATGAAGCCCTTGATACAAAACATAGTATGGAGAAAATCATAATAAGATCATGATAATGAGATTCCTATCATGTGTAATTATGTTACTATCTAAACATTTCCTAGTCATAGGATTAATGATATAGGATGTCATTAATCCGGATAGACTAGCACATGTTATACTCCTTGATTAGATCAAGTAGTAGATCTCATCAGTTATAGACATAAGTTGTTTAAAGTTAACATATGGATGCTTACTAAAGGTAGTAAGTACATTGGATTGATCTACTATGAGACAATCATATAGATATTCTATTCTAGTGTCAGTGATAGTCTCATCATAGCAATGGTGCAAGTATCCTTTAACTTGAGGTGCTTAAGGTTATCTCGGATCCTAATCATATGCTTTGACTCCATTCATCGGTGCCTTTTAGGGGTTAATCATAGGGTGGTGATTGGGTACATCTTGAGATATTCGGAGGTAATTAGGTAGCCAATAAAGGATTCACCATTCCTAATAGAAGGAGATGATACCCATGGTCTCTTGTCAGGGCATTACTTGGGAGTCTCTGGCCAGAGTAGATATGTGTCATGAAGAGTGTCTTTAATAATACATAGAGTAATGAGATCCTCAAAACAAGATCTAGTATCACTTAGACTAGATGTGGCATAGTTAGTTTAGTGGGAGTTGACACGTTGACCATACTCTGAACCAAGTAGGGTATAGGTGGTTAAAGGATGAATTGCATGGCAACATTGTGTATGGAAGGGTTCATAGTCAAACCAATGACTTTTCGATCAATTGGGGGTCATGATATGTTGTTAGATACCACTCTTGACTTACTTGAATTAAATGTTAATTCAAGTAGCCAACATAATTGGGCACCTAATGGATCACACATGTAGCAGATCCAAAAGATGAGTAAAATGGTCTTGAATGGTGATTCAAAATATGAGAGTGTTTCAGGATTGTATCACGATGTGATCGTGGTACAAAATGTTGTATGGAATGGATTAGAAACAAATGTTTTTGGCTACCAATTTAGTCATTAACTTCCCAAAACTTCCATTAATGCATGCTATTCATGGTCATTAACTTCCTATAACTTCCATTAGTGCATGCTATTTATGACCATTAATTTCCCATAACTCTCCATTAGTGATGGGGGTTATGGAAGGCCAAATGGTGTAAAAAATAGAGATAATTTTCGTGCATCTTGTGTAAGACACAAGTTAGAAAGAAAGGTTATTTCTTACGCAAAATGGTTCTTTCTTATACACACTCACTTTTTTTTTCTCTCTAACTCTTACAAGAGTTCTTATCTTTGCTAGTATAAAGAAAGAATTATATTCATCTCTTAGTGAGGTTTCATCCTTCTATCTTTTTGTGGACTTTCATTAGAGACGGTCTACAATGATCATTGTGGTTTATGACAACCAAACGTGAAGAAGATTAAAGAATGAAGGAGATTGTTAGAAAGGTATGTAAACATATTACATTTCATGTTTTTGTTTTCTATATCTATATGCATGAGTAGATCTGGTTTTTGAGGTTCCGTTTTATTTTCTGTTGCATATATTTGATATATATTATATACGAGATGCATGATTAGAACCTTACAATGGTATTAGAGCCATCTTATGCCTTGTTAGATGTAGAATACATGACATGTGAAAACTATTTTCATAGTTGTGACAATTTAGAGTCCTGTAATGATTTGTTCAAAATTAATTATAGAAAAATGGTTTTCATGATTTTCTTTCACCAATCTATTCATAAGTTGTATGTGAATGATTCAGTGTAATTGAAAATATTTTTAATGTGATTAAAATATTTAATTTCATATTTATAAGAACATGTATGAAATATGTCTTTTTGTTGGGCATGTGATTTCTAATGGCTAAACTGATGAGGTTACACATGATTTTCACGGAATTTGATTCTGGAAAAATTATGTGAACATATTTGGGATGTTTTTATGCCTCTTTAATTTTTGTAGAAACCAAAATAAAAACATACAAAAACATTAAACAAAACAGATCCTACAATTTCTAGAAAACTATCTTAATCTGGAAAAATGTTTGATAAAATTATTAAAATGTTTTAATAACTTTATCAAACAATTATTTCATAATTAGATTAATATTAATTCCAAATGAAATAACATACAATAGTAATTTAGCCAAGTGATTAAAAGGAAGATAGTAAATCTAAGGGTTAGATTGGGCTTAGATCCAAGTGTTAGATTGGGCCTTTCATGTTAGGATCCATATGATGTCTAACTAGAATGATGTGTTTACATATATGCATTAGAGAATGCATGGTTAGTAGAATATGGGGGCTTCTATGATGGATGGTTATGGGCTTAGGCCCAATTTGATTGGGTAGTCCATATCATGTCATGTAGTCATAGTAACTATATGTATATACATACATACATACATACATACATACATACATAAATACATACACACACACACACATACATACATACACACACACACACACACACATACATACATACATACATACATA
>JAOQMP010000004.1:24824213-24837020 GCA_027563575.1 Erythroxylum pedicellare
GTAAATCACATTACATAAACGACATACATGTATATATAAAAGGAATACCTCATAATATATTATTAATAAGTCATAATATTAATACATGAATCATAAATATCCATTGGCCTAGGGCACACTACTAACATATTCATAATCAGATAAAGGAGTTATGATCGGAGTGACCAACGTAAAAAGAGCTTAAAGCTCAGAATGTGCACAAAGAGCCACAGGCCCAACGATTAATGAGCCCAGTATCCATAATAGGTGGGACAGTATTTGAAATGAGACTGATATCCACATCAGACACTAGAAAGTTAAATAAGTGCTTGGTTATAACAAAATAAAAATAAAAGCGAGTCTCATATGCATTTACATATATATCTTTACAAGTTTTCATGAGATTAATTGCAAATAAATGTTGAATTGTCTTGATATAATGATGTGTAATGCTTGTGTACATGTTAATGATATGAAGAATCGAGATAAATGATTGGATTGTTCTGAAATGACTATATGAAGTCTTTGTATTCATAATGTGCTTGTTGAAATATGATGAGTAATCTGATATATATATATATATATATATATGGGATTAAATTTGGATAAGGTGTTATATTGATTGAACTGTGTTTTATACATGAGATGTTTATGTTCTATTTGAGTGAGCACATCGATGATGGTTCACTTACTGAGTTCGCAAAGCTCATCAAAATTATAACGTTAATTTTGCAGGTACTAAGAGGAGACTTAGCTTTTAAAGCGATCTAGTTGATGTCTAGTATTGTCCATTTTTAGGAACGAAAAATTGATCAAAGGCCTAGTCAGCTAGAGTGTAGATAGAGTGCTTTGTTTAGTATCTCATCTCAAGTAGAACTTGTTGTATAAAACTGTGAACTCACAGATGGTTTTGTAATGTAAAAATATTTTTGGTGTGTAATCAAATGACAACATAAATTATGTTTTGTTAATGAAATGGGATGTCTTGAAACTTAAAATAATTATGTTCTTTAAGATGCCATGATAAGCTGATATATTTGCTCCAACATACCATTCTTGTAAGGTATATTCTTGAATGTAATCTGGATGTTTGGGTATATGCTCTATGATAGTGGGGTGTTATAATGACGAAACATTTAGCCTAGTAGCTATGCTTAATCCATTAGGATACTCCTAGCCATTACTGCTGATTATGATTATGAGATATGAAAAATAGATGTGAAGATGACTTTCCTTTATGGAAACCTAACCGAGGATGTGTATATGACATAACCTGATGGTTTCTTATCCATGAATGGAGAAAAGGTATGCAAGCTTCAAAAATCTATTTATAGATTGAAGCAAGCATCCAGGAGTTGGAATATCCGATTTGATGAGATAATTAAAGAGTTTGGTTTCTTATAAAATCTGGATGAGTCGTGTGTGTATGAAAAGGTTAGTGGGAGCGTAATCATGTTCCTTGTACTATATGTAGATGACATATTGCTAATAGGAAACAATGTCTCTGCTTTGCAATCAATCAAATTTTGGTTAGCTAAGAACTTCTCTATAAAAGATCTTAGAGAAGCAACTTATATTTTGGGGAAAAGGATCTACAAAGATAGAACTAAGGGGTCGCTTGGTCTTTCTTAGTCTACATACATAGAAAAGACGTTAAAGAGGTTTAATATGGAGCAGTCTAAAAGAGGTTATCTTCCCATTGTACATTGAATTACACTCTCTAAATTTATATGCCTAAAGACACAAGATGAGAGGACTCACATGAGTTTGACTCCTTATACTTCGGCTATAGGATTAATCATGTATGCTATATTATGTACTAGACCCGATGTATCGTATGCTCTAAGTACTTGAGAAGAACAAATGATGTATTCTTAGTATATGGAGAAGGTGATCTTTTGTAAGCGGGTATATTGATGCAAGTTTCCAATTCGATAGGGATGACTCTAGATCCTAGATCGGAAATGTATTCACACTGAATGGTGGTGCAGTCAGTTTGAAACGTTCCAAACAGGAGATGATTGTAGATTTGACAACAAAGGTGGAGTACATTACAGTTTCAAAAGTGGCAAAGGAAGTGATTTAAATCAAGAAGTTCATCATAGAACTTGGTGTGGTTCCTAGTATCATTGAACCAGTGCAGTTGTATTATGACAACAACGAGACTATAACGCAGGTGAAGGAACCAAGGTCTCATCAAAAGTCCAAACATGTACTCATGTGCTACCATTTGATTAGAGAGTTCATTGGTAGAAATGATGTCAATATAGAGAGAGTTCCCACTAATCAGAATATAGTTGATTCGTTGACTAAACCTATTTTCCAAAAGAGTTTTGTGACATGTGTACTTGCCTATGGTATTAGATATCAAGGCGATTGACTTTAGTGTAAGTGGGAGTTTGCTAGAGAAGTGCTTTAAATGCAATCACCTTTAGCACTTATTATACAAATCATTCTATGATTAATAAAGGCATTTTTCATTATTTCAACGTTCATACATTAATGGATTTGATGTTGATCTTAAATTGATTTAATGAATTCCTTGATACAAAATATAGCATAGAGGAAATCATGATGAGATTATGATAATAAGATTCCTATCATGTGTAATTATGTTAGTATCTAAACTTTCCCTAATTATAGGATTAATGAGATAAGATATCATTAATCTCGATATACTAGCATATGTTATACTCCTTAATTAGATTAAGCAGTAGATCTCACAAGTAGTAGACATAAGTTGTTTAGAGTTAACATGTGGATGCTTACTAAAGGTAGTAAGTACATTGGATTGACCTACTATGAGAAAATCATATGGATTCTATTCCAATGTCAATGATAGTCTCATCATAGCAATGTTGTAAGTATGCTTTGACTTGAGGTGCTCAAGAATATCTAGAATACTAATCCTGTGCTTTAACTCCAATCATCAGTGCCTTTTAGGGGTTACTCATAGGGTGGTAATTGGGTACAGCTTGAGGTATTCGAAGGTAATTGAGTAGATAATAAAGGATTCACCACTCCTGATAGAAGGAGATGATACTCACGACCTCTTATCAGGGTCACTATTTGGGAGTCTCTAGCCAAAGAAGATATATTTCATGAAGAGAGTCTTCAATTATAAATAGAGTAATGAGATCCTCATAATGAGATCTAATATCACTTGGGCTAGATGTGACATAGTCAGTTTAGTGGGAGTTGACATTTTGACCATATCTAAACCAAGTGGCGTATAAATGGTGAAAGGACGAATTGCATGGCAATATTACGTATTGAAGGGTTTGTAGTCAAACCAATGACTTTCCGGTCAATTCGGGGTTATGATGTGTTGTTAGATACCACTCTTGACTTACTTGAATTAAGTGTTAATTTAAGTGGCCAACATAACTGGGAGCCTAATGAGTCACACACTTAGGAGATTCAAAGGATGAGTAAAATGGTCTTGAATAGTGATTCAAGATATGAAAGATTGTTTTGGGATTGTATCGCGAAGTGATCATGGTAGAAAACATTGCATGGAATGGATTAGAAAAAAGTGTTATTGGCTGCCAATTTGGTCATTAACTTCCCAAAACTTCCATTAATGCATGATATTCATGGTCATTAACTTCTCATAACTTCCATTAATGCATGTTGTTTACGACCATTAACTTCCCATAACTCTCCATTGGTGATGGGGGTTATGGAAGGCCAAATGGTACAAAAAATATAGATGATTTTCATGCATCTTGTGTAAGACACAAGTTAGAAAGAAAGGTTCTTTCTCACAAGAGTTCTTGTCTTTGCTAGCACAAAGAAAAAATTCTAGTAATCTCCTAGTGAGGTTTCATCCTTCTATCTTCGTGTGGATTTTTATTAAAGACAATTTGTGTTGATCATTGTGGTTTACGATAACCCAACACAGAGAAGATTAAAGAACGAAGAAGATTATTGAAAAGGTATGTAAACATATTACATTTCATGTTTTTGTCTTCTATATCTATATGCATGAGTAGATCTAGTTTCTAAGGTTCTATTTTATTTTCCACTGCATATATTTGATATATATTATGTATGATATGCATGATCACAACCTTACAATAGATACCTTAACCTATTATGACACTAATGCATAACTAGGTAGGTTTAAAATAGATAAAAAGAAGGTAAATTTACTCTTTCGTAGATCTTAAAGAATTTTGAATGTTGAAAGGATTCTCCTATCTAATAAGAAGAAGTATAAGGGATTATAGTGGGTATGTTTAGTGAAGATGAATTTTATATCCTCTAGTAAAAGAAGGGAATGGGGTAGTCTAATCCTAGCAGAACATGAGATAACTAATGACTCTTAGATATTAAAGAAGAGTGGAAGCAAGCTTTTACTTATAGATCTATGATGAAAGGCTTGAGTAAGAATTCCAATTAAAATACTTCTAAAGAAGCACTTATTGGAAGGCAACTCAATGTTCTAACCTGAGTTTCTTTTATTTTCTTAGTTTTTATTATTTTTATTGCTTGGTTTAATTTAAGAGTGGAAGCAAGCTTTTGCTTATAGATCTATGATGAAAGGCTTGAGTAAGAATTCCAATTAAAATACTTCTAAAGAAGCACTTATTGGAAGGTAACTCAATGTTCTAACCTGAGTTTCTTTTATTTTCTTAGTTTTTATTGTTTTTATTGCTTGGTTTAATTTCTTTTGTAACTAGTTGTAAGATAGAAATTTAAGAATCTTACCTAAACAATTGGGATTTTCCTCTACCTATTTGTTTTCATGCTTACCTTTTTTATTATACTTGTCCAAAATTTAGGACAATGTGTTGTAGTCCAAAAGGAGAAGAGGTAAAAACTGTATTCTAAAAATTGATCTAAAGAAAGCATATGAAAATGTTGATTGGATTTTCTTACGTAGCATCATAAAGGCTCTTAATTTCCCTGATTTTTTCACTAAATGGATATCATTATACTTCACTATACTGACCTTTGGTGTTCTAATCAATGGAGAACCAACCAAATTCTTTAAGAGCTCCAAAGGCATTAGGCAGGGAGACCCTTCTTCACTATACTTGTTTGCCATTACCTTGGAGGTTTTCAACAAAATTTTATGTAGAATTGATGAAAGGACCAACCACTTTAAATATCATTCTAAGTGTAAAAAATTGGGAATTACCAACCTCATTTTTGTTGATGATTTGATTATCTTAGTTAGGTGGACAAAACTTCACTCAAAACAAAAATGAAGGCTATCAGTATATTCACCAAGCTATCTGGACTTCATATTAATACTGATAAGTCCTCTTTTTACATGTCTGGAAGTGCTGACGATTAGAGAACTATGGATAAACATCTCACTAGTTTTAAACAAATGCCTTTGCCTCTCACCTATCTTGGAATTCCAATAACTTCTTCTAGATTGTGCTGTGGAAGTTTCAAACCTTTGATCGATAAAATGCAAGCTAAAATCACATATTGGAGAATGAAATCTTTATCTTTAGTTGGGATAGCTCAACTGATTATTGTTGCACTTTATTTAATCAATATTCATGGTTCAGTACATCTTATTATTTCTAGCGCTGTGAATAAAACAATTAATAAAATTCTTAGAAAATTTGTCCAATCTGGTTTTAATGATGGAGATTAAAAAATGACATTAAATGGTTTAAAGTTTACAGCTTTAAAAAGCATGGAGTTTTAAACATCATTCCTTTAAAACTCTTAAATAATTGTATAATGATTAAAAGATTATAGAGGCTAACTAATAATCATAAGTCTTTATAGTATAAGTGGGTATATACATTCTATATCAAAGATAAGAACATTTGGTAAATCAATCCATCATCAAGAAATACATCTGCTAATCTAAAGTAGATACTTAATTGAGAAACTTCATTAGAATACACATTAAGAAAGTAGTAGGAAATGGGATGGGATACATATGTTTTGGCATGACAGATGATTATTTGATGGTCCTCTTATTCACAAGGTTGAGCTAAAATTATTAATAAACTTCATTCCAGACAATCAAAACCTGTCAAATGCAATGTTGGTGAAAAATGAGATCCTATTGAGAATAAATGATAATAATTTGTAGATGTAGTTTAATAACGTGGAGTTAAAGGACAATGTTGAGGACAAGAATTAGTGGTGTCATGGTGTTAATGGGAAATTCAACTAACACATCATGCAAGAAGCCTTTATAGCTAAATTTTAGGAATTTCTATTGGTACAAAGTAGTATGGTGTAAGTGCATCCTTCCTACAACCACAACAACCTTATGGAGAGTTATAAAGGAAAGCCTACTCTTTTTGATAAAATAAACATTTTTAAGTGTAGTGTTTGTGAAAGTCAATTGGAGAGTTTTTCATACCTGTTTTCTAATGTAAATTCACATGTAGAGCTTGGAAAACAATACTTCATAGATATGCAATCAGTGACCTATGAGTGGAGTGGCAATGGATCATAACAAGGAGGAGTGTTAACTTGCAACATGTTAAGAAGAAGCATAAATGGTGTTATTACACATCCTTATCCTATTTGACTCTACATATATGGGATGGAAAGAATAGACATATTTACCACAACACAAAAACAAGCTATGAACTTTTCATGATTGAACTAGTTAATGCCATTAGATTTCATATAGCTACCCTTTGTAAAAAAAAATTAAATTAGAATTTAATTACATTAGCAGTTGGTGATGTAGTTGATTTCTAAGTTCTAATTTTTTAAATGTCACTACGCTTTATAGCTTGTTAATTTATCTAGTTGAACATTCTCTTATTGAGAATTTGTTGTAAGACATTTTGATTTTTCAGCCTTTCATGGCTTAATTCAATTATCAATTTTCATGAAAAAATGTCTTGTTTAAGTATCGGGGTTGAATAAATGAAAATTTTGTTTTACTTTTCCTTTATTTAGGTTTTATCTTAATTTATTTTCTTTTCTTTAGATTTAATATTTTAATTACAAAAATAATTTTTTTATGTGTTTTAAGGTTAGATTTCTATCTTTCCTTTTATTTTGTGTTATTTTTAGGAACTCATTAATTACTTGAAGCTGATGTCATTATTTTATAAATAATTATATATTTAGATTTATTGTTAAAAGTTACGTGCATAATGTGATTAATTGGTTTCTATGCAAAAATTTGACTTTGTGAATGCTATGAAATCAAATTTATTAAGTGATATTATTTTAATTTGATTTGAGTGATCCAATGAAAAATTAGGCCTTCACGCTAATTTTTTCTTTCTTATGTGTTACTTTCTTTGATTTTGAATCTCTATAACTTGATTTTTATTTATATGTGCTTAATTTATTATATTGACATGTGCTTAATTAATTATATATTTAATCCATAACACTTAGTGATTAATGATATAAAAATGCTTAAGATACTCACTTTAGTTTATATTTGGTTTTAGGTACAATTTGGAAGCGAAAGAGCTAGATTGAGTCGAAAGCACTATATTTGAGTCGTTTTCTAAAGATTCACACTCACTTGTCTTCGTGTAACAAAAAAGAAGAAGAATTAGAGCAAGAGGAGATAAGAAAGTGCATAAAATGAAGAGCATGAAAAGTATTGAACCAGTTTACAGCCATGTATGATTTGTCATGGAAAGGTGTCATAAGCGTGACACATTTGTCATGCCCATGACTCATTTTGCATGGGTATGACACCCATGTCACGCCCATCCATATGAGACGTGACACCATCTTGCACACTCGTGAGAAATGTCCAGTTGTCCCAAACCTTACTTTTTAGTATAAATACATCGTTTGAGTGCAGTTTTTGGGAGAAAAAAGAGGGCGACGAAGCTCTCACAACAAAGAGACCCATAGAGGGCTAACTTCCTGACGTTGATTCGGAGGTGACGTCGATGTTAAAGAACCCAGTTAAGCATACCTTCATTTTGTTTGTTATTTTTACTCTTTTTTTGGATTGTTTATGTTATCTTGCGTTTATAGATTGGGTATTATGCAAGAATGATTTGGATGCTCTATTGGATTGTTTTTCATAAGAATCCATTGTTAAAACTGTAAATACAATATGTAATAGTCATGTTTGAATTCATTTGTAGCAACTAATCGTATTTGATCATAAGGATAATGTAACCTAGGTTAAATAATCAAAGCTTGTGAGATTATTTCTTAGATTGATCTATTTTTCTCATTTGTAAGGTAGTTGTCTAATTAAACTTAGAGAGCGTCTCTTAGATTATATGATAGAAAGGGTTAATTAATGAGCTCTTCTTAATTAACTATGGCCTAAGAAAAAACTAAAACTAACAGAGCGGATCCCTAACGAATTCATCATTTTCATCAATTTTCAATGTTTTCTTTAATTTGTTTTCATTAGCTTAGTTTCATTTTTATTTTCTTATTTCAAACTAAACAAAACCCCTCATAACCTAAACACCTATTATTTTAATTCCAAAAGTTTTACACACACTCTTTATGGGATCAACTTAGACTCACCATTGCTATAGTTATAGGTCTAGTTATTTTCATTAGTGTTATGATGTCCTGTGTCAATTTTGGTGCCATTGCTGGGAAGTGCAGTGTTTAGTTTTTGTTCTTGATTTTAATTGGTGTTTTGTCTATATATGTTTATAATTAGTTTCTTTTCAGTTATTTCTTAATATTTTCACTTTTTGTTTAGTAATTGTGAAAAAATTATGAAAGGAAGTAACTTTTTCTATAATTCATATGCTTAATCTTCTAACTAAGTTTGGACTGATCATATGAACTTTATTTATGGATAGGATAATCAACATAATTAGTTCCTTGATAGTTTGCAGGACACAAAACAATTCTCGCATATACTATAAGCCTTTTCTTTTAGTTCAGGTACATCTCTGGATGACTTTTTCAAAACTTTTACTACTAACAATCTTTAAGTGCAACAGGGTATACAACAGCTTCAGCAGGGTATGCAACAGTTTCAACAGGGAGTACATCAATTCTAGTGGGAGGAAAGGCAATTTTGGTCTAGCTTTCAAGAATGATAAAGCATGAAAAACTCAAGTACATCCTTGGAAGAATTATTTAACATTGTCACTGCTAACACCTTGCAATTTCAGTAGGATGTGAAATGGTTATGGGGAGATAACAACCACCTGTAACCACAAAGTGAAGAGGATCATCCATCTCAACCTAAGGAGTACGCATAGGATATTAGTGTAGAGACCTTACAGAGTGAAGAGGAGTTTGAGACTTTTGAAATAACTACTTAAGGAATTGCTTATGTGGAAGAAGTGTAGAAGGAGCTCAAAGCAGAACAAGATACATCTTTTAGCTTGAAAGTAAGTACTGAGTTCCTAATTATTGTAAAGATTGACTCTTTACCTTTACCTAGCAAGTTAGAGATATTGAACGAGGAAGAAAAAGCTGAAGAGACATTCAAGATATTCCAAGTGTACGGGAACTTAGTAAAGATTAAGTGTCGAAAGATAGGGAAGATGTTAAATGTGTATGATATCAACCAAGGCCCTATTCTGAACAATCTCATTTGGAGATAACTCAAACTATGATACCTGAAAACCATAATTTTGCAGTGAGGAGAAAATATGGTGTCGAGCTAGCGACATTAAACAAAGGAGCTTCTTGGGAGGCAACCCAAAGGAAGTTAAATTATTTTCTTTACATTTTCACATTTCTTTTTATATACATTTTTTAAATTTTGTTTGTTTCTTGCTTTTTTTAATTTTTCAACAAAATGAGAGAAATAATAAAACAAACAAACAAACATTTTCTCTTTTTCTATTGCTTCCAAAACTATATAGTCATGATTAGAGAATGAATTGACTAGAAGAATCCATGGCAACTTTAGCATGTACTTTTACTTTTGTGATTATTCAATATGCATTATCTTTAGAAGAGTAGTGACTAGTGGTAGACAAAAGTCAGTGAGATTTTGAGCCTTATTAGACTGATACATCCATATCAGTTTCATTGTTTTTTGCTTATGTGTGACCTTTATGACATCTACATCCTCACTTTGCTTTGATTTTCTATCCAAGACTAAAATTTTATCATATGCATTAATATGAAAATGATTAGGCATTCTTCGTTTTTCCAAGATACATTAACCAATTAGCCTACCCATTGTTATGAATTTTCCTTTGCTAAGCCCCTTTGAGCTTTATTGGCCTTCTTTTGTGCTAACCACATTATATGCTTTAAACCTAACCAAAATTCCTACCCAAGCCTTAAAGCTAATGGACCATTTGTTGATTGCTGATGATTGTGGATGTACAAAATTATAAGTGTGGGGGTGTCCATATGTGCGGGATGGTTATAATTGTTGGGACGCTATTTTATGTCTTATCAATGAAATTTCCATATTAATATAGTTTCTTTTAATTTTTATATTAAAAAAAGAAGAAGAAATAAAAAGAGAAAATTAAAGAAAAAGAAAAAGAAAAAGAAAAGAAAAAATGTTTAAATGAAAGTATTAAGGAGGAAATGCATATGTGTTACAAAGTTACTTATGATTAGTCCTTTCCTCCTAAAGTTGTATTGAATGGGTTACTTGAGTATATTGGATATAAGGTGGATGTTTCTTTCAATGCTCACTCCCTATGGTTACAAATTCTTATTTATGATCAACTTTTGTATGGTCAGAGAGCTTGAATTTGAGCTAGGAAACATAGTTTTTGCATTCATCATAGTTAATGTAAACAATTGTGAGTGAATGTTGGTTTTTGCATTTCATGGTATATTCAGTATTTTTCTTATTTCACTAGCTTTGATGACTTTTGCACTATAGTATCCAAATACATCTCACCTTAGCCTTACCCACATTACAATATTGAAAATTCCTTTGATTCATGATTATGTATGTGACTCTTAGTGGTGGAGAATTGATATGATATGCAAAGTTGTGGAATGTCATGATCATGAATGGTGTTTTAGTGTACCTATGATCTATCTTGTTTAAACACATTTTGTCCAAGTCTACCTCTAGATTGCTTAGTTTCTAAGGGTGATGAATATTGATTGATCCTGAGTAGAAGCATCGAATGTTGAGATCTTGCTATGGTTTTGAAAGTTGTTTCTCTTTACTTATAATCATGTATTCTTAGGAAATATGGAAAATGAGTATATGTTTTGGTTATATAACTTTAATTTAGATGTTTTGCCCAAGGATAGTCAAAAGCTAAGTGTAGGGGAAATATTATCTTTTTAAGATTATATATATGATTTGTACAAGAATTAAAATGATAAAGGCACTTATTAGTGAGCTCTTTTAATCCTTATATGAATTTTGATTGTTTTCTTAGGAACCCTTTCGTAAATAAATTTGAGTTTAGAAAGAAAAACAAGCATTTAATCTTTAATTCATGACTAGTAGAGCTTTTACTATATTATGAGGTTTTTATGAATAAGATGCAAGGAAATAAGTGTGGGAAGGATGATAAAGTGTACAAAAGAGGCAAAGTCAAAAGGGGTTTCTCTTTCCAATTCAAAAGGTTAAAAAATTAAAAAATGAAGAAAATAAAATGTCCAAAATCAATTGGTATGGTTTATTATATTTGAAAATAATGACAGAAGAGGAGTTGTTGTGAAGACATAAGAAGTTAATAGAGTAATTTATGGATAGATCTATTGAATTATTCACTCTTTCTATACTAATTATGAATATTTTTTATCCTATTCCTTTTTCTTTGTTAGCCTACATAAACCTTTGGCTACAGTACAACACTATTTAAATTCCTTTTTGATTTATATATATATCTATTTAAGTAATAGAAAAATAAATGATTTTCAAGCTCATGGTAAGTTCACTATCATAAGAAGATGATGAGAGTACCTCACTAAAAATTTCAAATACTTTTGAGAATCAGTGATATCTTTCGAGGATATGTCAAATTGAAGGTTCTTCCTTGATTTAAAGTTGCAGAAAATTCAAACTCTATAGAGCACATCTCTCCAAATTTCTTATTTGTGAAGCACTTCTCATCATTGTATGATACACTTTCTCATCATCTTATCTCCATAGAGCGCTTCTCTCTATGATACGTTTTGGTGCACTTCTCACCAACTAGAAGATGTTGTATTCTTCAATCACTTGCACTAGATTTGTTTGTTCTTCATTATTGAACCTGCAATTCTTTTTCATAAAGCATCGAGACTTTCTTTTATGCCAGCAATCTTTCTCTTCATGACCAAACTTCTCATAACTGCAATATTGAGAAATATTTTCTTTCTTTTTTTATCACGAAACCTTTGCTAGATAGGCTCCCTCTTCCATCTTTTCACTTTCTTGCTCTCTTATTGCCCTTCTTTGCTCTTGAGCTTGTAAAGTATTAATCACTCATAAACCTCTCAAGATCTTTAAAGCTTCTGATACCATGTTGAAATTTAAAATGAGAAATTAACTAAAATAAAGTAGAATAGAAAAGAGTAAAATAAAGTAGAATAGGAAAGAAATAATGCAAGAGACAATTTGTTGATTATTTCACTTTACATTGACATAAAAGCCTAAATTTATAGAGAATGAAATAACAAAGTTAGTTAATATCTAAATAAAACAAATCAAATTCAAAAGTTTAATCTAATAATTTTATCTTAATAAATAAAATGTTATCTTTTAACAAATATCTTATCTTTAAACAAAAACTTTAATTTTAATTTTAAATCAATCTTTTCAACAAATCATTTTTTCCTTTTACTCCAACTAGCAGAGTAAAATTGCACGATGCGCAGTGATAATGCCCACTAAACTTAGTGGGTTATAATATAAGGAAAGAGTAGGTAAAATTTATAAAGCTATATTAGAATTGTGAAGAGTGAATGGAAAATGTTAAATGTTTTGATATTGATTAAGTTTGTTATTAATAAAGGGTT
>JAOQMP010000004.1:24861533-24878678 GCA_027563575.1 Erythroxylum pedicellare
CATGTGCAAAAGTCACTATTTCCATGTATGTGTATTCATAAACATGCCAAGACAATTTTAAACACTCATACCCCGTTCCAAATGACTATTCTACCCTTCCCGTCGTTGATGGGATGTTACATCTAATCCTATTAGAACCTCTAAAGCTTTTGCTAGGGGGCACCATTAATAAGAAATCTATAAGAGGTGGTTAAGAAGAAGACTTTAATCTAGTTGATAAACATATTAAGGAAGCTAACCCATTCTAAACTGCTAAAATGAAGTTTCAATTTTGGTTATCAAATGTTTTGGAGAAATTTAATTTAATAGCACAACTGTTAATAGATTTTTTGGCATTACAATTATTCATCAACTCTTATACCAATAATGTATTATCAGAAATACTTCTACTTGATATGAAATCTCCTTAAGAATCGTGAAAAAGTTGATTGAAAGGATGCTTCAACCTTTTATCTAACAGCTTGGATAACATTTTATAAACAATGTTACAATATGAAGTAATATATAAATAATTGATGCAATTGGAATTAGGAACCTTAGGAGTAATTCAAATATGGGTTGCATTAATCTCCTTTAATAGTTTCCTACATTCATGAATTTTTGGATAACTTCCACTTGGAGCTTACCTGTGATGTGTCATGTACTTTGTAAAAATGTGCATTAAAGCCATCAGGACTTAGGGCCTTTCTTGGGTTAAGACTAGAGAGAATATTTTTTATTTTATGATAGGATGTTGGCAGTTGAAGCCACTATACATAATCCTAAGTGATGGGAGAATCGATAAGAGCCATTGGATTTTGAAAGTTGAACAAATGTATTGGCTTTGAATTAAGCAAGTTGGAGTAAAAATTAAGTAAAATATTTTCAATAAAAGTTTTATCAAATACTATCTGTCCACTTTCGTCCAACAAAATGTTGATATTGTTGAAATTTTTTCTTTTGTCTTTTGAAAAAGAAAATTAATTAATAAATAAGGAAATTATTACAAACAAAGAAAATAACTTAGGGGTTTATCCTTTAAAATCCATGGATTCATAGACAACAAGTAAAGACAAAGAGAGAGTAAGCATTACGTTAGAAGTTTATAGGTTCAAATTTTTAGAGAAGAAAGAATGTTTGCACTACATTTATAATTAATATTTTTTAATAAAATCAACTCATTGAGTTCATTGATGGTCTCTGATTTCATGGAGTCCACTAATGAGTTTTTATTTGCAAAATATCTGAAGTTCCTTTCTCTCCATAATATGTATACACAAAGCCCTAAAGCAAGGGTGTAAAACAACTTATAAGATTTTAAGTAAGTTGTTAGATTAGACAGTCTTTGTGTAATATCTGCGATGGAGTTCCCTAGGTCAAGCCATAGACCATCAAGTTTTATCATCTTGCAGGTAAGGCATTCTATCAATGGTATTAAGTTTACTTTTTTATTACTAGCCAAAAAATAAAAGAGATTATTGGAGTTCAGGTCTTGCTCTAAACAATATTTTACCAATATACATTAAAACATCTTCTTATTATCAGGTTCTTGATGGTTTTGTTAGTTGGTTTACGGACAGGTTAGTATTTTCAATAGAAAATTTCTAAAGAGTGTATGTTAGGGGCATGTAGGATGTAGATGTGTCAATCTATTGGGGAATTTCCAGGACTTTTCATTAATCACTGAGCTGAGTCTAGTGTGGAGTGATAAGATTGATGAAATTTTTAAGGTGTAAAGAGATTGTAGGAGTTGTCCTTGGCTCGAACAGTTATAAAATGATAGTGATACTAGCTTACCATTCCTAATTCCACATGAAACATCAGCTTGTACCATATCCTTGAGCTTCAGTAACTAGTTTAGGAAATATGATTTTGAGGTACTTTTGTTGATTCCCCATATGCATCTACCTCTAAGGAAGTAAGAGTAAGTTTTTGTCTACCAATATCCACCATAATCTTTTGAGGATCAATGTATGTTTCATATTCTTGATTGAAGAGATGTTCAGTCCACCTTCTACTTTGGGGAAGTATATATTCATCCATTTCACTTTAACTACTCATTTTATACCATTTGGATGGCTCTATTAAATTTTTTTAGTAGCCTTTCAATTGATTTGATGATGCTTTGGGATAGGAATATGTGGTAACTCTAATATCTATACAAAGGGTTAAGCATTAATTTTATAAGTTGCAACTTACACGTATAGGAAATAAAAATTTTCACACAATATTAATCTTGTTCTAAATTTTTTAGTAAAAGGTACGCATTACATGAAATTTAGTTTTTTGTTTGACATAGGTTATCCAAAATACATGAGTGGAGGGCTTTTGAATTGCATACTAGTAGTTTATGCAACAAGAGATTCCAAAATGTTGGCACTTTTGGAGATAAGGAAATGACTTTTGTTTAGATTGATTTGTAGTCCAAATAAGAGTTTCAATATGTCAAGAGCCCTCATGATAGTTTAGATGGGGGCTACCTTGGGCCTACAAAATAAGATGAGATCATCTGTAAAACAAAGGTTAGTTAAACCAATATTTTTGCATTTTAAGTGGTGCATGAAATTGTAGTTGAGAAGCATTTCTTGCTTGATGATTGAATTGAGAGTCTTTATGCAAAGAATAAAGAGATAGGGGGATACGGGATCCCCCCGTTTGAGGCCTCTAGCAACTTTGAAGAACTTAGTAAGCCCCTTATTAATCATCACAAATAATATACTAGAAGAGATGCATGTTTTTAAACATTAAATGAAGACATCTAAAAATTCATAAGCTTTCAGCATTTTCCATAAAAATCCCAGCTTACCTTATCACAAGCCTTATGAAAATCTTTCTATAAAAATCCTAGCTTGCATTGTCAAAAGCCTTATGAAAATCTATTTTCATGATGCAATTAGGAGAAAATTTGTATCTAGAGTATCCCTTTAGGAGTTCTTGTACTATAAGAACATTATCTTCAATTTGTCTATTGACAGCGTGTGTCAAGTACACTGCAAAATTTACCTAACTCTGCAAGCTAAAATTTGTAGTTATGGTGAGTCAGGATTAAATCCACAGGAAATGTTCGGTTAATTTACATAACAAAATTAATTGATGAAAGGAAAATATAAAAGGGAGTTTTTGGATTTTAGCAATATAGAAAATAAAATAAAAGCAAACTATTGAAAAAATTAAAATAATCGATCATAAATGATTAAACTATCGAATATATGTAAGGTCCAATTCTAGGTTCCATTTTGGCCTAGACACAATCAAACATATTTTATCATCCTAACATCTTTATAACTCTCTTCAGACTATCGATCTAAGATTAATAGAATGCTTTCCTAATCTCAATTTTCCCTTAAGTTTTATTTAATCAAGGTAAGATCATTAATTAAACCTAACTACCAAATAATCTAGGATATAATCTCTATATTTAATTTGGCAACCACATTAGGAAGTGAACAATGACCAATATAAGCAGTGACCTCACACATTAGGGTTATCTAACCTAAGTTATGTTGTTCCTAATGATACAGGATCATTACATACTACTCATAACATCAAAAGCAACAATTACATGTTAAATTCAATGTTTTAGCAATAGGTTCAAAATAGAACAATCAAAATAATGTACTAAGATCATTCATCCTAACACTTGATTAAGTCAACACCAACAACATAACAATCCGAAAAGAAATTAAAACCTTAAAATGATAAAATAGCGTAACCGTGACTTGGCATTGATATTCTCATTGAACCAGCGTCGACAAGCTAGCCTTTTATCTCCATTTTTATGCTCCAAGTACTAACCACTTTTCTAGCTACTTTAGATGTGAAAGAATGACGATAGAAGCAAAACCTCCACCCTATTTTCTGATTTTTGTCTTAGTCCATGGTCACTGTTCACTCATTTTAAAAGCCTTATGTCTCTACAATGTCGTTTTCTCCTTTATGCTTACGTATTTCATTCAAGCTACTGGATTTGCATTTCATTTTGTATGGACCATGGTTTAGCATGTGTTGCTCTCTTTATTTTGTGATTTAATTTCTGGTTCACCTACAGTATTCACGCAGACCTCATTATTGTGTATACCTCTTCTTTTTTTTAAAGCTCACCTAATGTTTGAGTTAAACACAGACATTGTCTGCATTGAATGCAAACGTTGTAGTCTGCTGTTGCGTCATTTTGCTCCTTCTTATAGTAGCCTCTTGGACGTCATCTTTGGGTCTCTTTTCTGCTGGCATTCTTTTCCTCTTTTGTTTCCATTTTGCTCAATGTTCTATTGCGTTCTTATCATATTTAATAGGCTTTCTCATGAAATTTCCATGCACAACTTTTATACTTCATTGTTGTAAGCAACTTTAATTCATTTTCTTTATGTTTTCATTTCTTGTCATCCTTTTGTCTTTATTTGATCTAATCTTGTTCTTACTCTAAGAAAACAAGTGATGTAAATCTTCAAAAAATGGCCCAAATATCACGTTTTCGACTTACTTAAACTTTTTGCTCTGAATTGTGTCTAAAATCATATATGAGTTAAAATGAGTATCTTAAGCATTTATAAGGCATTAATCACTAACTGTATTATATCAAGAGCCCTCATAAAAGTTTGGATGGGGTCTAGCTTGGCCCTATAAAATAAGAGGAGATCATCTGCAAAACAAAGGTTAGTTAAACCAATATTTTTTCATTTTAAGTGGTGCCTAAAATTGGAGTTCATAAGTATTTCTTACTTAATGGTCGAATTAAGAGTCTTCATACAAAGAATAAAGAGATTGGGGGATAGGGGATGCCCCTATCTGAGGCCTCTAGCAACTTTGAAGAACCTAGTAAGACTCCCATTAATCATCATAGATAATGTAGTAGAAAAGATGCATGCCTTTAGCCATTGAATGAAGACATCTGGAAATTTGTAAGCTTTTAGTATTTTCCATAAAAATCCCAACTTACATTGTCAAAAGCCTTATGAAAATCTATTTTCATAATGTAATTAGGAGATTATTTAGATCTACAGTATCCTTTTAGGAGTTCTTGCACTATAAGAACACTGTCTCTAATTTGTTTGTCACTTAACTATGTACCCTAGTTCTTACTGACCAATAAGGTTATTACTTTCTTTAATCTAATTGCTAAGATTTTGGAGAAAATTTTGTATAAGAAATTGGTGTAGGCTATGGGTCTAAAATATCCAAAATTAGAGGGATTAGAACATTTAGTGATTAAACAAAGGAAGGTTTTATTAATTTCCTTGAGAAGTGCCACTTTTAATAAGAACTAATGGACCATTTTTTTAACAAAAATCCCAACAATGTTCTTGAAATTTTGGAAGAAAAAACCATTAAGACCATCATGCCCTAGGGCCTTCATACCATCTATTATGAAGACTAAATTCTTAATTTCATTATTTTCCATAGATTTAGTTAGGGAATTGAAATCCATAGGAGATTCCTGCTTCAAAGTAACTGTACTGAGTTCATCGCGTGATATAGTTGAAGGATTAGGAGTGCCAAGGAGAGAATCAAAATACTTTACAGCTTCATCTTGAATGTCTTGATGTTTCCTTGAATGTCTTAGTGTTTCAAAATTGTTAAACTAACTTTGGAGGTGATGTAATACATTTTTTTGTTGTTTTTCCTTATAAGAATAGAGTCGAAAAGGAAACTTGTGCAATTGTCACCGTCCTTAAGCCAACTCAATCTAACCCTTTGCTGTCATAGAGAATTATGATTTTTAACAACTTGCATAAATTCAGAGAGTTCTAGCTTCTGATTGTCCAACAATTGTTGATCATTTGGTTTAGAGGCAAACTTAGTGTGGATGTCTTTAAGTTACAATTTGGTGGAATTTATAGCAGATCTTGTGGATCCTTTCAAGTAGTTTTACATTTTGAGCTTATTTTTAATGATCATTAGCTTTTAAAAAAAACTAAACTACTTGGTCCCCTTACAGTATTAGTGTATCCCCTTTTGCAAGCCTTAGAGAAACCTAATCCATTAATAAAATAATTACTGAACCTGAAGGGGTAATATTTAACAAATTTTAAAATAAGTTCTCTACTATAATTGGAGTATGATTTGAGAAGAGTGGGTCTTTGAACTTAGCAATGTTGTTGGGAAATTGATCTAGCTAAATGTCATTAACCAATGCATAATCCAACTTCTTCCTAATATACCAACATGATCTTTGTTTATTACACCAAGTAAATGTGTGTCCCACATATTTGAGATTTTTCACTGCTAGGTCTTTCACACATTCTTTCAAGTCTACTAAGAAATTCCATAAATTGTAGTGACTCAGAGCTTATGAAATGTAGAGGGTTGAGTTAACATCCCCACAGATTATCAAAGTTTTAGTGATGTTAATATTTTCCTGCAAAAAGAAGAGGTTAAGATGCATTGCTTAATCATTAGAATCCATTATGTGAGTTTTAATCTCAACCTTTTTGTAGCAAATGATGATTCTACCAAAATCATGGTGATTATGGTTGGTGAGCATTTTCCATTGAGAGCCCAAAATGCTTAACTTGTCAAGATTTTCTAATCTTATTTTAGTTTTAGGTGAGCCTACTGTGAGAGGTTATGCGTTATAATAATTTCCCTTAAAACTGATAGCTTGGAGGGATAGTTGATTCCTCTAACATTCCAAGTTATAATTGATATACTAGAAAGATTGACCATTAGAGCTTTTCCCCTTACCCTTTTGCGATCCTCTTCATTCTATTGTTTGGAATTTATCACTGCTTTTAGCTTCATTAATTTCCTTTAGAATACACATTTGTTCAACTAGGGAGTTAGTTTTTGGAGTTATAAGAGGAGTTGTAGAGTCATCTGCTTTTTGTTTTTGTAATAGCTAATACCCTAGATTTCATGTTGTTGCAATTTGTAATACCTTATGTGAAATGATTAATTCCTTCTAGAATAGCATATATACTGGTGGTTACATAATTACCCTTTTCTAGATTTCATTACGAGCATCAGTTGTATCCACATTGTTTCTATTTTCTTTTATCTCCATATTTTGATCATTCTTATTAGGAATTGTCTTTAAGCTTCCCTTTATGCATTTTGGTTCCTTTAGCATTATTAGTTTCAGGAGTAGAAATTTGCTCAAGAGTTGTCAACACATTTACTTTATCTTGCACTTCTTTACCCTCTACATTTGCGTTAACAGAATTATGTTTTTTTTTCATAATCTCCATATATTGATCTTCTTTTGCAATCCTTATAAGTTTTTGGTAGCTTCCAAATTTGAAAGTTTTCCCTATAACTCTTCAAATCAAGGTGGCTTCCAATGGTAGGAGATGGTCATACTATCTTTCCACAACTTATTATCATATCCTAATCTCATTATTGGGATTTCATTTGGAATATCCTTGGAAAGTTCAATGCTATCATATATTTTTACGTATCCTACCCTCTTCTTTTTGGTAGTGTTCTCATCCATATAAAATGGTGTTTGACAGTTATGCATTAGTATGTGTTTTTCTAAGTATTTGGCATGTGTTTCTTGCATAATAGGATATTATTGTTATGTTTTAGGACTTGTTTTGTATGTTTTTGTTTAGTTTGACCTTTATGATTATTCTTTTATGTTTGATGTTGATTTAGGTTAAAAATTAATCATTTTAATGTAGGAATAGAGAGTGGCCACCTTTGTGATTGAGTTAGGGACCAAGAGAGGAGAAGAAAAGTGGAGGACTTGTAAGACAAGAACCCACAATCGTGGGATTCATGCTAATTCCCACAACCATGGGATCCCTAACCCAAAAAGACACGCGAGTTTCACTTAGTTTTAGATTCTTATGACTATATAAGGGCACAAATCCCTAAAGCCAAATGTGCTGTTGTGAGAACTTGCCTCCTTGAGCTAAAAAACATATTTAGAGCCTAGAGAGAGGTAGAGAATCAAGATTTCCATTCCGAAATGGGCAAAGAGCACACCAACTCTAGATTTTCCAGATTTGGGCAAAGAAGAGGAGGAGCTTGCTTCATCTAGTTCTTATTTTTTTCCTCTTCTATCATCTTTATTATGGATTTTCTGGTTGTTGGGGATGTTAATGACATTATGAGTGGCTGAGTTATTTGTAGAAATTACTTTTGAACTACTTATTGAAATCATAATTGTTGATTTGAATGAATGATGCTTTTGATGAATGTTGAGCTTATACCTTGCAATATATTGAGAAATTGAATTGGGCAAGTTATGTAGGATGTACAATGAGAATTGACACTCTATAGATCTACATTCATCAAGTTAAGTGATTAGTTAAAGTGAGATCTTGGAAATTAGTTGATTACCCATAGGATAACTTCATAACTAGTTGAATTGTAGGACTAATTTTCTAGATTGAAAGATTACTTAATTATTTCCATTTAATTTGGCTCGGGATAATTAATTACACCTTAAAAGAGGGTAGTTAATACAAGGAAGGAGGTAGATAAGATTAAAAAAAAGTAATATCTAATTGTTAAAGCTTGAATTCCAAATTTCTGCACTTTTATTTTATCATTTGTCTACTGTTAGTTGTTTGATTGAGTTTAATTTTCAGTTTACATTTTTTAAAATTGGTTCTCAAACAAAGCAACCTGAATTAATTAGCGTCTAAACATAATCTCTAAGGGATCAATATCTATTCTTTACTACCAGTTATACCTCGTATAGTTGTTGTTTTAAGTGTAAAACTAGTGAATTGGCTTTGCAATCAACAGTTTTCCTATATGGCTAGCTAAAGAACTTAACCTCTAAGAAGTCTAGTACTCGGGGGGTGCATTATGAAAGTTTATCTAAAGTGAAATGTTTTGGATCTTGATGGTTTCTATTCTCACGTTGGGCTGTTAGGTTTGTAAGAAAATAGCCTGATTGCCTAGATGCCATGGACCCTCTTCAAGTATTTTTTGAACTTTAGAGGTTGATGAAAATATAAATATGATAAGATTTTCCTCTAAAGAAGAACATCTATTAATCCTTGGTTTTTCTATATTTTTTGGCCCATCTTTGTATGATTGGAAAAGCTGGTCGTTGATGAAAGAAGAATTTGACAACTGTGGACTCCTAACTACTTGCTTCCTATTTTAGAATCTCAAGATCAGGGTAGACAATAAGTTTTCCATCCATTTCTAGTGTTGGTTTGAAGGACAAGTTTGAAGTAAGATGGCCATTGATCAAAGAAGAATTTGACAACTGTGGACTCCCAACTACGTGCTCCATCTTTTAGAATCTCAAGATTAGGGCAGACAATAAGTTTTTTGCCCATTTCTAGTTGTGGTCTAAAAGATAAGTTCAAAGTGAGGTGGTCTCCAATCAATTGTTTCCAATATTTTTAAGGAGACGTGCAGTATGAGGTGGAGAAGAGGATTCTAGTGTGTGGGTGATGGATGACAAAGGTGGAAATTCAAAGATCTTTTGGGAGTCTATGATAAGCATCGTGATGGGGTAGGCCACGAAATAGAAAAGAACATCGTTCTAGAATGAGGGATAGGTGAAAGGTAGTTAAAAAAGAATAAACAAAGGTTAGTGGGAGAGAGTGAAATGGTGTAAAAGACCAAACTACCCTTAGTTATTGGAAAACTAGGAGCAAGACAATGATAAGAATGTAAGGGAGGAAAAAGATGGAGAAGAATTAGAAGTGAAAAAGAAAGAAAATCAAGGTGAAAACAAGAAGGAGTTGATCATAACTATATTACACCTAAAGAGAGGGAGGGGAAACTCTCTCTATTAAAATTTATTCTTACTAAGACTGAGTTATGGAAGAAATTGGTGCTAGAGTCACCTTCTATAAGCCATGTGACTCTAGCCTTTTGCAAGATGAGTAAATTATGCTATGGAAGGTTCCTATTTTATGTCTCCAAACTTCTGATTTTAATAGCTTTTAGTTACGAATTGTTAGTAGAGAGATAGTAAGCTTTTTGAGCATGTCTAAGCCCATCTTGTCCATTTGCAACTGGATTAAGGTAGCATGAACTCGAAGTTTAATAAAGTGTTTTAATCTATTTTTTAGAATCATGAGTTTCCTTATTGGTTAAAAGGATTTGCGTCCAAGGATCCAGCTATCCTAAACTTCACTTACCAACTCCATAAAACACTCTTTGGTGAATATAAAGTTAAAAAATCTAAAAGGGGCATTATGAGGAGTTATGGGGCATAAGTTATGAAATTCCATGTAAGAATGATTAAAGCATAATGGAGAGCCAGATAAAGACAGGAATTAGGGAATTGACTCAACCAGTTTTGATTAACCAAAACTCTGTATAGTTTTTTTTTCTTATAAAGGATTTGCCCATTTTCTTGCTACTCTATGTAAAGAAATTACCTAAATATTTTAAATGAGTTACTTCCAAATTGACAACAATTTTTTAAAGTTTGTTGTTTAAATCGAAAATTTCCACCCTTTCACTTTAAACCTTCAAAGGATCCACTACATAATTGAAGTCTCTTATTAAAAGACAAGGCCTGGTAATTGAACAACTCAGGTTAATGAGATCATCTCATAATTTGACTCTTTTAAATTCAAAGTTGGAGGTCTAGATTATGGTAATGCCAAATATTTGTTCTGAATTTTTGAGTTTTTAGGTAAGATGAACTATTTGATTTAAGCTCCTTTAGATAGCAACTTGCACTTTATCCTTATTAAAAGAAAAGACGTTACGAACATTATAATGGTGTTCATAATTTGAGCCAAAAGATCATTCCTTTCCTAAGAATTCATTACTTCTTAAAGCTTGTAAGCTTTAATTTTAGTATCTAGTAGTCCTATCAAAATATATCTTTTTTCCAAAATAAAATCCTTGTCTACTTGCTTTTATGGGGTTCATTCAAACCCCTAACTTTCCCAAAAAAAAGAGAAGAAGTGAGGCATTAAGCACCAACTACTTTGGGTTTTCTCTTTGACAGTGCATGTCGAGTGTACTGTAAAATTTACCTAATTCTGCACACTAAAAACTTGTAGATATGATGATTCAAGATCATATCCACATGGGAATGTTCAGTTAACTCTCGTAAGGGAAATAATTATTACAAAGCAAACAAAATGGGGGGTTTTGGGTTTAATTCAATTTAGAAAATACAGTAAAATTAAACTAGAAAAAACAAATTATAACAAGCGATCAAAAAATGATACAATTGATGAATATGTGTAAAACCTAGTTCTCGGATCAATATCAACCTGTCACATGATTAAACATCTTTCATTTTTATAATGCTTTCACACCTCTCCTAGAACTATTGATCTTGGACTAACAATATGCTCCACTAATCTCGGTTTTCCCTTAATTCATATTTAAGTAAGAGATGCTCATTAATTAAACCTAACCACTGAATAACCTAGGATATGATCTCTAGATTTAATTAGGCAACCACATTATAAAATAAAAATGGACCAATCTAAACAAAAATCACATAAGCTCGGGTCATTTAACCTAGACTACGTTATCCCTAATGATTAAAAACTATTAGTTGCTATATATAAATCTAAATACGATAATTACATATTATATTAACAATTCTAGCAATGGGTTCACAATATAAACAATCTAACAATAATGAGAATATGATTATCCATACATGAATACCTAAATCGATTAAACAAAGGATAACGTAAACAATTCCGAGAGAGAGATTCAACATTAAACAAATATAAGATAAGCTTAATTGTGCATCCTAGGCGTTGATTTCAACTTTGAACTGATGTCAAGATGGTTAGCCCTCCATCTTCTCCATCAATCACTAATAGTCATACATTATTGTGTGTTTTTTTAAGTATTTGGCATATGTTTCTTACATACTAAGTTATTATTATGGTGTTTTAGGACTTATTTTATGTGTTTTTATTTACTTTGATCTTCATGGTTGTTTTTTTATGTTTCATGTTGGTTTAGGGTCAGAATTGATCATTTTGGTGTAGGAATTAAAGGTGGACACCTTTATGATTGAGCTAGGGACCGAGAGAGGAGAAGAGAAGTAGAGGAACTGTAGAACAAGTACCTACGATAATGGGAATGGGCCTGTTTCCCACGACAGTAAGAAATCTCTTCAAAATGTTTCTACCAAATTAACCCATGATCATGGAAAGTACAGGGATAATTCCCATGATTGTGGGAACTGAAGGCAGAATGGACACGTGGGTTTCACTTGCTTTTTAGTATTTTACAACGTGTCTTATGATATATAAGGGCATAAATCCCTAAGTCTAAAAGAGGGTCATGGAAACTTACCTCCTTGAGATAAAAGATAGATTGAGAGCCTAGAGAGAGGTAGAGAATCAATATTTTTATTCCCAATTAGGAAAAGAGCACATTAATTTTAGATTTTCCAAATTTGGGCAAAGAAGAGGAGAAGCTTGTTTCATTTAGTTCTTATTTCATTTTTTTCTCTTATAGCATCTTTATTATGGATTTTTTGGTTGTTGGGGATGTTAATGACATTGAGAGCGGCTAAAAATTTTTAGCGTTTGTTGTTTGAACTATTTGTGAACATTCAATTATTAATTTAATGATATAAAGGTTTGTGTTATTTATTGAGCTTAAACCTTACAACAAATCGAGAGAGTGAGCTTGGTAATTTGTTTTAAATGTATAACAAAAGTTGACATTTAATAGACCTATAGATAACAAGTTATTCATTTATTAGGAAGAGATTTCAATAGATTGGTATACTGCCTATAAGATAGCTTCATATCTAGTTTTGAGCATAAAACTTGTAGTTTGTTTTGCAATTAATAATTTTTTGGCACCGTTGCCAAGGATTGTCTATTTAACATCTTGTTTAGTTTGGGTTACCTTCATTTTAGAGTTTTTGATACTTTTCCTTGTGTATTTGCAGTTGCATGAACACAAGGAGCATGCGAAGGTCTAATGAATTTAGTGACGAAGAGTTATCAGATATCACAAGGCACGAATAAGAATTGAGAAGAGCGAAGTGTTGAGAAAATATATAAAGAAATATGGCTGAAGAAGGAGAACAAGGAGGTACTGAGAGGAGATTGATGCATTTTATGAGGTCAGGATTTAGTCCTTAAGGAGTTGTAAGGCTAGCGATTCCAGCTAATAATTTTGAGATGAAGCCAACGGTTCTCAACATTCTTTAGAGTAGTGGACAGTTTTATGGGTTGTATAACGAAGATCCTAATGCCCATCTTGCTAACTTTTTGGAGATATGCGATACCTTCAGGTTTAATGGGATTTGTGACGATGCTGTGAGGTTACGATTGTTTTCTTTCACTTTAAGAGATTGGGCAAAGGCATGATACAACTCACTCAATTCAGGGAAGATCACTACTTGGGAACAACTAGCCCAATCATTCCTTACTAAATACTTCCCCTTGACTAAGACAACAAAAATCATAAAGGAAATTAAAAAATTTTAACAAAGTGATGGGGAGTCTTTATATAAAGCTTGGGAGAGGTTTAAAGAATTACGGAGAAGCTACACCCCCCAACCTTCTAAGGGAGTTCCTTTTGCAAACATTCTACAATGGTGTAAATCAGAGCATAAGAGGAACCATTGATGTAGCTACTGGAGGATCATTGATGAGAAAAATTATTGACACAGCTTATGATCTTTTGGAAGAGTTAGCAAGCAATAATTGTATGTGGTCAAGTGAGAGGAGTAGACAGGGGTAAAAGGACCAAAAAGGTATGATCCCAATTGACTCCATTACAGCTTTACAAGCATAGATCACAGCCCTCACTAAGTAGTTGAGCAATATGCAAGGAACATCTTCGTCTACAGCCAAAGCTATGCAATCACAGTATGAATTACATGGGTAGGACAACCATTTCATAATAGAATGCTTCTTGTTGAGAGTTATTAGCACAAAACATGTAAATTACTTAGGTCAACTGTAGTGAGGTAACAATATGTACTTTAATATTTATAATTTGGAGTGGAAGGACAATCAAACAGTAACCTTGACGAAGAATTGTAATTTGATTATCTTAAGCACGATGTCTTCAAAACTACAAGATCCAGGAAGTTTTACTATTCCATATGTTGTTGGTGACTTTAAATTTTCTAAATGCTTATGTGATTTAGGTGCAAGTATTAACTTGATGCCTTTGTCTATTTTCAAAAGATTGGGACTAGGAGAGGTCAAGATAACATCCGTACTAATTCAACTTATAAATCAATCTATTAAGAGGCCATTTGGAGTTCTAGAATATGTGTTGGTAAAGGTGGATAAATTTATCATTCTTGTTGATTTTGTTGTGTTGGATTTTGAAGTTGATAGAAACTGTCCATTGATTTTAGGTAGCCCTTTATGATTACTGGTAGGGCATTAGTTGATGAGCATGACGAAAAACTTGTTTAAAGAAATGGTGATAAGCAGGTTGAATTTAACATGTTTAAATCTTTGAAAAAACTAATGGATGGTATTATATGTGTGAAAATTGATGTTGTGGATGAATGTGTGAAGGAGGTTGAGGAGGAAGTTAATAAAGTTATTGAAGTGCACAAGAATGAGAATGTGAGAGAAGAGGAATTATGTGAGGAAGTTGAGCTAAAGAAATTAGAGAGAAAAGATACACCCATACCACCTTCCATTGTTAAGCCCTCCACTTTAGAGCTTAAACCCTTACCTTCCTACTTGAGATACACATTTTTTGGTAAGAAGCATAATGTACCCATTATTATCTCCAACTAATTAGATTTTGACTAAGAAGAGAAAGTGCTAGAGATCAGTAGGAAGAGGATGAGAGCCATGAGGTGGCAAATTTGTGATATTAGGGGGATTAGCCCCAATATAGTAATGCATAGGATTAACCTAGAAGAAGGATATAAAACTATAAGGGAGCGACAAAGAAGGTTAAATCTAAACATGTAAGAGCTTATAAAGAAGGAGGTAGTGAAGCTTTTGGATGCAGGGATTATTTATCCCATTTTAGATAGTGAGTGGGTGAGTCTGATACAGTGTGTGCCTATGAAGGGAGGCATGATAGTGATGGAAAATGAAAAACGTGAAAAACTTCTACTAGGACCATCCAGGTTGGAGAGTGTGCATTGATTACCGGAAGGTCAATTTAGCCACCAAGAAAGATCATTTCCCTTTACCTTTTATAGACTAAATGCTTGAGAGGTGGCTAACCATGCATTTTACTATTTTCTTGATGGATATTTAGGATACAATCAGGTGTCTATATACCTACAAGATTAGGAGAAGACCACTTTCACTTGTCTTTATGGGACTTCCGCTTATCGGAAGATGTCTTTTGGTTTGTGCAATGTACCTACCATATTTTAAAGGTGCATGATGGCCATATTTGTGGACATGAACGAGAACCTCATAGAGGTATTTATGGATGGCTTCTTTATCTTTGGAGATTCTTTTGATCATTTTTTGTTTAATTTAGACAGAGTGCCTAAAATATGTGAGGAGTTTCATCTAGTCTTGAACTGGGAGAAGTTTCATTTCATGGGCTAAGAGGGAATTATATTGGGCCATAAGATCTCATGCAAGGGGATTGAAGTGGATCAAGCTAAAACCGAAGTAATTAAAAAGCTACCACCTACATCAAAGGCATCCTAGACTTCCTTAGTAATTCAAGGTTCTATAGATGATTTATCAAGGATTTTTCTCTTATTACTAGACCTTTAACTCATTAGTTAAACATGTGTCTTTTGTGTTTGATGATGCTTGTTTGGATGCTTTTACCAGTTTGAAGAAGGAACTTACAATAACACCCATTCTGATGTTCTGGATTGGTATTTTCCCTTCGATATTATGTGTGATCTAAGCAATTATGCCATTGATTGTATCCTTGGCTAGTAGAAGGAAAAGAGAATGCATGCCATCTACTATATAAGCAAGACCTTGATGGGAGCACAACTGAATTACACAACTACAGAAAAAGAGTTGCTTGCGGTGGTATTTGCATGTGAGAAATTTTGTTCTTATCTTTTAAACTCACATGTTCTTGTTTTTGCAGACCATGCAGCATTGCGATATCTTTTTTCAGAAAAGGATGCCAAGGCAAAGCTCATTCGATGGGTTCTTTTGCTCCAAGAATTCTACATTGAGATTAAAGATAAGAAGGGAGCAGAAAATGTTGTAGTGGACCACCTAACATGGTTTGAAGGGGCACCATGAAGAAGAAGAGGAAATCAAGGAGAGTTTTCCTGATGAGGCTTTAATGATGGTATACAATCCTTTTCATCCTTAGTTTGCAGATATTGCAAACTACCTTTTAAGTGGTATTCTTCCTTTCGATCTATCTTATCAATAAAGGAAGTCTTTTGTGTTTCAATGTTCTCACTACAGTTGGGATGAACCTGTATTTTATAAGCTATGTGCTAACAGTGCGATTCGCAGGCGTGTCCCTGAAGATGAAATGCTTGAAATTTTAATGTATGGCATTGCTAACTTTATGCAAGGCATTATGGAGCTAACAAGACTACAGCTCGGATCTTAAAGTCTGAGTTCTATTGGCTAACCTGGTTTAAAGATGCTCGAGATTTTATGCTGAAGTATGATAGGTGTCAAAGAGTGGGCAACATATCGAAAAGGGATGAGATACCGCTTTCAAACATCATAGAGGTGGAGATATTCGATATGTGGGGCGTGGATTTCATGAGACCATTCCCATCCTACTTAGGTAACACTTACATATTAATTAGAGTAGATTATGTTTCCAAGTGGGTTGAGGTCCTAGCTACTCCAACTAATGATAGAAAGGTGGTTCAAAAGTTCATCAAGAAGCTCTTTACTAGATTTGGGGTACCTAGAGTGATCATAAGTGATGGAGGGAGCCATTTTGACAACAAACCCTTTGAGGCCCTTCTAAAAAGGTACAATATTTATCTTAGAATGGCAACTCCTTACCATCCTCAAAAGAGTGGCCAAGTAGTGGTGGTGAATCGAGAGTTAAAGAAAATTTTGGAGAAGGTAGTGAGCACCTCAAGAAAGGATTAGGCTTTGAAGTTAGATGACACCTTATGGGCTTACAGGACATCTTTCAAAACAAAAACATCCATAGTTACCACACCATATGTTGGAGTTATGTAAATATAGTGCCCTGGAAAGCAAGTGTATTTACATGTAACTTTATTTTCTTCAATTACAGTTTTGAAATGAAAATATTTATTATTAATAAAACAAAAGAGTTTGGTTTCATTTGTGTGAGCGTTATATATCTAGTCAAAAGGTACCAAGATTCTTTTGTAAGTAATATACATATACATAGAGATGT
>JAOQMP010000004.1:24900217-24910981 GCA_027563575.1 Erythroxylum pedicellare
TCAAAAGGTAGTGATTTTTATATTGATGTATGATTATTATGATGCCATGTGAAGTATTGTAGTGATTTTTCGTAGCTTACCCTTATCGTAGGATATGTATCGGAATGACCTACGGGCGTCCCGGTGTATACCTTACGGTAAGGGGGCGCTACAGTCTAGATACTAGCGATCACTTGTATATCTATCTTCTTGCAATACACCATAGAGTTCACAATTCATTAAGTTATCAATCATATGATTACTCAATCATTCATATGTATATAGATCATGTTTCAATACATGCTCAATTGACTATCCTAGGTATTTATCCTTATTTACAAATCTTGATCATTCATTCATCATAGCTTGTAAATAACTTGTTTGCAATTAGGTTATGCTTTAGGTAAGTTTGATTACCCTAAATTCATTAATCATACATTCATTAATTCTTTCCAAGCATTAAGTATTCACATAATTTTCCAATTCTCATTCAATCATACCTAATTCATATCTTATATCATTTGAATCACATTTGCATTCACATGAACATCTTTATACCATTAACAACTCTCACTTCTCAAATTTGTATACATTGATATCAATCATTCCATTCCTTAATTTATAACCTCATTTATTAACTCAAACTTATCAAACACTTAATCATTTAATCAAGCAACTTTCTAAGTTCATTTCAAGCCCCAATCAAGTCCAATTACACCATTATAAAGTCTCTTAACCTCATATATCCAACAATTTCACAAAACCAACCTTTTCTCCTTCCAAAGTACTTCCCACGAATGTGGGAAGGAGCGTTATAAATCCCACGATCGTTCGGTTCACTCACCCATAACTTTCATTTTGGTTCCAATTTTTACTCCTTTATGGTCTATCCAACACACCTTTACCAAAGTCCATCAATTTCACTTCAGTTCTACTTTATTAATGCTTCAATCTCTTATCAAATTTATGTCCAAACCAAATTAAAAAAAATCATTCATTAGACAAATTATAAATCATTATCTTTCACTCATCAAAATTAAAATAGAAACTATCATTCGTTATCAATCATGTATCCTATTTCTGTTGCCATTTCAAGATCACTATATTAGCACATTTCTTTAACATAAATTCACCTTCATTATACCTCAAATCTATTGTTCATCATCAAGAACACAATAGAAAAGTGTCCAAGTTCATGTCGAAATTTCAAGACAATTCATCATTGATATCATATACAATTCATCCTAATTTCAACATCATACATTCTCTATTATAACATTCCATAAATATCAATCTTTTGCTTACTTATCTAGCTCAAATTCCAGCTCAAAGATCAAGTTAATTCAACTCTCCATGTATGCAAGATCATCTAAGCACAAAGTGGAAGTAGATTGGTTCCAGCAAAGGCAAGGAGATGATAGCATATTATAGTTATCTTTAAGCATAATCTTAAATGAATCTTGAAGTGACTATGAACAGAAGTAAAGCAGAATTTCAAAGTTATAGGATTATGAGTGTATTTCGAAAATGTGAGGAAGGAGGAAGAATGAATTCCAGTAGAAACATCTAAGGAAAGCCTTTGTCATAAACATGTGTCATTAATTGAGTTAAGATAAGTGTCTCCTTATTTAAAAACACTTGTCCTACAAGGAAGCAGGCTATATGTCTTCCTCTTAAACAATATACATGCCCTCTTCTTAAGCTGCCATGTCTCCTCTTCTTAAGCTGTCATATGTCACTTAATCTCTATGCCAAATGTCACTCAATTATGTATGCCAAATGTCACTCATTTTATGAGCTTTGTCATCCTAATTTTCCATATATCTACTTGTCTTACCATTTGGTTTTTTACCTAGACTACATGTACATTTTAATTAATCAATTTCTCAATTGTAACAATAAATTCCAAGTTACCAATTATATTCGATCAATTCTTATCATTAGTAATCCAAAGTGCAAGACATTAGAATTGCATATTCATCTCACATTCATTTTAGTTTCATATCCCAAAACATGTTAATTGATTGCAATTTGTCTAAATCACAATTCATGTGTGTATGCTAATATTATGCATATGAATATAATCATAAAATCATATAAAAATGTATTAAATTCATTCTATATGATGTCACTCATATGACTTAATAGTCTAACACTTTAGATCTTTCAACAATTTAAGAGACGAGACATTACAATTCTCTCTCTTCCCTTTAAGACATTTCGTCTTCAAAATTCTTAACTGACTGATTCAACAGATGGGGGTAATGTTGTCTTATATTCTCTTCAGTTTCCTATGTAGCTTCTCGTGCCTAAGTAACATAATTATTTGACTCCAATATTTACATATGATTTGTTCAAGATTTACCCAATCTTAAAAATGGAACATTTGATCTACATGATACAATTTAATGAAAGTTCTTATAAAAAGAAAATTTCTTTCCCTAATGATTTGTAATGTTCACGAAATCCTTATCAGTCAATTATGTTCGTCACTGCTTTTTAGTCATTCATAATATCTCAATAAGATTATTTACTATCATATGTCACTTAATCAGAATGTTTTATATACTAAAGCTCGGTGAAACGAGGCATGTATATTTACCTTTGTCATGATATGTATCATTGAAATCATTACATCTTATTTAGAGATTTATTTTCAAAAAGTTACCAATTAATAACTTAAGCTAATGATAACTTGATCTCAGTTAATTCCGGATAACATTTAAGTATTCTACGACCATTCAAAAGTTACCGGTCTATATTCACATAAATCATAAACCATGTTATAATCAAATTTGTGCTCATTGCCTTGGAGTAACTGTAGTATGGCCCTCTCCCGATAAACTTTCGACATCTTATATGCTATTATTTTGGCCAGCTACTTTAATTCAAGTCTCAACTATTTACCGCACTAATAAAGCACTGAGAGGAAACTCAAACCCTACAATGGCTGTGTCAGTGTCAGAGAGTGAAAAAGGTGGAAGCAACCTAGAGGACGTCCTCAAACCTTTCTACAAGCGAGCTTCTGAAGCCGAGGTTTTATTTTTAATATTCAAAATTGGTCTCAATAATTACTTTTGCTTGTTCTTAGCTTCTGTTTGTTATTTTCCAGTCCGTAATTGCAATAATAGACATCTTGGCGTGTTGGAGTGCTGGGTGCACAAAGGCAGTCTCTTGTTGTATACAAATTTGGTCCTTTTGTTTTTGTTTCTTTGGAATATAGCAGCGTAGCAAAGGAGCCGGGTTTTGGATAACTTTCTGACCAAGGTTTTTTTGTTTCTCCGAAATGAACCCATACTTCTTGGTGACCATGTGTGTTGTCATCCTAAATCAGATGTTCGTTGCAGGGGTGTCTTAGGATGCAAAATTCAAAATAAGATCAGTTCCTTTTTCCTAAACTGGATACACTTAGTAATAAAAGAGAAATGTTCTATTTTGCAGATAATTTTCTGATTTTGTAAAGTGTGCTTGCGTTGATTTTTGATGAACTGACTACCTCTACAGAGTTAAGCGTGCACCTAACACCAATAGTTTCATTTCATATTCTTCTCCAACATGGAAGTTATAGTCCTGAAATAGATATATGACAAAATAAGAAACGGAATATTTTTAATATGAAGGTCTTGACCTTATGCTATTCGTAAAACAACTTCTCAAAAGCTAAATGTTTCACTGGATGTGTTTGTGTTGTTCAAATATTTCAATTGTTAACTATGGTTAATAGGACAAAAATTTAAGTCAGAATGGTGGTAGTTTCGTTGTGCTGCCTGAAAACAACTTGAAAATAGCTCCAGAACAAATTATGGATTCAAAAAAACATGAAGATAAACATTAGAAATGTTTAAGAAATTCTTCAACAAATTCTAGTGTTATGTACTCTAATTTGGTAGGTTAACGTGTTTAGGATCTGAATGGTAGCCCCATCTCCTCCACCTTACGCTTGGAAGATTACATTTTTCTTAGGGAGGAGTGAAGAAAGACATGTACAGGGAAGAACAGGAAAAGATTTAGCAGTTATAATTGGTTTAAGGTAAAGCATGAGGAAAGGAAGAAGGCATGGACAGTGGACATCTTCATTTTGGCTCCAAAATTTTCATCATTGTGATGCTTCCCTCATGAAGCTTAAATTTCCCTATAGAAAAAGTGCCAATGCTAATTAGTGGTCTTCATTCATACAATTGCACAATACCGATCAATCAAAGCCATATCATAATGAAGTTTGCATTTTCTAACTAGCCTTTTGTCTGTGTTAAAGGATCGCTTATCAAGACTTGAAGTTGCACTTTCAAGTAAGAAAGGTGAGTCACCTGCTACTACTTACTGGGTTATGTTTGTTTACTTCAATTTGAAGGCCCATTCTTCGCTAATTCTGCATGGAAACTTGCACAGATTCTGGAAACGAGGAACTTCTGAAAACTGTTAGTGAACTTCAGTCAAAGCTAGAAGGTGCAAATACACTGCTGGCTTTGAAGCAAGAAAAGGTAATGCATTTCATATTTTGCTGCCTTTTAAAACTGAAATAAGATGTCTTTAGCAACTGCTACCTTTTCTTCATTTCTGGTTTTCAGGTTGATAAGCTGGTTGCAGAAAACACAAAACTAAATTATCGTATAATTCATCTTGTTCGAGCAATTAGAGAGGCCGATGCTAAGTTTGAGAGTTTGAAAGGTAAATCGAAAAGTTTTTCCATCCAACAGCTTCATTCCTATGCAATGTTATTATGAATATTCATTAGTGGAAAGGCAGCTTAGTTGCTTAAGTCTCTAGTATTCTTCATTTAAGCATTGTTTGAAGTCTATATATAGGCATTGACATGTGTAGCATGCTCTTTGATACTTCAAGATTGAGCAACATCTGAAGCTTGTGATTTTATTAGAGAAGGATCCAATTTGATGGGACCTTGATACTGAGTAGAAATTGAGGGTTGTTTAGCTTGTGCTGCTTATTCTAGTTCATGCTCCATCTTTTTCGTAACTTTCTTGGAGATATCAGATGATATTGTGAAGTTCAATTGGTGGAATAATTTGTAAACATAGCATTGAGTTGATTCTTTGGAATAGATCAAGCTAATGGCATGACATTATGTTCTTAATGCTACTATCTGTTTTTTTTTTTGGTGTTTAATATCTAAATATTCTTTATTTATGATGATCTTTTAATTGTTGCATCACTCTTTTTGGGTATAACTAGAAGGAAAAGATGGAATTCAATGCTCTTTTCTTTACGAGTAATTCAGTCCTTATAATTTTTTCCAGTAACTTCTTGGTGAAGATTCAATGTGGAAAAAGAGAAATAAAAGAAAAGAAAAGAAAAGTTGACATTGTTCTCATTGTTGGTATAGAATTTGTCTACATTATCAGGCTAAGTTCCTAGAGAAATTATACATGGTCTCATGAGTCTCCACAAATGGAAATCCTGTAGATCATTTTGGATCCTGAGTAAGTTGTGTATGCAGTCTAATATAAATTTACAAATGCTGTGTGTTAAAAGATGACGTGGTTTCAATTCGATCAAGTTCACTAATGCATAGCCTGTCACCATACAATAAAGCATTGCAATTCATAGACTTTATAAACATCTGTATACAGGTTTAGTTTTCATTTTGTTTAATTTCACTTGATACGTGTAAACACTTAGTTTATTTCTCAGGTGGTTCAGAAGCAACTGTAAATACCATCTCAACGTTGGAGGATTTGCGATTATGAGTTGATACCATCTCAAAGTTGGAGGATTTGCGATTATGAGTTGAATCAGTGTTGGACCTTAAGATATTACAGAAAATAGTTATCGTAGACGGTGTCAATCTTGATGCATAAGCTGTACCTTGATGCATTTAAACTACTTGTGGATGGGTCAAGCTTGGCGATCTATGAGCTAAATTGCCATAATCTAATTCCTAACAATCGATGCATTGATTCTTAAATCAAATCACAGCAGATAAGTGACTAAATCACGAAAATGTGGTTTTTGATTCAATTATCGGAGAAAAGTTTACTTTGAACCAAGAGTGCTTAGAAGTTAGGCGACTCATACCTGTTTGGTAATTCATATCACATTGAATATTAATATCCTTAAATGGGGATGACCATACCATTTAGCAGGTTCAAAAAGTTACCTGCTTACTTCGTCCTAATTCATTCATGCAGGCGCTGATAAGGTGGCGCTATCCCATTAATGAATTTGTTGAAAAGGAAAAAGCGAGAAATGAATTAACCATTAGATTTTTCTTCTTGGAATCAATGGAAATTTTGTCTTTGTAACGTAAATCCATAAAGCTGAGACTTTTGAGTTTCTTCTTTTATTCAACCATGTGGTGTACAATTTGTGTTCATTCGCCTCTTTGAATGGTAGCAAGCGGTTATTGGTGGAGAAGCAACTGATGAATTATAAAATGTGTAACAGTAACTAGTTAGTATTTTAGGGTTTAGGGTTTAGGGTTTAGGGTTTTACATTTTTGCTTTTCATTTGAAAATTGTGATTCACTGACTCTTGAGCTGAAGTGAGCATATCAGCTTTACATTTAAATTGACTCGAGTATTCCACTTCCTAAATGGCTTGCATCAATTTATTGTTCCTGTTCGGCGTGTATAGAATTCAGTCTCAGCTGAATCAGCTCGCTACGAAATATCATAAACCCTAAAAGCAAATTTGGGCCACTTGTACCCTTAAACAACTTTCTTTATTGCTCTTATATTAACAAATAGGCTGCCGAGTACCTAGAATTGCAAACAAAGCTTTTTTATGAGTCCACACCTGAACCAAGGTCATTACCAAAGATTCTATTCTTTTGCCATTCCTCCTATACCGGTTTAGTTTGGCCGCAGACGCTCAGCAGGGTTATGGCATTTATACACCATGGTCTACTGAACACTTTTAACTTGTGCAATAATTATGGTCATTAAAGCATACGAATTTAAGACCATGCAGTAATTCCTGTACATATAAATGTGCATCTGTACATATTTGCAATAGTATATATATAATGCCTTCAACCAGGTGCGTCTGTACATATTTGCAATAGTCAAGCAACATTAAAGGGTCGCCATTAGTAACACTGCAGGGTTTTATCACAAGATTCACATCCGTGAAAAAGGTAGGCATATTTACTACCAATCCTGAAATTGCATTTGCAAAGACAGTCATATTATATCCTATTTCTAGTGTCTCCTAACCAGGCAGGGATGTGTGCCCGTATGTGCATGTTTGTCGAGTGCAGGAGTTAAATTCCAGCTGTCACCGGAACCTTCCCCAGAATATAGAGTAACAAGGACAAGGAAATGAAGAAAGAAATCAGTACATCTACATGGAAGTTAGCAGTTATCAATGTAGTTGGCTATTAATTCAAACGATGCCTGCTTCCCAAGCTTGGTGTACTTAGTTAACTTAAGTTGCTTTGCAATGGCCCGCAGATCAACTAATTTCATTTCCTTGAAGTTGAGAATACCAGAAGGATATGATACCTTAACTCCAGACTTTTTGTGACAAGATGAGCAGGACAGGGTGCTTGGTGGATCATCAATGTCTACCTGATCAGCTTTTCCCATATATTGTTTGCAACTCCCATTTGAATAGTTGTACCATTTAACTCAGGCAGTGATTCGAAATCTTCCAACCTTTCGTCTCTTTGGTGACTGAAACTGAAAATTGCCTCAGTCTAAGAGCAGCCTTGTACTCTTGATCTTCACATTGACAAGGTTGAACTGCTATCTTTTTTTAAGTCTCCGTGAAGACATTTGAATTGGCATTTAGAAAGCCCACTTCTTGTTGCTTCTTGCTGTTGGATATACATGAAAAACTTGAAATGATCATTGCTGGCACATCAACTTCCTGTAAAGTCGATACGCTTGTCCTCTTTGCCTTTTCCTGCTGTGGACATACAGGTATATTTAGGTTGGACTTCTTTTCATCTCCGATTAGTTGAACTTCTATCAGGATTGCTTGACCTTCCTCCTTTAGCTGTTTTCTTCTGACAGTGTCCTTGTGATGTGCATCTAAAACTGAAACCAAGGAAAAGTTTTCTGTGCCAATCAGACCAGCCTGTGCGGCCTTAATAACTCCTCGAGGAATTGTCCTTTTCCTGTCTTTCTTTGGAGAGGAATCAAAGGATGCTATATTATCCAGTGAATGACTCTTAGGAACCTTCGTGACCCGCTTCCCTGAAGCTTTATGAACAAAAGCACATATTTTTTCCTCTAAATCCATGTTATGGCACTTTTCCTGTTTAAAAGTACCATATCTAGAATCAAAACTGACCCTGCTCTTGATGCCAACTGCACATGTTTGGTTGGCAACAGCATTCTTGACAATAGCATCAGTAGCCTGCTCAAAGGAAGTTGTGTTAATAGAGAATTTAGGAGGAACAAGTAAACATGTGATTCATAAATCTGTTCAGTAGTGCAGCTCTTTTTGATAAAGATGGAAGTTCAACAAAAAGAAATATCACATGAAATAGATGAAAGCTGATATACCTCGCTCTTTCCAAAAGCATTCCTTCACATTCATACTTGAAAGAGGAACTTGGCATTTTTCTTTTAATTGCATCAGACCTCCTCAGTTGTACTTACCATCAACTCAGACACGCAAATCTTTAATCTCATTGTGCTGCAAATTTGGATGCCTGCTCACATTCGAGGCTCTGTACTTAATGAAAGAGTTTGCAGGCTACTCATTGCAGGAGGAAAGAATCAAAAGCAAACAATTAGGAATGGCTCGAGCAATAGCTGGCAATGCAACAGCAAGACCCCTTGACCCAACATTAACATTATAGGAATTAGTTAATTAGGAATGGCTCGAGCAATGGCTGGCAATGCAACAGCAAAACCCCGTGACCCAACATTAACATTATAGGAATTAGTTAACCTACTCGTTCAATTCAAATCGCTCCACAGACAGGTTAATTAGAACAGAATTAACTTGAATTATGTTGAATTGTAGCAACTCAGATGATTTACAATTTCTATTTTTATTTGTGCTGTTAGGTTTTAAAAGGAATGCTTGAATTGAATTTCTGTTGGATGCTAATATTACAATCAATTGCATTCTTCGACTAAAATATCCATATTGTTCTTCGTGAAATAAAACAAATCAGGATGAGAAAAATAAGAAAAGCGTAAAACCAAATAATTTGTCAAAAAGTAGTGATGGATATCCAAGTCAATGTCAAAAAACAGGAGAAGATAAGAAAAAAAAACCATCAGTCACAAAAAGGGGGGGGGGAACCTGCAGATGAATCCTGCCTCTTATGTGTGTCTCTTCAAATCAAGCCATCTTTAAACTCAATATGCTTGATAAGTTCTTACCTATGTTCTGGTACTAATCCCAAACAAATTAGGCTTGAGACATTCACAACATCTGTTGCATAATGTTAATTTCTAAAGCAAGTATCAGGGACAGGAATATTAATGAATCGTAACTAGAAGAAATACGAAGCATCCAGAGATGATTAAGGTGGATTTTTAGCATACACTTTCATGTACCTGTTCTATAAGTTAGAACGAGTGTTGTTTCCTTCAATTATCAAACCATTCAACGAGATGGAATCAAAATGGGGAATATATCTCACATTCATGCATCATTGCACATTTATGTTATAGCAGAACATCTACATGACCTTGTTGTACTACCTTTCCCTATTCCCCTTTATATAAGAAAAATATATGGATGGAAAATTATCATGTGTCAACGAGTAAAAGCTTGATCGTAGAAAAAGAAAAGAACAAAAGAAGATGACAAATCAAATTTCGTTGATACCCAAGTTCACAATACGAGCTTGTGAAAAAAATCAAAGCAGAAACAGAATACAATTCTTAATTATAGCTAAAACTAACTCCAATTTTTTATTAGCTTAAATCAACATGGTACCAGCTTGTGAAATAAAAAGCATCATGAGTTGAATCAATAATTAATGTTTTCTGACCAATTCCTAATGAATATAAGCTAAAGCATCTTGTATAAGAGCTTCTGGATCTTAATAGCTTGAAAACTGCTTTCACCTGAACGTTGAAAGATGGATTTGCAATAGCATCCTGCTCTGCAAGATGGTACCGGATTTCATTATCTCCTCCATCAAGATACTTTGTAATCAGACTCAACTCAATTTTTGACTTCTATTCAAAGCAAAAAGCCAAGGCCTATAACTAAAACCATCCAAACTAGATTCTGAAGCAAAAGAATCCTGGGGGTTCTTGAGCTGTTAAATACAGAAGAACAAATATTATGGCATGTTACTACAGACAATCAAATGCTGAAAAATTGGTTCCTATTGTACAAGAAAATACTCGAAGAGGGCTTCAGCAACAGATGGAATAAATGGATAACACTAAAAGAATGGCAATTAGAGGTTTACGAATTTAAGATTATAGGAATAAGTATGGATGCAGGGGAGTACAAAATAAAAAGTACAAGCAAGAAAACACTTGGTGAAAAACCGTAGGGGTAAATAGTTTCGCCAACTTTCCGATTTGTTCTTAGCAAACAAATAAATCAGGAAAATTAAAAGAACCAAAAATAAATCAGCACCAGAAATTTGGTAACACAGTTCGGCACACCTTGCCTATGTTTGCGGGGCCCTCACCCAACTTAATCACTTTCACCGAAGTACAATAGTTTTACCCAAGGCTTTACTGAGCCGACATCACTCAACTCTTGATACTATCACTCAACCTCACTTCGTGAAAGATTTTCACACCCAATAGTACGACCACCTCGTACTAACCTCGTCAGAGGATTTGTCTAACTACTTTCACTCAAAACAATAATAAATAAAAATAGCTCAAGTATTTAATC
>JAOQMP010000004.1:24911081-24928878 GCA_027563575.1 Erythroxylum pedicellare
ATTTAATTTTTTTATAGGATTACAAATTTGAAGAAGATGCAACGGGGCTAAGTGATTTATATTATGTGTTGTAAACTAATTTTTGTATTTATTATTTTGTATATAAATATTATGAAGGTTGTAATTAAAATCTCGTATATGAAGAAATTTAATGATATTTTATTTTTATACACAATGCTTCAAATTATCAATTATTGTTTATAATTTTTCTATAATAAATTAACAAAAATATATCAAAATATTATATACAATAATATGAATTAGAAATCTAAAAAATAATTATAATTCAACATAGTATAACATTTTGTTAAATTGTAGATAAAAGATTTGACTACAATTTACAAATTTTAGTTAAAAACATTTGGCTACCTTTTTATAAAGGCTAAAAGGGCTAATTAACCCTTAACGTTTTCACAAATGTACAAAATAGATCTTAACGTTTCAGAGTGTTCAAATTGAATCCTGAAGTTTATCATACGTTCAAATAAGACCCCAAGGTTTGGAAACTGTTCAGACTGCCCAAGCATTAATGTCGTAAGGGCACTGTCAGTCATCTACTTACATGGCCCGTTAAGTGCTAACATGGTTTTTTATTTTCACTAGATATGGGACCTATTGTTGCTGACGTGGCATGGTGGTGGGTCCCATATTAGGACCAAAAATGTTACGTCTCTTCCTCCATTAGATGCAACATTTTTGGACATGAATGCAACGTTTTGGAAGAAGATTTGGCATCTCCTTCCTCTTCCCAAAAGCAACATTTTTCCCTCTCCTTTTCCAAAATCCTAAATCCCTAATCCCTCTTACTCACAGACATCACCATGCTTCAATCTTCACGGTCTTCTCCCATCTTCTTCTGGCACAATCTCATTTTCCTTTTTCCTAATTCCTAATCTCCTATTTTCTTCCAACACAATCCTATTATAATTCAACATATTGTAACATTTCGTTAAATTGTACATAAAAGATTTGACTACATTTTACAAAATGTAGTTAAAAACATTTGGCTACGTTTTCATAAAGCCCAAAAGGGCTAATTAGCCCCTAACGTTTTCACAAATGTACAAAATAGATCCTAACATCTCAGAGTGTTCAAATTGAATCCTAAAGTTTATCATACATTCAAATAAGACCCCAAGGTTTGGAAACCGTTCAGATTGGGCCCTAAGTATTAACGTCGTAAGGGCATCTTCAATCATCTACTTACTTGGCTCATTAAATACATAGTTTTCTCTCTTTTTTGCTAGATGTGGGATCCATGATTGTTGACGTGGCATGGTGGTGGGTCCATATTAGGACCAAAAATGTTGCATCTCTGTCTCCTCAAACGCAGCATTTTGGAAGAAGACATTGCATCTCCTTCCTCTTCCTAAATGTAAACGTTTGCCCTCTCCTCTTCCGAAATCCAAAATCCCAAATCCCTAATCCATCTTACTCACAGACATCGTCGTGCTTCAATCTTCACGATCTTCTCTCATCCCTAACCTCCCATTTTCTTTTTCCTAATCCTTAATCTCCCATTTCTTCTAACATAATCTGTCATCTGGCACGTCTTCTATCTTCTTCACTGTGTGTTCTTCCTCAGATGACATTTCATCATGGTAGATCATTATTGTCTACCTTTTATATTTTCTGTGGTCCCCTCAATTTGTATGTTTATGTCCATTTTTTTCTACCTCATCATGGTTTTTTTGCTTTTTTAATATTGTGTGACGTCTAATATGTCTCCACTTATTATCAATGAATACACCAACCATTTTTCACTATCTACCTTTTATGTTTTACTTATTGTTATTCCAATTATTCGTTGAAGTTGTACCTAACATTAACTACTATTATGAGCATCATCATCAATTATTATTTTTTGTTTACATTCCCTGCATTGTCCTATATTTGGGTTTGTCCAATGATAAATGCTTGATCATAAGGACAACTAAAGGATTCACTTAGTGCAAGGCTGGTCGAACTTGGTAAGATGAAATGTTTGTAGAGATGAACTGACATTTTTTGGAAGTAGTTTTCATATATATTGCAATCCTTAATGTCACATTCCTTGCACTTAATAATTACAAAGAGGACTGCAAATGTGACGTTCTTATCTTTGAGAGTTAACTTCTCCTTCTTGTGTATGATATGCAATATCTTACTATATTGCTTTACTTACATACATAACTTGAAACCTTAGTTATCTGCTGCTATCTTATTTTATGGTGTTTTATCAATGTTGTTTTATCAATGCTTTATTAGTAATGCATCAACTTAGTAGAATTTCAAGACATTCAAAGGATAAGAATGGCTTCTATGCTTGGAAAATCTACAAGAATTAAAAGACAATAAATTGAAATTGCAATATTTAAACAACTTTGGTATTTATACAATTTTGAATCAATTGTTGGATAGCAAACATTGAAACTACTATCATGGCTTGAGTCTTAGAAGATAGCAGTGTGAGTGACTACTCCTATGTAGCACATACATATCATACCTAACTACCCTTATGTAACATATACAAACAATCTTGCATTCTAGTTTAGCCGATCATCTTCACTATGCTTAGTTCCTTAAATGCAAAATACATTAGATATAATTCAACTTTACAGTTAAGTTCATTTGCAAGGAAACTAATAGACCAAAGATTATTAAGAAACTACACTCCAAATATTTTGTTTAGTGTTGAATAGCAGATAGCCTCAATTTATCTATAGTTGCATATAGTTGACTAACTATGAAATGTTTAAATATGGATGCTGGTGACAGGTGTCTAGTGGTCTTTTAGTACACTGTCTAGCACCTTTCTTAATAAGCATAACAAGGTGGGAAACATCTGTGAGTCTAGAAAATTTTAATGAATTTGGTAAAACCAATTGATGCTTATTACTCCAAACACATTGTTTGAATATGCATGACATATATGAATGATTTGTGTATGGAGTTATTTGAAATTATTGACATATTGTTTCGACCTTTGGTTAGAACATACACAAATCTCTCATGTTTCCATCTATTTTCCTAACACATTGTTTGAATAAATATGACGTATATAACTAATTTATGTATAGAGATATTTGAGACTGTTGACAAATTGTTTCGACCTTTGATTAGAACATACACAAATCTCTCATGTTTCCATATATGTTCCTAACACATTGTTTGAATATATATGACATAAATGAATAATTTGTCTATGAAGGATTTGTGTATGGTGAGATTATTGGCATCTTGTTTCAACCTTTGATTAGAAGAAGTAAGAGTACTCATATAAATTTGGTGCAACTATCCAAAGATATGGGCATGACGTCTTCAACTAACACTACATTAAAGTCAAATAATGATAATGTGGCATATTATTGTGGTTTAAGAACTCTATTAAGAGCCTCATGGAGTGAAAAAATAGGAAAAAGATTTTATGGATGCCACAAATATCATGTAAGCTTAATTTTTGTTGATGATTATATATGTGTTGAATGTTTTTGCCTAAAAGTTGTTAATGATCTTTCAGGTTGGAAAATGTGAATTTTTTAAGTGGTACGATGAAAAATTTGCCGACAGATCTATTGAAGTAATTTGTAACTTGAAGAAAGAAGCAGATCGTTTAAAGAAGGAGGCTAAATGAAGCATAATTGAATCACATTTGACATTCAAAGTTGAGGAGCAAATAAAGCTAATGAAAGAAGACATTGTTTTGCTCACAAAAGAGAAAAATGAGTTTAGATTTGTTATACTAATTATTGTAGGCTTTTGTACTTATGATGAATTTAAAAATATGGTTTGCTATAGACAAGTAGATGTAAAATGTACTATTTATTTTAAAACTTCAAGTTATGAGAGTGAAAACTCCTCCTTTGAACATTATATGTTGCACTATGTTTACTATGTTTTTTGTTTTTTGTTTTGTTATTCATGAAGATGTTGTAATATGGCCTCATCATAAACAATTAGATACAAAAATTATATCAGAATAAACAATTAGAGAAACATATCCAATTGTGATTAGATATAAAATTGAAAATATCAATAAAGCGATTACATCACAATTCGTTTATATATAAAAGTTATACTATCTATCTGTCCATATATATAGACAACATCAATTTAAAGTTTGCGAGTCAACCAGATTGCTTCCCTCATTTGCATTTGATTGAGAAGGTTGTTCATGTCTTGGTTAATTTCTTGATGATCTCCACCTCATTGCTTCAATTTGTAACCGTTGAGAAGTTATGCTAGGTTGTCCTTTGAACGTGACCTCTTGGTTTAAAAGATAGTTTGAATGAATGTGGATCAAGTTCTCCAACTTCCCTTTACAACTATGCAAAGAGCTACTAACCTACAAATAAACATGTCATTAACAGTATTCAATCTTAACAATATTCAATCTTGAAAGAAATCAATAATGGTTGAAAAGATAAATATACTCACAATATTGCTTTATTGACTTGCTACAACAACTTGTTTAGGTTCTGAGGAGACATCAAGAATGACCTAGTAAATATGAAACAAATAATGTCAGAAATGATCCTTAAATATACGAACCAATACATGCAAAGAATTTGTCATGCCTGTGGAGATTGCTAAGCGAGTTGAATTGATGAATGATTGTTACATTTTCTTGCATTATGATCAAAATTGCCACATTTTCCACATGTTTGTACTTGACCCTCTCTACTTGATTTTTTTTGGATTTCTCAACTTAATAGGCTCATTTACTCTTCCATGCATGGATCTTTTCACTGGGGGTTTACTACATCTTCATCTTCAACTGTAGGTTAAAAAATAGGTCCTTTAATAAGCTGTAAGACATACTCATACACTGCCATAAATTTACACTTCTTGTAGCACTCATCCACATATGCCTTCAACCGTTGTTTTGAATGGTGAATAGAACTTACAGCATGCTTGCAATGATATCTATATAGCTCCCCTGCCCGAGAACACAAGATTGGCTTCTACCAATCTTCATAATATGCTTCGCATCACCTTTGCTAATTTCATATGCTCTATCACTATTCCAGACCATTCTCCACTGCATAGCATCTTTCTTATTCATCTCTAATTTCTTGACAACTTTGGGTGCAACTTCTGATTTCAATCCATGTGCAAATTGTCTCCTCTCTGCATGCCTCTTCATCACCATAATTCTGATTATTTCTAGCATGCTTATAATTGGCCTATCTCTAGCTGGCAATATCCATCCATAGAATGTTTCACTCATGTTGTTATCGACAACTAGACATTTGGATTCAAATGATTGGGAACATCATGCCCATCTCTCCTTTAGATATTCGAGCAATGATGATGCACATCTAAGTGTGATTTTGTCCAACCTTTTCAACTATTCATTAAAATCTTCCATATATGTTGACCAAGCATAATTCGAAAATTGTTTTCTAAGTCTTTTCTTTTGAAGTTCATATATCAACTATGGTATATGTTGACATGCACACATATTAAGAGTGGCATATGGGATTGTGTCTGCTACTGGTCTAATCAATCCCTATAATAATGGAATAGATAAAGCTAGTATATAGTTGATACAATATAATATGTTCATTAATCAATGAAAAATAAATACCTTATGCATATCTAATATTATTATTAGTCCTTCACCACTACCCAACTCCAAGTCCGAAGCCAGCAAACTCATAAAGTAGGTCCACAAATCAATGTTCTCTACCTCGACAACTTCCCATGCCAACAGATACATACCTCCATCCTCATCCCTCCCAACTGCACTAAATAATTGACCTTGGAATTTAGTCTTCAAAAAACAACCATCAATATCAAAGATGGGCCTCAAATGCCTCCATCCTCTTTTCATCGCATCAAAGCATATGTATAATCTTTTTAACTACAAAAAAAGAGATAAAGATGCATGAGTTAATGAATAAACTTTATAGACAACTACTTGTTTTAATTATCATTGTCAATAACATGTAAAACTTAATAGTCGCATACTTGTAACAACTAGTTTCTTAATTTCTAACCAGCTTTAACTTAATTGTCGATCCAGGGTTACTATTCCTCAACTCATGAGCATATCCTTGTAGTTTCACATAATCACTCACCCTTTCTTTTCTCAATCTCCTCTTAGCAGCTCTACACATACTTGAGTTGACAGATATATTAAGCTTTCCTCGACATTCTTCAACCATCTTCGTCATTGAGATACTAGGCTTCTCAAGTATTTTATCCCTAAAATGTCTCATTAGGAACTTAGTGGAAACCAATTTTGGTTTGTTGGTCATACAAAACCTATACTCATCATTGTATGACACCACTTTAAACCACCCATCATTTTTTGGCAAAAATAACATACGACTGCCATAGGCATCCCTCAATACATCTTACTCTCATCCTATGTCTTTCACTTTTCTTAAACTTTACATTGTAGCTTGTCTGCACTCTATAATTCACAACAGATTCTCTAAAACTTTTGCAAATTTAAACTCCATTCTCAAACTCCAATTTGATTCAGCATCAGATGGATTGTGCCTTATAGTATTACTTGGCCTTTGCAAAACCTCACCGGGCTCTTCTCTTCTAGGATATTGATCACTACCAATAGAACTACCAAAATATGTCGACTCAATTTCAACTGGTTAATGGTCATCAAGAATTTCAACATGTATGAAGCCATCTTCGTCATCGTCATCGTCATCATCCACCTCCGTCAACTCCTAAACTAACACCTTTAATATTAACACCTTCTATGGCTCCACTATTTTCCTCTTCACCCTCTATGGTTCCACTACTTTACTCATCACCCTTCCTATCTCCATCCTCTCTTCCCTACATAGGCAATAGCTTAGGTACAAATGATGGGATATTGATATGAGTTACATATACATCAATCCTTTCATGAATTTTCATCATATTAATAAGCCATAGATAACTTTCATTTGACTCAATGAACTTCAAAGACTCACTAAACTTAAAATCAAGTTCTTTCTAATAAGCCTTATCGACTTGAAGCTATCCTAACTCCTTCCCCATCTCATATAATTACCTATAGCTAACAAAATCCAGGTCTACTTTATCAAAAATTCTTGATTCCCCATCAACATATTTCAACTCTAGCTCTTCAACAAACTTTCTACCATAAAACAACCTTATGCTTCCATGATCAACCGTCATATGCCTATTTAAAACAAATTTATAAACTCAAGTGCATCACCAAAAAGCATACATTTAAATGATATTATCAACAATATAATGGATATTTCACTAAAAAATATACATTTAAATATTCCAATGCATGTTCATAAGATTGGTTACAAATAGCATTACAATCATCTAACCTTAGTGGGGTGATTATGTTATTATTCCTTCATGCCTAAAGCACTTTATGGAAATGGGAAGTCACCCAACTTAGAGATGAAAGTTTCACGTTGAGAAGGCAGAGAGGGAATGAAAGTTTTAAGTTGATTATTTTTCGTTTCTAAAAATGAAAAGGGTTTCAGATTAGGTGATAGGTAAGAAAATACCCACCTATTTTTGTTAACTATGGGCCAAATAGCTAGTAACATGTGGTTAGGTATTTTAATCTAACATTTGGTGAGTAAACATGGAATATTTTTCAAGACACTTCAATACTTCAGATATAGGGTCTAAACTCATTTCCAAAGGTTCATAGTGCATCTGTCCCATATTATATAATTAAGATAAAGTAACACTTAAACCTTAATTTATTTAATATTTAAACAAAATATCAACTTTGTTAATTTCTAAATTTTGATGTGTGTTATTCCTCTTTTTCATCATTCTTACAATAGATGAGGGGAAAACAACAAAATCTAAAAGAAGATAATAACAAGAGTTATGTTTTTGTAAGCTTTTAATGAACACCTATAAAAATACATGTTTCATATAAACGTATGGAAGAAGGGAATTGAGTGTAATGACCAGTTGAGGAAGTTAGTTAAACAGTTGTTAGAGGAATATAATCATTAACTTTTTTTTCTCTCTTTAATTCCTTATTTTCTTATTTATTATATGAAGAATTATCATATATCTTTAACCACAACAGTGTGGTATCATAGCAAAAACATTAGATCACTTGATTAGAGGAAATTTGAAAATTTTAGGCAAAATCATTTCAATTGAATGGAGGCTAAACATGAGTATAGAGATAAGGAAATCAAGACATAGATTTATTGATATTTTCAATAATAACAATCATTAAGAGGCATTAATAAGAATTTTTTTTAAGAGTGAACATTTATTTCTACTAGATGGAATATGATGAAGGTGAGAATTGCATCGATGCTATACTGACACACCAACTTTAACAACAAACGTAGGGGACCATGACTTACATCTAACACCACAACAAGCATAAAGTACCACATCTTACATGCAACACCACAACAACCATAGGGGACCACAGCATACAATATTAAAAAAGCAAAAAAAAACATGATGAGGCAAAAAATAATGGACATAAACATACAGATGTAGGGGACCACAAAAAACATAAAAAGCAGACAACAATGACATACCACGATGAAATGTCGTCTGAGGAAGAACACATAGTGAAGAAGACGGAAGACGCACGAGATGAAGGATTATGTCAGAAGAAAATGTGAGATTAAGGATTAGGAAAAAGAAAATGGGAGGTTAAGGATGAGAGAAGACCGTGAAGATTGAAGCGTGGCAATGTCTATAAGTAAGAGGGATTAGAGATTTGGGATTTCGGAAGAGGAGAAAGCAAACGTTTACGTTTAGGAAGAGGAAGGAGATGCAACGTCTTCTTCCAAAACATTTTGTTTTTGTCCAAAAACGTTGCGTTTGAGAGAGGAAGAGATGTAACGTTTTTGGTCCTAAATATAGGACCCACCACCATGCCACGTCAACAATGATGAGTCCCACATCCAGCAAACAGAGAAAGCCATGTCAGATTTAAAGAGCCAAGTAAGTAGATGACTGACGATGCCCTTACAGCATCAGTACTCAGGACCCAATCTGAGTGATTTTCAAACCTTAGGGTCTTATTTGAACATATGATAAACTTGAAGATTCAATTTAAATAATCTGAAATGTTATGGTCTATTTTGTACATTCGTAAAAATATTAGAAATTAATTAGCCCTTTTGACCTTTTCATAAACGTAACTAAAACTTATTAGCTATGTTTCTAAATGCGTAGCTAACAAATTTTACTTATGAAAAATAAGTGTAGCTAGAAAGTATTAACGATGATTTCTTAAAATATTATTGCTAATAATCGTAGCAAAAAATTATTTGCTACAATTAGTGAGAACCATCGTTTATAATTTTTAACTACGAAAATTTAACAATGTTTTTGACTATTAGCGACAATTTTGAAACCTTCAGCTACCATTTTTTTCTTAGCCGAAAGTTACTTTTATTGTAGTGTAATTTAGCATTACTTCGTGACTGACTTAACTGCTGCAAAATCAACAAAAAGAGAATTGAGATTTTGTGCTGTTATTATGCTCTTTTTTTTATAAAAAAAAAAGGTCTGCATAGAATAAACTTCAGCTTAATCATCATCAAAAAATAATAAAAATAAATCATCATCAAAAAATAATAAAAATAAAAATAAATGCGAAAAGCTTCAAGTCGCTATGCATTGGTGTCTTTTGTTTTTCTTCAACAATTTAGGCCTAGGCTTCATGGGCTTCAAGAACTGGGCCTGCAATTTTACAGCCTCTCTCAGCACTCCCAGTAGCGTCTCTTCCACCGCCGCCCCATCTTCCTCCACCGCCCCCAACCATCGCGCCACCGCCTCCATCGTGCTCACGCATCCTCCCCATGGCTCCTTCCTCAACACCAACTCTGACTCGTATATACTCTCTCCTTCCACCTCCTTATCAAATCCATCCAAGCACACCCTCGTCGCGACGTTACCCAAAAACCCTTCGCTCGCTTTCACCATCTCTTTCGCATGCTTCCACGTCGCATCGAACACTATCAGAACTAAACGCCCTTTTTCGGCCTTGAGCTCCGATAAGGGAACGGCAGCCGAGGAAGAGGTGTGAGGGAACAAGTAGAAAATGGGCGGAGGAGGCTTCTCGCCAGCGAATATGGGGTGGAGAAGGTTTGGAGTGAGGCGGCGAGCGATGATAGTAGCGGCGTTGATGAGAGATTTGGTGAGAAGATGAGCTGTGTTGAGCTTGTGTTGAGACTCGTGAGGGTGTTGGATTACTATGATCTCGGTGGACGTTGGGATCGGTGAGGATGGGATGACGTGGCAGAGACAGACGGGGGCTGGTCGGTCGCAGTTGTCGCAAATTTGTCGCCGCCGGTGCGATGGCGTCGATATTTCGTCGGCTAATTCTAATTCCATTTCCTACGGACGCAAAACAGCACGTCTTTACTTATATAGCCTGTGGCGTAAGAAGACAAGATCTCTACATCAAAACGCAATGTCGTTCATTACATTTAGTGTCACTAAACGACATCGTCTTTTCACGGTACACTAACTTCATCGGGATTTTATTGGTCAGGTTTTGTAGGCGAAACCGAAGTTGGAAGTATGGCGACGGAGATGGCGAGTAGTACGAGTTTCGAAATTTCTCAGTTTCAACACACCCCTTTTTACTGGTACATGTAAACCTAGTATTAGTACTGTTACGTTGAGCTCTTTTATAGTTATAGATGGAATTGGAATTCTTCTTTGGGTTAGGTCTAATTTTGTGGTTTTGACTTTAAACTTATGTAGTGAGGAGAATGTGTATATGCTTTGCAAGAAGCTCAAGGATATTGGTGTAGCAGATGCTGATGGGTCTGATCTTTTCGTTGCTTTTATTTCCAATGATAAGAAACAGGCAGCTATCTATTTGCTCTTCTAATGATTTTTCTTTTCCAGAAAAGAACGAAGTCTTTTGATTTCACGGAAAGAAGATGAAGAGATGGAAAATATGTGAATATTCTATATAAAATGTTGTCAAATTATCAATTATTTTAGCTGATTAATCAAAATGATGCTCTTAGTTAACTGCTTGTTTCACCTGATTGTAATTACTGGGTTGCACATTTACCTTTTGAACACAGGTCTCCTAGTACTCAATTCTTTTTTTTTTTTTTCCTTTTTGACAACGTTTATAGGTCCCATTGTGGTATCAAAAGGCTAGTATGAGAGCAGATGGGGCTGTCATATGGGATTATCACGTCATTTGCATACAGGTGAATGCTGACCTGTTTTTCTCAGTAAGGAGTATTTGTTTTGCTCATTAATGACAAAATATACCTAACGTTCATTTGATATATGCAGAGGAAAAGAGATACTGGCTCTGCTCCTTTAGTATGGGATTTGGATTCTAGTCTGCCCGTTCCTTCCACTTTAGCTACCTATCTAGCTGAAACCATCCGACCATCATTTAAGTTCTTCTCTGAGTATCAGAGGTACTATGAATCTTGTTATAAAGTTGCATAAATTGAAATTTTTTCTGGAAAGCAGATAGCATTTCCAATTGATGAAATACGGCTTTAGCTATAGAGCTTGTAATGGGCTCTTTGTTTGTGGTCTGAGGTTCAGCATAGTGGAAATGTTGTTGAAATTTCGTCTATTTTTCTTTTTTATTTTCAAAAGAAAAGGTTGTGAACAGTATCTCCCTGTGCATAACATTTGTGCTTCAATAAGAAATGGTTTATATTCTCCATATTAAGTAGTTAGTGCTCTGTTTTCACACACATATGGTGTTTAGTTACTTCCTAATTATCTGCATTAAGTTTAGGGGATGCGATTTTCATGATGGTTTTCTAACCCAATAACAGGTTTGTCTTTTTTGTGTTTATTGATCTCATTGTTCATCTGAGGTTGGTTTCAAGGTCTTATCTCGGTTAACACGTTAACATTTGTAGTTGCTTGACTGCTAACTAATCAGTTTAATATTTAAAATTGTTACTAAAGAACATCGTAAACTTTTCCATTTAGCATGTTTATGTTGGAGAAAAACTGGCGGATGTAAGCATGGAGAGTTACTTTTAATTTGCTTCATTTTCCAAATCCGGTTGGGTTAACGTCTAGTGTTATGATTCAGAGTAGTAACCTATTTCATCTAACTCATTTATGCGACTTTACGACGAAAATACGTTCTTTTCTCTCTGCGCATTCTATCAGAACTGATTTATGTGGTTACAACTTGCGTTTTCATGAAATTCAGATTCTTTCGGATTGTGCATGCTCCAGTATTCCTACGTTGGTTTTCGTCAAATAGAAGTCACATGAAAGATCCTACTGGGAATTGGATTGCTGAACCTCCCGCATATGATCCCATAGTTGCAGAGGGTAAAGCTTTTCACTGGTTGTCTACTTTTACCTTTGAAAATTAGTTTGTCATAAAAGGATCTTTTGAGTAGTATGGAACCTCATAATGGAAGTTTTGTCACTATTCAAGCACATTTATGTGCAATTTCATGATTAAGAGTCTGGAACTAATGAAGTTTGGCACATCTGTTACTCTCATGATGAGAGTTTGGAACAAATAAAGTAGGCTTTATAAGCGCCAACTATCTTAAAAGCATGATGCAAGCATGCTTCTTTGTAGTTGCATGATTCATGTTTGTTCTGGTTTTCATCTAGGTTTTTTTTCTTCAATGCCTGAATCCTCATGAGAAAAATTCATGCTAAAGAAATTCGATGTCACAATTGTATAGCACTGCACTTAGCCTGACTCATTGAGTAATAACGTCAATAAACTGAAAAAACAGACAAATTGGAGGAGCATGATCCTGTTATGCGGTTGCCTGTAATTCTTAAATAGAACATGGGGGCCTGTTAACCATCTTAGATGTCCATAGCTATAGTTGAATGCATTTCAGTGGGTATGATTGAACAAACACGTAAACTTGTCTTTCCTTTCTGTACAAGCAGATGGAACAGTGCACAATTTGAACGACTACATGGAGATCCATGCTTATGATGTGGTGGGAAATGTGGGAACAGACATGATAGTTTCATCATTGAGCCAGAAATTTGGCATGGTTATAGGTGTCAGTCAGGTAGAGGAGTTTTTTTCTAAAGTTTGGTGATGTACAAATGAAATGGATGAGGTTTCACATAAATGAGCTAGCTACATGTCATGATATAACAAGACCTTGCCTACTGATTGCGGAAATTATTAGTTAAAGTATCAACATAATCTCGTTCAAACCAAAAACAAATGCCGTACAACTGCAATGAATGTACTGCTAGTGTTCCATAACACAAATATATGAACGTTCCTTGACCTAGATGATAAGGCTGATAACAGACCATAAACCCACCAAATGTGAGATGAACTGCGACTGAATCAGATAATAAGGCTGATCGCAAAGGATGTTATCACTTGCAAAATCAAGTTTCATCTTCGCTGTCCGAGAGTAAACAATCTCGAATTTGCTGCCTGCAAGCAGAAAACCGTTACTATCATTTAGACAGGGACGGAAGGTATGTGCTGTCCCTTAAAATAAATTATCAAAGAGAAGAACATTGGGTGACAATCAAATAAATTAATAGAATAGAAGAGGATACAGTAGGAAATAAGGATATTGCTCTATCAGCACCGAACAGTCATAGCTTGCGAACTAGAGCTACAAAAGATGGCATGAAAAGATTGTATTCTGCACGCCAACATAGAAGTCACTATAATCCTTGTTTTCTAAAATTCTAAATGCAGGTCTGTAATAACTTCAGACAGTTTCTCACCTAAATAAACTGATATTACCATGGTTGCTACATTTTGCTCGGGAAACCAACTGCTGGGGTAGAAGCAAATAGAACTGCTCCATCAATGTGGGGTCCTTGGGTAGGATCTGAAACTTGCAGCCTGAGCAACAGCAAACATTAAATTTTGAACTTTGGGAACCATAATGATCACTCAAACTCAATAATTCAGAATTATCGAGTGGGCTATTGCAGATAGGACAAAAGAACTCGGAGGAAATAGACTCCTTGGGCTTCTGATTGTATCTCTTTATACGTCTTTGTGTAGCCAAAGGCATGTCGCAATCATTAATCTCAGGAATCCTGTTGAAATGGAATGCTTTAAGCTTCCCTGCAGTTCGAACAATTGTGGACTCTCGGGAAGGATTTTCTTCCTGAAATCCAAAGCCTCTCAGTGACTGTTGTTTAGCATTCACTTTGAAATAAAACAGTAACGGCGTTGTAACATAGTGATTCTTCCTACAAATTTACTTCTTATTTTGGTACATCAGAGACTTGGTTACAAATTTATGCAAAACCATTACAAACTTCAAGCAAATGAAAGTTACATCCATCAGTATGAATTTGATCCTGTAAAGAATGTGGTATATACTTCAAAAATAAATAATAGTCCACTTCAAGGGATGAGATAAAAGTGCAAAAGAAGTTTATTATCCAGAAATAAGAACTAATAACCTTTAATTTTGCAAGATTAATATTCCTTACCTGCAATAAAGTCACAAATGAAGAAACCAAACTATTGATTCCAGCATGACGACTGTTAAGCAACTCTACGGTCTTTAAACTGCCCTGCCGCGATAAGAACTGAACCATCATTACTGTAGTAGACAAAATCTTAAATCTTTACAGATATCTAAAGAATCATAGCATAAAAAAATGTTTTGATCTATAAGCTAAATGAAATTATCTGAATCACTAACCCATCAAGCCAGCATAGCAAGTTCAGCTCTTGTGCTGTACAGTCACGAAGTGGAAGTACCACTGGGATCTCCCATCTTGCATCCACATATTGAATATCTGCTGATAAAGAATATCCTTGGCCCTATGTTTTAAAATAAACATGCTTAATATAACTAAAGATGATTGCATCTCATAAATGTTTTTGATGGTCAAAACCAATGACAAAATATTACATCTATCCTATTTCCTTCAAGACAAAGAACAAGTTAGGTAAATGATTAGAATCTCTTCCCATACTAAATGTAATAAAATCCAAGAGTACCATTCTATCCGATTTCTTGAACTAAATTCCTATTTCTTCAACTAAATTCTTATATTTCTCAAGGTTTTAGGAGTTCTAGTACAACACACTTGAAGATTGTTTAATAGGTGCAATACAGTGAAAAATAGGAGTTGCAGAGAAATGATACCGTCCAAATTAAGTGGAAGCTTTTAGATAGTTACAAGTAGTCAAATAACATTCCCCATGATCCAAATCATACAAAAGGATCATGGGCTCCTGAAGGACCACCTTAGGTGATCCACCTTCCCTTGATTGCAACATGGCAAGTCAAGGTTTATCAGGAACCTGTCGTGCCAGCTGACTACAGTTTGAAGAAACCTCTAGAAGAAGGATGGTTTAAGTCTGTTATGCTAAAATGTCAATTGACAAGTTTCATGATGGGCGACAAACAATTCAATTCCAACTTGTGGAATATCTATTTTTACTTATGTAACAAATAAATCACAAAGTGTCATGAATGAATCCGGGAAAGAAGTAGAAAGTCCAACTAATTTTATGTTGCTTTAAAGTACCAAGCAAAAGTCTTCACTCATTTTCAGTAATGATTACCTTAGTTCACAGTTAACAGTACATGTAGGTTGGAACAATCAAAGTCACCTAATTCCAGAAACAGAGGGCACATTTAGATCCTGTTCTCTAGGACCATGACGAGCATCAATAAAGTCAGCCAATGTACATGAAAGGAATGGTTTCCAACTAAAAACATGCCTCTCCGGTGAAGAACATCTAGCAATTTTCCTCTTAATAATTGACCCCTTTCATTATGAAAACAAATGTCTACAACAAAATAATAAACCATAAAATATGTGCCACTTAAACAAACCTTCACTATTGATGAAATGACATGACAAGCAATACTTGATGTGCATGATCCTAGAATAAGCTTGTTGTACCCTTTTTCAGAAGCAACCTGCCATATTAACAAAATATTCTGCATGAGAAGCCACTTTTCATCTACATTAAATTGAATTCAGTGTCACACAGTGCAAACCTTTTGCAGGGCCAGCATGCGCAAATGCAGGATAAGATCTTCTTTTCCAGTTATATCATTGACAGCATCTAATAATTTTCCCAATCTATCCTTCCCATCACTATCTGAAGGGTAGATATCAGTTATTGGAACAATATGAAGTGGCTTTAGAGGTGGAGTTAGGTTATACACAATTGATTTGATTTCTTGGATTGCTTTATCATATTTGTTAGAAGCTACTGGATAGATTGCACTTTCATCAATAAATGCCACCCCAACACCAAACACTGGTAATGATCTATCCCTACTAGCCTCAAAATTCTTCTGTGCTCTGTGCTGCATCTCATGTACAAACTGTAGAACCACGCTGAAAAAAATCATTTTCATTCAGAATATGAATTAACCACTAAGAGCAACTTATCTGAAAAGAAATATCCCTCCATTAACCACAATAGAAACAAATTATAAATTTAAGTACCAGATAAAGAAACAATAATGGAATATGACGTGAATCAGAGTTACAGTGAATATGTATGCTGAAATAACAATGAAAGAGCAAACTATTGGTCCATGAAATGTTCCCAAGCAACAGGAAAGAAAGTCCAAGAACTAGTTTATGATTTCTATTCCAGGCTAGGATGCGTTACTTTATATCTAGAGAGCAATTTAAAGAGACGAAATGCACTCTTCTAAATAATCGGAAAACACAGGCATAGATAAAAAGGATGTTTAAACGCACAGAAGGGCAAACACCCTGATCACATAACATGTCCAAACTAAGGATAGGAAATAGCCAACCAACTCTTGTCAACACCTGACAACAGACCTTTAAAATCATAAAAGAGATTTATAAGATAACGACAAATGGGTCCATATAAGGCAAAATGAATTTTCCTTTGGGTACATTGGAAAGTAATCAATATCGAATCTTTACACAGTAAACCAAAAAGATACATCAAATTTAGAACGAAATAGAACAAAGAAGAAACCTTGAAGCAGAACCGCCGGAGAAGGCAACAAGGACATTATCAGAAGGAATAATCATAGCATGAGAAGTAATAGAAAGCCTGAACTTTCCATAAAGATTACTCCTAAAGCAATCCCCACAAAATTTCCCCGCATCTCCACCATTTTCACCGGAAGGAGAGCCACCAGCAGATATGGTTTGGTTCGTTTTGCACTTGACGCATGGATTTGGCTGCTCCCCTTCTACAGGTGTTGTATTTTTGCTAGCCTCTGTTGGAACCGTATCTCGTGGCTGTTCACCTTCGTTGTTGATGTTGTCTTCATTACTGAAGCAAGTGGACTGGCAAGCAGAAGAGTTGCAATCCATGGCGGAGCAAAGAAGCTTTTAGGTTTCTGCTCCTCGAACCCGCTCTTAGTGCTCGCTAATGGTCATTTTTTGTGCTGAGGCCCGCCTGAGGGTAACAGACTTGTGTTTATATTTTAAAGTCGGACAATAACAATAACAATCATATCATTTTTCATTAAAAAGAAAGAAAACTAACTCTTTATATTTTAGAGAAATGACAAATTAAATATTAAAAAATTAATTTAATATTGAATTTGTTATCTATTAATAACATCAGCAAAAATAAGGTTTTGAACTAATTTATATAAATTATAAAAAATAAAAATTAGAAGATTAATATTTTTTAAACATATTTTTAAGGTCAACCACAAAGCCTCTCAAATAATTTTATTAAATTTATTTCATGAAAATTTTTTATATTTTACAAAATTAATCCATCTATTATCATCGATGCAACACTTTTAGACATTTTAAATACACAACTGTCACATAAAGAATAAATTACAAAAATAATATATACCAAGTGATTTATTGATTTATCGTATCTACGTATTATTACTTATATTAAAAACATACTTGTATTATTTATTAAATTATTATGATCAAT
>JAOQMP010000004.1:24931333-24951155 GCA_027563575.1 Erythroxylum pedicellare
AAGACACTGAAAACTTTGATTAATTCTAATTATTGATATGATAACTAATTTAATTTTATATTTCAACTATTAAAAATTAAACTAAATTTCAAAAATATTACTAATAAATTGAAACATTTTGAAAATAATTTTCAAACCATTAGGAAATGCTTTCATAGATTTATTAAGAATTTAAATTTAATATAATTAAGAAAAATAAATTTAATGAAATTACAGGCACAAAATAAATTAAAAAATTTAAAAGGGCATGCAAGTGCCAAATTTTTTTGTTAGGTTTGACTATCAAGAATTGATCTCCAATAGTTTTGCACATATTAGGGTTTCTGTTAATCAAGGGAGAGCCTGGGAGCAACTGATAAAAGTTACTCCTTTATGATTAGAAGGTCACAAGTTCGAATAACAAAAATAATCTCTTTTTAAAAAATATAAGGAAAAAGTTATGTACATCGATAAACCTCCTCAGACCTTCGCAAAATAGGGAATCTTATGCAGTGGGTATACATAAAAAGGTCTGCTACTCGTCACTCTATTGCCTCTATCTCTTCTCAAGTGCTATTGTGCTCCTCCTCCTTTTGCTTCATATGGCTCCTTCTTCAAGGCTCGCTCTTCTTCCTTGGGCGACTTTTGTTAGTTAAAGCACCATCACTAGCATTGCTAATGTTAGTGATGGGACAAGGCTTCTACGCCTCTCCATCACTAATTCGCACAAGATATAACCGTAATATTCAAAACAGGAATTACATTCAACGTAGTTTTCCAAATATTCAATATGGGGTTCAAGCAATCAAATTTATTAAAAAAAATTAAAACTAATTTAAGATAGACACATGCAAAATCAAATATCCAAGAATTCCAAAACCATATTCAATGCAAAACACTACACAAGATTCCCAAAAATCAATATAAATATGAAAGAAAATTTCCAAAAATCTTGAAGCTTTGGGAGACATGTATAATTAATTAGTTAGTTTAATTAAGTCTGACGTGTATAAGTCTTAAGAGTATTTGTCTTATGTGATAAGCCACATTAGCAACGTTAACGAAGATACTAATGTCAAGTTAGGCTTTAAAAAAATTGAAAATTTGAGCATTTAATTTCCACTTTTTTAAGTCCAGGCCATAATTGCAAAATTGAGTAAAGTTTGAGATTCTTTTGTAATTAACCATTTTTATAGTTATGTAATGATATATAAAAAAACTTTATTTTTGAATATGAATTTATTAATTTAATTTTGACTTATCTCTTCATTTATTTTTACATATAAATGGAGGGAAGTTCAAGTACTCCTAATAAATTAACCATTTTAGGAAGAATCAATGATCCAACTTAGGCTTATACTAGATTGGTTCCTAGAATAAAGAATAATACAATTTGTTTATATTGTAATAAGCATTTGAAAGGTGGGGCAATACAAATTTAAAAAAGCATTTAGTTGGGATCAAAGATGACGTAAAGCATTATAAGAAACTCAACCATAATGTAAAATGACAAATGAAGACTTTGCTTAAAGAGTGTTAACATGAGAAAGATAGAAGTTAAAGATAAACCATAAAATTGATAGCAGAAGTTCATTCTTTGGTGGTTTGGATGATATTGGAGATGTTGAAGGGGGTGATATTCCTATCCAACAAGAAGGAAATGTTGTACCTAGTGTAAGGAAAAGAAGAAGTTAGGTGTCTAACATTTTTGCACCCCGAACAACTCCTATAGCTCAACCTTCAATCTATAATATCTTATAATCTAAAGAAGTGGCTTATAATATAGACATGAAAATGACTAAATGGTGGTATGACTTAGGTGTATCATTCAATGCCACCTAGTCTTATTATTACCAACATATAGTGGATACTATTGCTTTTTATGGTCCAAGATATAAGAGTCCTTCAATTGATGACAATAGAAGTAAACTTCTAAGCAACTTTGTTTATGAAATAAACAATTATTTGGGAAAAGACTAATGAGTTGGGAAATTTATAATTGTTCAATCATATGTGATGGTTGGAAAAATAAAAGACACGAGTCTATTATCAATTTTTAGTTTATTCTACTATGAGGACAATATTTCTGAAATCTATTGATGCATCTGACTTTGTTAAATATGCTAATACTCTATTTCAAATATTTGAGGAAGTTGTGAATGAAGTTAGACTAGAAAATATTGTTCAATTCTTTATTGAAAATGATTATGCTTATAAAGGAGCTGGGAAAGGAATGCAAAGCAAGTATAATTCTTTTTATTTGACTCTTTGTGCTGCATATTACACTGACTTGATGTTGGAAAATAGAAGAGGTGTTAGATATTTTCCTATCATTGATGAAACTATACAGAAAGTAAAAAACATAACTAAGTTTATCTATAATCATCCATGAATTCTGAATTTGATAAGAAAAGATTTAACCAATGGTAAGAATTTTTGTTGTCCTGCTATTACAAGATTTACGATTCCTTATCACTTCAGCATTTTATTCTAATGAAAAAGGAGTTGAAGAAAATATTTACAAGTGATAAGTAGGTCACATCTCATTATGTTAGGTCTAATGCTGGAGTGGAGGATTTTAGAATTATACTTGAAGATCATGAATTTTTGTCCCAATCTCAGTTTGTAATATAAGTTTATAAGCCTTTGGTAAAAATACTTCATCTGGTTGAAAGTGATGAAAAGATAACATTAGGTTATTTTTATGATACTATAGAGAGAGAGCGAAGGAAGTAATCAAGGTCAATCTAAAAATAAGTCTTTTTTGTACACATCTTATCTTGTAGTCGTTAATGAGAAATAAAAAGGCAACTTTACTCTATTGTTTGTTGCTAGGAAATTTTTGAATCCTAGGGAAGTTAATAAAGGAATGCTATTAACTATTACAATAATTGTTTTCTATAAGATGATGCGAAATCTTCTAAGCTTACAAATAGAGGTTTAGAAGGATGCTTTTGGTAGTTTTGGGATGTCCAATGCCATTCATCAAAGAGACATACTTAATTAAGATATATATGTTTTCACTTTTGTTACATGTTGAAAATTAATCATCATTTTATTTGTTTATAATATTGCTTTTATTGTCTTTCAGTTACTTAGTAGGATTAATTTAGAAGTGGTGTTCCAGAATTGCAAAAGTTTTCAATTCAAAATTTGAGTCAATGCATAAGTGAAATAAGGTGTGAAAGGAATTGAAGCATATTTGAATTCATTCATTCTAAGAAAGGAATAGATTTGAATACAAAGGATTGAATGACTAGGTCTTTATTCAATATAAATTAAAGCTTCAAGAAATGTATGTTATTATCATTATTAAGTTGAATATAATTTCTTGTAGTTTCTTAATAATTTAATTTTATTTGTTTGCTAGGACTTTTAATAGAATGAGTAGTTTTGTATATCCAATTTACCTTGACCATATTGATCTTTTGGCAGATTGGGCTTTTAGGGAATTGAGTTTAATAGATGAGATTGACTTGGAAGATAATCCTGGATGCGAAAGTATTGACATGTCATTTAGAGTGATGAATTTGAATTATAGTGATGATGGGACTCCTCTCAATAATGAGAATTTTTATACTAAATGAGAATTGAGGTCAATAAAATTTGAACGAAAATTTAATTGAATAAAGTTACAAAATTTTCATTTCTTCTCTTCTTTTAATTTTATTTGTACCTGATGCATATCTTAAATTCTATATATGTAATATAAATATAAAATTTTTAGCAGTAAATGTTTTTGTTCATATTTCACTTCTAGTTAGTTGTGTTTCTTGGCACGAACTCTAGTTGTAATACTTATGAAGTTATAGAATTCTTTAAGTTCTTTGTATTATCCTTAGTTTTATATTTGTATGATTATTAAACAATTTTTTATATTAATTGGGGTTATTGTTTATAAGTGAAATATATGAAAAGTAATATTAATAAAAATAAATATATTAGTATTATTTTAAAATTATATTATTATAATTTTTAAAAATAGGGTTCGGGTAAAATTATAAATTATATAACACAACATATTGAGGGACTATTTTGTAATATTAAAAAAATTTAGGAACCATTTTCTAAATTTTAAAATTAGCTAAAATGATACTCCGTATTGACCAATACTAGTACAGTATCGTACAAGAACCAAATTTGGTACTAGTACTGGTACCATATTCATAAAATTGCTATTAGTAGATAAGCAAATTCATCCAAGTCCTTCAATAGAGACTTTTTATTTTGCACATATTGTAAAAAGCATCATCACATGAGGGAAAGGTGTTAGAAACTTTATGGTAGGCCTTTAACAAATAAAAAATGCAAATGATATAGGAAAGACACATTTAGCTAACACTCCTCTTACTAATGAAAGAGATTTACAAAGTTCAACGTCAGAATTAAACAAGAAAGAGATGAAGAAATTAAAGAATTTTGTTTCGGATCTTTTGAGATTCCATCCTTGACAGGTGCATACTCACTAGCATTTAGAATATCACTTCCTCCTCTTATGTTTCTAATGTCACGGAAAAAATTTCCTCAATAGTGTAGGTAACTAATTTTGGGGCCATAGATCACTTGATATGTTCCTCCAAATATTTCACTTCTTATGCTCTTTGTTCTATCCATTAAAAGATAATCATAGTTAATGAGTCTACTCTCACATTAATAGGTTAAGGGAATATTTACATAAATCAATTTCTTACATTAAGAGATGTTCTTCATGTTCTTAAGTTATTTACAAACCTTATTTCTATTAAAAAGTCACTAGAGATTCCAATTCCAAATTAACATTCTTACTTTTATATTATAAGTTTCATAAATAGAACATAAAAAAGAAGATTGGAAGTGTTAGTGAGACGAATGGGCTTTATTACTTGGAAGACCAACATGGAAGATCATTTGAGAATTCCTTACTAACATCATTTCTTTCTGAGCTTATTATGCCAAATAAGGAAAAAGTTTGGCTTTATGATTGTCATTTAGGTTACCCATTTGTTACTATTCTTAAGTTGATGATTCCTTCATTTTTTAATGGGTTAGCTATTGACTCCTCTTTTCATTGTCATGACTGTGAACTTGTAAAGTATAAACATGCTTCCTTTTTCTCTATATAATATAAGAACCCTTCTTCCTTTTCCCTTTATTCATAGTGATATTTGGGACTCCTCTTTGGTTCTAAATATTTCTGAAGCTAAGTGGTTTATCTCATTTGTTGATGATTGTACTAGAGTAATATAAATCTACCTTTTAAAAGATAAATATGATGTTAGTTTTGTTTTCCTAAATTTTTCAACATAATCAAATCTTAATTTGATGTAAATATTAAGTATTTTTTATAATTCCAAAGATTACTTTAATCAAAATCTCTTCATTTAAAAAAAGATGAAGGAATCATTCATAATATTGTTGTGTTAGCACCCTCAACAAACAGGATAGCTGAATGATAAATGGTTACCTTCTAAATATCATAGGAGTATTAGTGTTCCATAAAATGTTCCCAAACATTATTAGCAAGAAGTAGTCTTGCATGTAGTTCAACTCATTAATAGACTTCTAACAAGGGTCCTTAATTTCAAAAGTCTAATTTATATTTTAAAAAATGTCTTCTTAAATCTTAGTGCCTCAAACAACATTATTCTTGAGATCTTTCGCATATTGATTTTATTCATATTCATTCTAAACATAAGGAAAAACTTGATCCAAGTTCTCTTCAATGCATTTTTATTGGGTATTCTTATACAAAAAAGGGATATAAATTTTCCATCCACCTAGTAGAAAAATTTTTATTTTAACAAATGTTATGCTTGATGAAACTGAGTTTTTTTAAAAGTATTCATATCTTTAGGGGGAGACCTCAAATGAAGATATAACAACAGACCTACTTTTTCTTGATTTTTCTACTTAGCCTATTCAGCCTATTCCTTTCAAGTCAACACTAGTTATCGAGTTGCCTAAGTTGTGTGGAATGATGTAGGTTAAGGAAGAACAAGTTCGACAGTTGTGGGTTTATTCTATAAGGCAAACATAAATCCCTTAACATGTGCACATATAATCTACTTCTCTAATACCTATTGAAACCCTAAAATAAGTTCCAAACCTATTGAGGCTATCACATACAAATTGACCCTCTCAACCAACTAACAAACTTGAGTAATCAAATGATATTGACCTAATAATCGCTCTTAGGAAATGACTAAAACTTGCACAAAATATCCATTTCACCTATTTATGACTTACCAAAAGCTATTCCAAATTCATAAGTCTTCATTAACAATCTTCGCACTTCTTTTACTATGAGAAATCTATCTAAGAAATTAGGAAACAAAAAGAAGGATGTTATGAAAGTGGAGATGGAAGCTCTAGAAAAAACAAAATTTTTTTGGGTTAAATTGTCAAAAGAGAAGAAGCTAGTTAGATATAAATCGATTCTCATCGTCAACTACAAGTTCGTTGATTATATAAAAAAGATATAGGACAAGAATTGTCACCAAATGGTACAATCAAACCTACTATTGATTATCCTAAGACATTCTCTATAGTTGCTACGATGAATACATTATTAGTGTTATAATTATTGATTAACAATTTAAGGTGGAACTTACAAAATTTTAATGTAAAAAGCACTTTTCTTCATTATAATTTATAAAAGAAAAATTATATGGAAGTTCCTCCTAGTTTTGTAACTAAATAAGGAATGATATGAAAGTTATAGAAAACTTTTTTACAAACTTAAGCAATCATCGAGAGCTTGGTGTAGAAGATTCTTTAAAGTAATGACTATCATAGAGTATAAATAAAATCAAGGAGATCGTACGTTATTTATAAGACACTTAAAAGTTAAGGAGAGTTACAAAGTTACTAGTATATGTGAATGATATCATAGTAACATGTAATAATATAGAGGATAAACACTATTTAAAAGAGTGTATAGTAAGAGATTTTGACAACAAGGAACTTAGAAACTTATAATACTTTATAGATATTGAACTGGTACATCTGAAATCTTTATTTCAAAACAAAAGTTCATGCTTGAATTATTAAAAGAGATAGGTTGGTTAGCATGTAAGCCAATTGATACTCCCATTATGTTCAACCATAGATTATGGATGCTTTGGATGATTCCAAAATAGATAAAGGTTCTTATTACAAACTTGTTGAGAAGCTAATTTATTTAGTAAATAAAATACCAGATATTGGATTTGTTATGAGCATTGTCATTTAATTTATGCACAATCTCAAAGAAATGTATGCCAAGACAATATATCAAATTTTACAATACTTGAAAGGTAACCGTAGGAAAGGAATCTTGTTCAAGAAAGGAGAAAGTATGACTTTAGAGGCCTGTAATGAAACTGATTATGTTAGTTCTTTAGTTAACAAAAGATTAACCACTGGCTATTGCACTAGCTTAGGCATTAATCTTTTAACATAGAAGAGTAAAAAAGTAGAACTTAATAGCTAGCTCAAGAGTAAAATCTAAGTTTAGGTCGATGGCACATGGAACTGAGTTACTATGGTTAGAAATATTTTTTTGAAGATTAGAAAATAAAATGGGAAGGCCAAATGAGATTATAATATGCCAAAAAATAGCAATTAGTATTAAAGATAACCTTGTGAAACATAATCAAACAAAACATATTGATATTTATAGGCATTTTATTAAAGAAAAACTAGATAGTAGCTTTATGTGAACTTTATTCTTGAAAAACTAGATAGTAGCTTTATCTGAACTTTATTCTTCTAAGAAAAAGTTCAATTAGAAATTGTATTCACAAAAGGATTGTTAAGTCCTATGTTTTGAGAAATTGTTAGCAAACTTAGAATGGAAGATATCTACTCACTAGCTCGAGGGGGAGTGTCAAATAATGTGTTTTGTGTGGTATTTAATATAGGTAATATTGTGATTCTAAAGGATTTAGTGTAATCTACGATCTTTAGAAAATTTTTTAAATGTATATACTAGTTATGAAGTAAATATTTGATAAAGATTAACCTCCCATTTACAGGGGTTGTTTGGTTAGTATATATATATGTCCATATATATAGACCATCAGTATGAATGAGAAGTTTGTCCAGTTTTGTGACAGTTATTGGATTAACTCTATTGTCAAATTAAATTTCAATTTTAACAAAACTATGATTTATTTATACTTCCAATCTAACATACTATTGATGAGGATTTAGAGATTTTATAGAGAGTATGTTTTTTTCTTCCTTTTCTTAGTCTACCTAATTAGGTACGCCTTTTCTGCCTTAGTGTTTTAAGGTTTCCTTTTTAGAAATCCTTTATGTTGTTCAAATGCTTGTATTGATGCTTTCCTCAGCTTCTGTTCCTCTTACTTCCACCCAAATTCTAATTGAGGGTTCTTAAAATTTGGTTACTTATACTAAAGAATATCCTTTATTTTAAAAAGGAGTTGTTTTAAGTGCCACTATCTATCCAAGGACAACTTTGTCGGAGTTCGTAGGGCGTGATGGTATCTCTAGCTTTACTCTATGAAAGGATATTTTGGTTATTGAATTGTTATATGTTCTACTTACTTGGTCATTTTCATCATTTATAAAAGAACCTTCTTTCTTGTAGTGGAAAAATGGGAATTGTCAAATTGTCTAAAACATATAATAGAAAGTGTATTTATTAATGAAGCTGATTTGTTCATCTTTAAGTTTAGCTAGGAAACTAGGAATGAACATAATCTTAGAATTGAGACTATGGCATAGAGGTCATCCAATTTTTTTTAAAGAAATGGAACCCATTAATAAACTTGATAAGGAAAATGATTCCATTACCCCATTTGTTCATAAAAGAAATTGTGTTAGTTACCAATGTAAGCCCTTAGTGGGTAAGAGAAAGGCTTACTGAAAAGAAGTTCTCCAAAGGGAATTATTTTGAGTTAATGGGTAAATCTAGTCCATCATTTGTTATTTCCTCTAAAGAGATTCAATCTCAACCAAGCCCTTTTTCATGTTCAATAGATAATAATGACAACTTTCCCTTCTATTTGGCCCTTGTTGATAACAAAACCATTATAAAAGCTTACACCATAGTGGACTTAAAACTGTTTAAACCAAAACTATTCTAAAAGTTGAACCATTTTAGATTTATGTTAAGCTAATTCTTCTTTCATAGTGGAAAAGTCCCCTAATAAGGCTATCACAAGCTTGATGAATTGTTTTTTCTTTTCTCTTCTAAAAGACTAATCCATTTTAGCCAATTTTAATTTAAAATTAAGGTTGGACAAGACAGATGTTGTTAAAATTATTCAACCTAAAAAAAAGAAAAATAGATAGTTAAAAAGATCAAGAAGAAAGATTTTAATGGAAGGTTCATCCCCTCTCCATCATCTTCATGCTTGATTGGTATATTAAGAGCCTTAATAGCATATAGTAGTTAAAGACTATCTTCATGTTCGTAAGTCTCATATTTTTTTCCTTAGTAAAACTAAAATTATATTTCTTCTTTCTCCTATTTTCTTAATAGAACTTGGTACTTATCTCACTTCCATAAATTTAGAATATTAGTAGCTTGGAACCTCCCATTTTCTATAACTAAATGATTTATATGAAATTCTCTTTTCATCACCATCCCCCAGCATTCTATTTGTCACTTTTATTTTTGCCTTAAATAACTATTAATATAGTCTTGGCTCTTTTATAACTAAACTTTGGATTGCTACTAGTGATTTCAATACTCATCTCTCTCCAAAAGAATCAAAGTCCTCCTAAGAAAAATAGGATCAGAGTATGCAGGATGTTGGTAATTGTTTTAGTTACCTCTTTTTGAGTGATATCCATTACACTAGTAAGTTCTTTATATAGTCTAATAAGCAACTACTGAGAGTATTTATATAAAGGAATCTAGATAAATCCCTAATTAATCCTTGATGGATACATATTTTCTCTTTTTGTTAGGCAAATTTTGATGCTCATAAAGTAGACCATTCCTATATCCTTATCTCAATGTACATTAACTCTTAGTTTAGGAGAGTGCCTTTTAAGTTTCATAAATTCCTCTCCAAGTGTGAGCAATTCCTTCTAACTATAGTAACTACTTGGAACATTAATTTTAGGATAGCCCTAATGTTTACCTATGTGGAAAAACTTAAGGATGTTAAGGAATCTCTTAAGGAATGAAGAGTAATGAGACACTTTTGCAATGAACAAGAGGGTCAAATTTAATTTTAATAATTGTCAAAATCTTCTATCTTTAGTTCTCTAGGATGTAAGCTTAAGAGCATATGAGAAAATTGAAATTAACTCTTATATACTTGTCATGAATAATTATCACCCTCTTCTAAAGAAAAAGATAAGAGTCAATTGGCATAGAGATGGGGATTAGAATATTGCCTTCTTGCACAACTGCTTATTGGATAGAAGAAAGCATAATAAGATGATTGCCCTAAAGGGTGGAGAAAATAATTTGGTTACATCACAACTTTGACTTAAAACCATGTCTTTTAACTATTTTAATGAGTGTTTGCAACCTAATTCTTCTTCTTCTAGCAAATCCTTCTCTTTGTTAGGTCTAAATTTTTTCCAGCTTGTACCAAACCATGTTGAGTTGCTTTGCAATCCTTTTAGTAAGGACTTGATGTCAAGACAACTCTGTTTTCTCTCCACCTTTGTGAAGATCTAAAACTAAACAATTTCAATGCTTATATTTTTCTTAAAAAATAGAGAATTTGTTGGCGAAGATATCTCTATAACCATCTTGAAAATTTTTAATGGTAAAATGTTAGGATAGATTAATTGTAAATTTATAGGTCATATCCGTAAATTCTTAAAACCTTACCTTTACATGGGTTAAGATTTATTTGATGTTGTAATATAATTTAAAAGATTATCTCTAAAAACTTATTGGGAATGTTTTGAAGCAAGTAGTCTCCAATATCATTAGTCCCACGTAAACTGCTTTAATTGCTAAGAAACAAATTAGCGACAATATTATGCTTACCTAAGAACCGACGAGGGATTACCATAAAGTTAAAGGTGCGAAAGGTAAGTGTCAAAAATTAAATTTAAGAGTAACTCCTGGTTCATTGAAATAAAACTTATATTGGAGACTCTTAGAGCATTTGATTTTTTTGAATTATTCATTATATGGATATCCATAACTTCTTATGTTAGACCTGTTAATGGTGATTCCATTAAATGACAAGCTTCATTGCTTGTAGCTTGTCATACAATATTCTTTGCAACTCCGATCTTGAAAGTTGCGAACACCTTTACTTCGGAAAGGCAACTTGCATAATTCACTCTTTTGCATCTTTGTGACTCCAAATTGCAGCCCTAAGGATTTGGTTGAAGTCATAAATTCGGCTATCTGACTCAATCCTGATCAACATCCCGACCTCTCTTCAAAAGTGGATAATTGCCACATTGATTGCACGCTTCGGGGCGCACGAAGCCTGTAAAGATAGGTGGTAATTCAGATCATTGGACACACAATATCCTAGTCCTCGCCTTGGTCCAGTTTAATCTTCTGCAAAACTGAAAGACGAGGGGGACGATCCCTCTGACCATTTAACTTTGTTTTGTCTTGAAGTTGTTAATTCTTTTCGGCTTTCTTGTATTTGGGCTTCTGCTGAAATAGTATATGCACCCATTGTTGTTTTTTCGGCTATTAATACATTATTAATTACCCAAACAAGCATACTATTAGTGAGGGGTTGTGGATGATTTCCAAGTCAACAATTTAATTTGACTGAGTTAACAAAACAGAACGTATATATAATATCAAAGGAAAATAAATTAACTAATCTTTTTGGAAAAGATAATATTGACACATAAGCATCTCTCGATTTGGGGAAGTGATGAAGTCGATGGGTTTGTTTTGTACACTTTTCAACCAGCAACACCCTTAACGTCTCACAGTTCCTACTTGTCTCATCAGTAGTATTGTCTTTACGTATATGGTTATGAAAATATAGGCTATTTCAGTTATACTAAAGTTGCATGGAACTCATAACATTTTTCAACTGTTTCTTCACATTCTTTGAGTACACACACTTGATGCTGAAAAGAACTTTAATGAGTTTGAGCGTTGAGTGAGTGCTTTCGGTCATGTCTGCCATGCCATCATTCCCAAAACCCTTTCTGGTCAACAGCGTAAAGTTAGCAAGAAGATGGTTCGATGCTCCCATTCTATTCTCTTTTGCATGCAAATTGAAATTTATAGAAGTCGCAAACTTTTACCGCTACCCAGTTCTCTGACCCTTGTATTTTGCACTTTCGTTTATCATCCATGGGTCGGGTTGGGGTTCGAACTTAATATTTGTGCCTCTTTTTATTTTTCGATTTTTACATTTTATTGCAAGAAATTAAATGGTATCATCCATTTCGTATCTTCTCCTACTACTTTAAATACAAGTAATATATTTGGTATTCATTTTAGCATTATTACAATAAACTATATATCAGAAATTATTTCAGATAATTTTTTAAATTTATAAAATAAAATTTCAATTTTATGTAATTAAAATGTATTCTTCTATTATATTAATTTTAATATTAAATAACCAAATAATTTTTATTTATATAATGATAAATTTTAAAATAAAATCAAAATTATTTCATATGTTAAAAGTAAATTAAACTTACCTAATTTTTACACACAATAAATATTTAAACATAAAAATATTTTTAGTTTAATAGATCAAATTTTCTTAATTTACAAATTCGATTCAAATTGGTTTCAGTGTATATGGTAGTCGAAATTCCAAACACTGCTTTTAATATTAAAATTATAGATAGAAATTATGTCGTTTTTAAGAACTACGGAAATATATATATATATGAAATTATGTCGTTTTTAAGAACTACGGAAATATATATATATATGATGTTGTTTTAAAAACTAATTATATACATTACGGAAAAACAGGCGTGCTGCCAAGCGTCATGGTCACCTTTGCACCGTCTAGGGCATCCTTTTCTTGTTGGCCAGCCACAAAAGCTTACCGAAAGCTAATTAGTGACTTCAGAAGTACGAATTAGTAATAAGCTTATATATTTTGTTGACCACATAATTTTAATCATTTGAAAAAGAAAGGTTGTGCTCACATGTCATCATTTATTACTATTTCGTATAATTTAATATATGAAAACCTTTAGGAGGTTTTTAAATTTTCAAAATCGAATTAACAAGTAACTGATTTAATAGTATATTAAAATTATATAAATTAAAAATCAAGAAATTTATTTTAAACGAATCAACTTAAATTCTTCTTAATGCCACCATCAATTAAAATTATACATGTCAAAATTAGGAAGTTCATTTTATTAAATGATCAATCTATCAATAATTTCATTTTTTTTTCTTCTTATTAGGATATAATTTTTATTCTCAATTTTGTATTTTTATACACTTCTTTTACATGTAGCTTTTCATTTTCAAGCATGCTTTACTTGATTGGTGGATTTTTTAACCCATCTCATTATTTTATTGATGAAACATTAGTGTTAAAATATTTTAATTATTTTTACCGTATAAAAAAGAAGTAAGAAGTACCCTTTCTTTTTCCATAATTGTTTTGCTTATCAATTTTTATGTTCTTTAAATGGATTCATAATAAAAGATAATACCTATGGTAAATACATGAATGATTATAGAACTTTTCTTCTATTTACATGCTATTTACATGAATTCTACAAACTTTTATACATGATATTAAAAAGAATCCTTTTGGTGAGTGAACTATATAAAGAATTTCAAGAAACATCATTGATTCTAAATTGCATGAACATGAAAACAATGAAAAAGAAGGTACATGAGTATGGAGATGATGAAGAAGAATTCATGATCTTGGATTATGAACTTTTATACATTAGGAATGAATCTTATTTATGTATTAGGCATGACTCTCATTTTAGCATATGATTTTTATAAATTAAAGGTGAAAATTATGTTAAAGCTCATAAGAAGCAAGGGTACAAAGAAAGGTCTTTAGGCCTAGATTACAAGCTTAACAAAAGCTTTGTTCCCAGCTGAAAATTGTTTGCATAAGTTAGCAAAAGTATAATCTTCAAACTATATTAATTATTACTGGAGAGCTTAAAAGAGCAGGGAAGAAATAAGTTTATTTTAGCAGGTTTCATCTCAATTTCATCTCATTTCCTCATGATTTTTTGTAGAGTAAGGTTTTCTTTAACCAATTTAGACTATTATTGAGAAAAATAGTAATGTTTGTTGATGTTTCCCCATGGTTTTAAGCATTCTCCCTCCAAAATACATAGATGGAGTAGCTAAAATCCGTTTTGAAAATTTCCAAGTTCCCTTTTGTGTTATAGATTAGTTTGCTTGCCTATTTTTACTAGGTTGTCCTAACTTGTTGTTACACATCTTGAGCGATATCTTGCTTGTAAATGTTTCCACATTTTTGCAAAGTATTGATACTCAAAAAAGAGATGTGAAATATTTCCATCCACCATCTTACGTAACTCACACCTCAAGCATAGGCTAATCTTGATTTTATCATTGGTTTTCAGCCTTTTTTTGCAACTAAATATAAGATGAATGAGGTCTTTGGTGTATTTGATTTTGATCATACTAGTTTTTCAATTTCACTTTCTGTTGATGTTCTTTGAGCAAGTATATGCATGACTTATTTGTGAACTTTCTTCATCTATACATAAGTCATATAATGTGATCAGATCTATCAACATTTGGCATCTAGCTTGGGAGGTTGTCTTTGACAATTAAGAATCCTCTCGAATTACATTGTTATTGGTTACCTCCAATATAACGTCCTTATTCATTAGGTATTTAAAAGTTTAAGCCTTAAGGATCCTATGCAAATTTTCCAATCTACTCTAATTGTCAAACCAAAACTAGTTGTCATGGCTATTGCTTATTATTTCTTTTAAATATAGCCTTATAGGTTCTCTTTGCCTTAACACCTAGTGACGGTTTATGAATGATTTGACTTTTCTTTCAAATTCTATAAATTAGTAACTTCTAAATGATGTCACCCATATTTAGTCCTTATCATTAAACAACTTCCATATTCTTTTGATAATGAGAATTTTGTTCATTGCTTATAGTTTAATAAGTCTTAAGCCTCCTTTTTTCTTTAAAACACAATTGTCTGACTATTTCACCTTAGTTTTCCTTCCTTGTTTTTAGATCTCTAGATTATATGAATTTTTTTATAATCTTCTTGATAGCTTTTACTAATTTTGTAGGAAGCATGATTTGCATATTATTAAGTACTGAACTCATAAGATGCAATCAAAATAAGCGTTTATTCTATCAATTGGTAATGCTTTTGCTAATTGCATCAAAGAGCGATAATCTTTGTATGCTACTCTCCTTGTACTAATTGGTATGCATAAGTACTTAAAAAGGACTTAGTGAAGTTGGCATCTTGATATTCTTGACAATTACTTAACTAAAGTGATCGAGCCTATAGAAACATAGAGTTTGCTCTTAGAGTAGTTAATGCTTAGGCCATACGTTTTCTTAAATTCTTGTAGGGAATTCACCAAGATTTCCATTGAATGCTTATGAGCCCTTCTTAGTAGCTATAAATCATTAACAAAAGCATGAATAAAAAGTTTGGCTTCCTTGCATTTACTATGATATATGAAATCATACTTTTCTTAATATTGTAAGAGATTATATTAGTTAAGACCTCTATGTATAAGGAAAAAAAAAGGTAAGGATAGGAGGTTCCCTTGCCTCAAACCTTTGGCTCCATTGAATATCTTAGTTGGTTCTCCATTTATAATAACGCCAAATGAAGTAGGAGCGACACATTGATGGTTGTGTTCTATAAAAGACTTAGGAACACCAAACACTTTAAGGCAATTTAATACAAATTCCTACTCTATATAATCAAATGCCTTACAAAAATCAAATTTTAAAGCATAACTTTTAATGGATTTCTTATAGGTTATCTTTAATGCTTACAGTGATAGTTCTTAAGTAGGTATTGGATGACTAGTAGGATATCTCTAGTGCTTCTTTTTTTGATAAATAAATTTTGACTTGGGTTCATTGTATTCTTTTGGTCTCCTTCTTATCTTTTTGTAAGCATATTTAAGACAATTTTGTGAACTACATTACAATAAGAGGTTGTCCTAAATTCATATAATGTAGCTAGGTTAGCAATCTTAGAAACTAGCTAGATGTAAGTTTTGTTCAACTCCTTTAACATTCTTCTATTTAATAAGAATTCTAATATAGCTTTTGTGACCATATTCTAAACCTCATTCTAAATTTTTTCTAAAATAATAGAGCATTGTAACCATCTAGGTTTGGGTTTTTAGGGTCCATATTGAATATAACTTCCTCAAAGTCAGCTCTGGTAAAAGGCCTCTCAAGGTATGTAACTAGAGTTTAACCGATCAAAGCTTGGATGAACTGTCTGATGTTCTAAAATTGGTAGTTCTATTAGTGGATTCATCAAAGATGCCTTTGAAACATATGAATACAAGCTTTTTGATATCCTCCTACCTTATGGTGGGGTTCCCTAATTGATCATGCAATATAGTAACTTTGTTCCTATTTCTTTTGTATTAGATTAAGCTATAATAGAATTTGTTATTTTTATCTCCTCCTTGAGCTAAAGTATTTTTTATTGTTACAAGCTTTAAAGGGCTCGAGTATAATTGTCTAACTTTTAGTAGCTCTTTGCCCTCCTTTATTTGCTGAGTAATAGAGTTCTTTTTGCACTCCAGTGATATGTTCTATTATCCAATTGACAACAAATTTTGTATCTAGATAGAGTGACTTGTTAAAGATAATTAATTCCTTTTTTATTCCCTCAACCTTAGCATGCAGAAGAAGGCCTTATAACCCTTAAATTCCCTACGTGTACTTATTCTTTATTGCTTCTACGTATCTTGGAGCATTGAGAGATAATTATTAAATCGAAAGGGAGATTTAGTAGTTTTCCCATTGATAAGATTAGTCAACTCAATATGTGAGTGATATGAGTTTATATAGTTTCCAAAGTAAGTTGAGCTAAAGGAAAATTTTCATAATCCATTTATAACCAACCATTGGTAGATTTAACTTATTCCTTATTCTCCATTGACGCTCTTATTTATTGCGCCAAGTGTAGAACTAAACCCCAACTCATGTCAATTACCCTAATTTTTTCCATATAAGTCCCTTCCAGCTAGACGTGATTCCTCCTTGAACTTTTAACCTCTTAAGAAAACATTATAATATTGAAATCCTTTATAACAATCCAAAAATGTTTGTTCCTTAAATCAATTCCTTACAATTCATTCTACATGATACTTTTTTGGAAAGCTAATTTTATTGAATAAACAATTGAGACATTGATACGAGCGGGATAGTTAGCCATGCTAATTGTCATATACATAATCTAATCAGTGGAGAAGGAATGGAGAACTTGTATTTTATTCTTATTAAAAGCTACATAATTTCTTCCATTATAATGATGTTGGTAATTTGTAATTACGGACAACGCGTCTTAACAGTAGTCAAAATAAATTAGACTACTACTATAATAGTGGTGAGTTTAGGTTAATTCCACAGAGAGTGTGTGTAAAGTTGTTGAAATGAAATTAATCAGTGTTTAGGTTAAGGGGTTTTGGATTTTGGAAATAAGAAAATAAAATAAAGCTAGACTAATAAAAACATGCAAAAAAATGATAAAAGTTGGAAATTCGGTAGGGACCCAGTTCTTTGGTTCAATCTCAGCCTACACCCTAATTAAACATATCTCATTGATTTATTAATCTCAAACCTCTCCTAACAACTACTAATCTTGGGTTAATAATTAACCTAATTTTCCCCTTAGGTAGTTTTAATCAATATATGATCATTAATTAAACCTAATTATCAAATAAACTAAAATACGATCTCTAGATTTAGTTAGAAAGTTAAGAAAACTGATTAATCAAGACAACAACTACATACTATGCGTCATTTAACCTAGGATGTGTTATCCTTATTGATTACGAATCATTAGTCACTACACATGAATTTCAACATAACAATTATGGATTATATTGAAATTCTAGCAATGGCTTTGCAAATAAACGATTCAATGAACACATTAAAATCAACTTTTTACAATACCTAATGGGTTCATACATAAATAAACGAAAAATAACGAGAATATGATTATCCACACACAAAACCAAAGTCAATTAACATAAGATAATACAATCAATTTCTAATGAGAGAAAGAAATAGTAAAAATGGTGACATATACTTAACCCGGGTCGTCGGTGTTGATGTCACCTCTGAACCGGCATCGGGATGTTACCCCTCCACGAGTCTCCAAATTCATACCTTTTCCCTTTAAAAAATGTCTCACTGAAACACCTTCTCAGCTCTTTCTCATGCTCCTCCTTTCCTCTGCACTATTGTTCTCTTTTCTGATTTATTGGTTGGTCCACCTATACTGTTCACACCCTCTTTTACCCTATCTGTTACTGTGCATTTTTAATTAAAACGCTCCCTACGTCTGTGTTGAACATAGACATTCTAGTTTATTGCTGCACGGTTTCGGCCTTAGCGTGCTTGTCTGCTGTTGTGTCATTTTCTCTCTATGCTTCCATTTGCTGCGTTGCTTTTTGCTCCTAGTTGCTCCTTACTTCTGTGCTGAGTTTTGGCCTTGGCATGCTTCCTATCTGCTAAAATGCTAATTGCTTTCTCCAATTTTTTTATTCATGGACCATTAAATTCACGTAGTTGTATGGCAACATACGCAACCATTTGCAACTTTGATTTTTCTTTTTTGTGTTTCCATCTTTCTTGTCCTTTAATTTTCTTCTTCTTGCTCCATGAAGAGAAGTGAAAATCAATAATTAAAAAATGGTCCAAATATCATGCTTTTGACTCATTTTAACTTCTTTGCTTTCGAATTGTGCCTAAAAATCACATATGAGTCAAAGTGAGTAACTTAAGTAATTTCATATCAATAATCACTTAGTGTTATAAAATAATTTCATAGTCAATTAAGCACCTATCAATTTCCTCCAAACTTAGCTTTTGGCTACCTATGAGCAAAACATTATAGTTAAAGTCAAGGGCCTAAAAACATTTACTCAATTCCCATGTGTTCTAAGAATATATAATCATAAACAAAGATGAATGACTTTAAAAAATCATAACAAGAAGTCAACATTCCAAACTTTTACTCATGATCAATCAACATTGATCATCTTGAAAAACTGAGCAATCTAATGGTAGACTCAGAAAATGTGTTTAACTAAAATATATCCATAGGTATACTCAACACCCTTCATGATCATGTCATTACAAAACTTTGCATATCATTTCATTTCTCTACCACTAATGTTCTCATTCAAAATCATGAATCAAAAGACTTTTCAAGGTTGTAATGTGGGTAAAGGTAAGGTGAGATGTATTAGGGTCAAGTAACTTGAAAGTCATTAAGCTTCGTGAAACAAAGCAACATTTAGTGTGACATCAAGTGCACAAATTAACACTTATAAAAACTGGGTATTGTCAGCTATGACAAATGCAACATTTATATTTCATAACTCAATTCAGCTCACACACACAAATCATATGAAGCATATACCAATATGAAGGAGTCACTCATACAATTGATAACAATACATTGAAACCACAAAAGAGTTAACCTTTGAAGCCAACATCTACCTCATATTCAACATACTCTAATAATACATTCATTACAACTTTAGGAGGTTGCATTAGTCATAAACAACTTTTCAACACATGTGCAATTCCTCCTTGATACATTTATTTAAACATTTTTTCTTTTTCTTATCTCTTTCTCTTTTTCTTTTTCTTATCTCTTTTCTTTCTTTCTTTTCCTTTCTTTTCTTTTCTTTTATAAAAATTGAAAGAAGCTACATTAACATGGGAATTTTATTGATATTACAT
>JAOQMP010000004.1:24956076-24990681 GCA_027563575.1 Erythroxylum pedicellare
GAACATTTGTGATTGTTGAGTTTGTGGATATACAAAATTCTAAGTGTGGGGGTGTACATATGTGAGGGTTGGTTATAATGTTGGGACGTCATTTTATATCTTATCATTGAAATTCACATATTGATGTAGTTTATTTTATTTTATTTATAAGGAAAAGAAAGAAAAAAAGAAAAAAAAGAAAAAAAAAGAAAATGAAAAGGAAAGAAAGAAGAAAAAGAAAAAAATGAAAAAATGAATGTATCAAGGAGGAATTGCATATGTGTTGAAAACTTGTTTATGATTTATGCATCTTCCTCGAGTTGTAATGAATGTGTTATTTGATTATGTTGAATATGAGGTAGATGTTGTCTTAGAAGGTTCACTCTTGTGATTTCAATTAGTTGTTGGCATAAATAGTATGAGTGATTCCTTCGGATCGGTATATGCTTCATGTGGTTTGTGTATGAGAGCTGAATGGGGTTATGAAATGTAAATGTTGCATTCATCATAGCTGACAGTACCCAGTTTTTTATGAGTGTTGCTTTGTTTCACTAGCTTTGTTGACTTTCATGCTACTTGACCCCAATACATCTCACCTTACCTTTGCCCACATTACAACCCTAAAAAGTCCTTTGATTCATGATTTTGCATATGTACATTAGTGGTGGAGAAATGAAATAATATGCAAAGTTGTGGATTGTCATGATCATGAATGGTGTTAAGTGTACCCATCGATATATTTTACTTAAACACATTTTTAGAGTCTACCATTAGATTGCTCACTTTTTAAAGATATTGAATGTTGATTGATCATGAGTAAAAGCTTGGAATGTTAACATCTTGCTATGATTTTTGAAAGTCACTCATCTTTGCTTGTGATTATATATTCTTGGAACATTTGGGAAATGAGTCAATGTTTTGGGGTCTTTGAGCTTAATTTTAATGTTTTGCCCGAGGACGATCAAAAGCTAAGTGTGGGGAAAATTGATGTGTGTTTAATTATTGATATATTTAATCATTTACACTTAGTGATTAATGATACAAAAATACTTAGGATACTCACTTTAATTCATATATGATTTTAGGTACAATTTGGAAGCAGATAAATTAAAATGAGTCGAAAGTACTGTATTTGAGTTATTATCTAAAGATCAATTTTTACTTGTCTTCATGGAGCAAGAAGAACAAAATTAAAAGACAAGAAAAATGGAACACAAAAAAGAAGAAAAATTTAAAAGCAAGCAGCATTTGGAGGTACAAAATGACAACATAAGAAGAACCAAGAGAATAGAACAAAATGTTGCATTGTGAGCAGGAAATGCTACGTACAACACAGAAAACGATACGCACAATGCAGCTTATTGTTAATTTAACTAAAAAATGCACAAGAGAGCAACACATATGCATCATTTTGAGGTCGCATAAGAGAGGAGTGACCCAGCACATGAGAGGTGAATAAGAGAACCCCCAAACTTAATTTGTCCAATTAGCGCTATAGTGGAGACGCTACAAGAATAGAGGAATAAAACAGTGGGCGATTGAATAAAGGGGCTGGCGTGAGGGTTTACGTTTAACACATACAACTGCGTTAAACGCAGACAAGGAGTGTGTTTTTGGAGAAGTTGGAGAGGAGATTTACGGCAAGGAGAGTGGGCAGTGAAAGAGCAACTAATGGATTTTCGGTTAGGCCACTATATAGGAGTTGAAGCATTTTTCTGGAAAAGACCTATGAAGAGATAAATGTCCTGATGCTGGTTCAAAGGCGACATCGAAGTGAACGACCCAAGTTAAGTTTTTTAATTATTTTGTTGTTTCTTTCTCTCATTAGAAATTGATTATGTTATTCTATGTTAATTGATTTGGGATTTGCGTATGGATAATCAGATTTTTGTTATTATTCAGATATTTATTTATGAACGCATTGGGTATTGTGAGATGATGATTTTAATGCGCTCCTTGAATCGTTAATTGCAAACCCATTGCTAGAATTTCGATATAATCCGTAATTGTTATATTAAAATTCATGTGTAACGACTAATGATTCGTAATCATTAGGGATAACATGACCTAGGTTAAATGACGCATCGTATGTAATTGTTGCCTTGATTAATTAGTTTTCCTAGTTCGTAATGCTACTGCCTAATTAAATCTAGAGATCGTATCCTAGGTTATTTGGTGGTTAGGTCTAATTAAATATAGAGATCGTATCCTAGGTTTAAAGAACAACAAATTAATGAAATATGCTTAATTAAAGTGTAGGCTGAGATTGAACCAAAGAACCAGGTTCCTACAAAATTCTCCACTTTTATCATTTTTTTTGCATGTTTTCTTTAATTTGTTTTTATTAGTTAGTTTCACTTTATTTTCTTCTTTCAAAATCCAAATCCCCCGTTAAACCTAAATACCGGTTAATTTCATTCCATAAACTTTACACACACTCTCTGTGGGATCGACCTAGACTCACCACTACTATAGTAGTAGTCTAGTTATTTTATTTTGTCTAGCGTAACGACGCGCGGTCAGATTGAGAATAAGAATTAAAGAAAAAATTACTTTCATCCATGATTTTTTATTATTTTATCACAAACACGAAACAAAAAAAATGAATGGATCACGAAATAATTGAAAAGAACTAATTAAAATTAAATATGTACAAAACGCCAATTAAAATCACAAAAAACTAAAACACCACACTTCTCGACAACGACGCCAAAATTGACAGCGTGTTGTAACGCTAGTTAAAATAAATTAGATTACTACTATAGCAATGGTGAGTGCAGGTTGATCCCACAAAGAGTGTATGTAAAGTTGTTGAAATAAAATTAATGGTTGTTTAGGTTAAGGGGATGGTTTGGATTTTGGAAATAAGAAAATAAAATAAAACTAGACTAATAAAAACAAATTAAAGAAAACATGCAAGAAAATGATAAAAGTGGAGAATTCAATAGAGACCCGGTTCTTTAGTTCAATTTCGGCCTACATTCTAATTAAACATATCTCATTGATTTGTTATTCTCAAACCTCTCTCAGCAACTATTAATCGTGGATTAATAATTAAACCGAATTTTCCCTTAGGTAGTATTTAATTAAGATATGATCATTAATTAAACTTAACTACCGAATAACTTAAGATATAATCTCTAGATTCAATTAGTCAGTAGCATTATAAATTAGAAAAAATGATTAATTAAGGAAACAACTACATACAATGCATCATTTAACCTAGATTGTGTTATCCCTAATGATTACGAATCATTAGTCATTACACATGAATTTCAATATAATAATTACAGATTATATCAAAATTCTAGCAATGGGTTTACAATAAACGATTTAATGAATACATTAAAATCATCTTTTTATAATACCCAATGGGTTTATACACAAATAACTAAAGAATATGATTATCTATACACAAAACACAAATCAATTAATATGGGATAACATAATTAATTTCTAATGAGAGAAAGAAACAAAAAAGATGAAATACACTTAGCTTGGGTTGTCGACATCGAGGTCACCTTCGAACCGGTGTCGGGACGTTACCCCTCCATGATTCTCCAAATGATAATAGCTTTGCCCTTTAAAAAAATGTCCCACCAAAACCCCTTCTTTGCTCTTGCTCCTACGCCTCCTATCCTATGCGCTACTGTTCTCTTTTCTTATTTATTTGTTGGTACACCTATACTATTCATGCCTCCCTTTTACCCTATCTATTACTGTGTGTTTTAATTAAGTCTGCATTGAACATAGACATTCCAATCTACTGCTGCGTCATTTCGGCCTTGGCGTGTTTGTCTATTGCTATGTCATTTTCTCTCCATGCTTCCACCTGCTACGCTGTGTTTTGCTCCTTGCTTCTGCACTGTGTTTTTGCCTTATCATGCTTCCTATCTACTGAGTTGTTGGTTGTTTTCTCTAATTGTTTTATTCATGGACTCGTAAATTCATGTAGTTACATGGCAACATGCATGACCATTTGCAACTTTGATTCTTCTTCTTTTTATTTCCATCTTTATTGTCTTTTAATTTTGTTCTTCTTGCTCCATGAAGGCAAGTGAAAATTAACCTTTAGAAATGGTCCAAATGTCGTGCTTTCGACTCACTTAACTTTTTTGTTTCCGAACTATGCCTAAAATGAAATAAGAGTCAAAGTGAGTATCTTAAGTAATTTCATGTCAATAATCACTAAGTGTTATGGACTAATTTCATAAGCAATTAAGCACCTATCAATTACTCCTTAATTTTTCCCTAAAACCCACCAAATATCCTTATTAATTTTCTTATTTATTTATACTTCAAGTAAGGCTATTATATATGGCTTTTTCTTTGACAAAAGGTCACTTACCACTAGTTATTTGTTGGGGTTACTAATCCTTCTTACATTTTAAATTAGACAAGACACCGTAGAGGAGATAAAGTAAACCCATAAGATTCTTCTTCTTGATGTTTCTTCTAAATATTTTTTTCAATAATGAAAGCTATTTCAACCTTCTCACTTTTCTATTGATTTGCCTTGTGTTTTGATGGAGATATAGTACGATCATTTTGATCCCATTAGTTAGCTATAAGACATGTTTGGTTTATTCACTATAATTTGTTCAACAACTCATTTAAGCTACTTTTGATGAAAATTTTGCCCTTTGTTTTATGTTATTTCCTTTATGTCTTTTATGTTTTATATAGGTATAAGAGAGAAATCTCCACCGATTCCATACCACCCCCCCCCCCTCTTTTATCATTTAACCTTATAATTATTAGTTTATTTGGTCGCTCTTTATTTTTTCCCATCTCCATACATATTCTTGCATACTTGATTCTCTTTAATTCATCCATCAGTGCATTAAGACAAATAGGTTTTCCTAAAGCACTAGCTAAATAGATTAGGTCTATCATATTTTAGTATTCCAATAGGATATTATGGAAGTTAACCTGAATTGAGATTTTTATTTCTCATTTTTGTTTAATGATTAATTTTCCTTCCATTTTGTAACAATAAGGGCTTCCTTGCTACATGCTAAGGTTCTCCTTCAAGTTCTTTCATAACTAACTTTAGCATTGAATTTAAATATAAATAATCCCCCTTATTAATCAAAGTTTTATTTAGTTTAAGCTTTCCAAAGGATCGCTTAGAATATAACTTCACTAAAAGAAAGAATGGGCATTTTTTGACAAAATAACCTATCAGAGTAACTGACCACCTCAAAGCTCCATTTTTTAAAACTTCTAAAGCTAGGGATACCACTTACATTTCATCAAAGATGGCCTATAGATACAAATTGAGCTCACCATTTTGGCTTGTGTCTCCAGCTACCATATTTTAGGTTTTTTGGATGGTTAAAGTTAATGTTTCAATTGATAATGGTTGAACTCCTCTAATCAAGTTGAGAATAAGGAGGTTGTCAACTCTAGTTTTGGGAGTTACATGACTTGTTTGGTTTATTTAGTTAAATTGGTTCTTTGTGTTGAGGGATTGGTGGGTGTTTTAAAGTTGATAAGTAAAAGGGTAAGAGGGTAAGATAGATGAATCAATTGGGGAAGTCATCATTTGGGATAGGGAGTTACCCCCTTGTAGTGGCTTTGTTGGCAAAAACATTACACTTAACAGTAACTAATGAAAATGAAGCATAGGTGGGAGTTCTACTTAACTTTATTAGCCCAAAAGGGAAAGTGAGGGTTAACTAGCTTAGAGAGAGGTAGAAGAAAACATGCTTAAAAAGAAAATATTATATAAAGATTTTGTTAATTAGAAAAAGAATTAATTACGTTCATTTAATATATACTGGAGCTTGTAGCACAATCCATTTTTCCTGAAAGAACTTAGCATTAAAGTCATCCAATCCTGGAGACTTATTAAGATGGAATGAAAACACGACATCATTTATCTCCCTTATTGTAACTTCCTTGAGCATTTCATTCTTCTAAACTTGATTTATAGAACCTGATAATCTGTTGATGAGAACTCCAGGAAAATTAGAAGTGTGAGTAGTTACCCATTTATCTCTTTGAAGTGACTTCTAACAGCCTTTTTCGTGTTTTTTTTTATCATATAATAATCTGCCATTATGATCTTCAAGATATATTATATTGTTTCTATTCCTCTTTCCTTGAATCACATTGTGAAAATATTTAGTGTTCCTATCTCCTTGTTGTATCTATTGCATTCTTGATTTTTATTTCAACTGGGAATTGTAAGCTTCAAGTGTTTGGATATATTTTTTTAGGCCAACTGTCTCTTTCTTTGTGAGCATAACATTAGTAGGATTGATAATTAGCTACTTCTAAGTGCTTGTGAGTTCCTCCATGGCAAGTAACTTATCTGTCTTCATCAGATCTGGGGAATCCTTGAGCAACTTAACAGAACCATCCTTAATTATTTTTAGTAATTGCACACATTAAAAAGCTTGAGAATCTTGAAAGTGTTTGTTACTAGCATTTGTAATAATTACATCAAGCTGAGTATGCTTTAATAGAGAATAGAAGAATCTGAATAGGGATCTTCTATTTTTTGTTGTTAATGAGTACATTGATTGGAGTGCGATCCGAGAAGAGTGGTTCTCCAAACACAGGATAGCTTCCTTGCATTTTATTAAGCCAACTACCATTGACTAAACATTTATCAATCTTCCTTTATACCGATGAAATGTTCTTTTGATGGTTGCTCCAAGTAAAGATAGGTCCCTGAAATTTAAGATCAACCAAAGAAAGATTATAAGTAAGTTCTGTCAACTCTGTAGTGTCTGTAAGTGTTGTGCTTCTTCTTTCGCTAGATTCGATTGAAGATAACACACAGTTGAAGTCTCCAGCTAGCATCCAAGGTTCTGAGTTGTTCATGTCAATTATTTTCAAGTCCCTCCATAGTTTAAATATTTGAAACTCTTAATTAGCTTCATAAATGACTGTGATTGCTATTGGAATTCTGATAGCTACAATAATAAGCTCATAATACAGCAACTATTTAGTGTAAATCCAATTTGTTAATATTAGATAAGTTGGATCAACGCCAACAATAATCCTTCCATCGGATGCTTGGAGTGATTGCTTAATTTTTTTCATCCAACACGGAGAAATTGTATCCCTTTCAAAAATACCTCTTCTTTTATTTTTGTTTCCACCACATCAACAAAACTCACTTGCTTAGTAGCTAAGTAATCTTTTAGAGCTAACTATTTATTGGGGCGATTAAACCCCCTTACATTCTATATGGTGTAGATAATTTGGATTGTTTAGTTTTAGGTTTCCTCTTGGATTTATGATTGTTGGATCCACTTTCTTGCCATTGTTCAAGCCCTTTTAAGGTCTCATATACTTCATTTTGACTCTCCATTATTTTGTTACCAGCAGATGGATTGATTACATAACTAACTCCCTACTTATGTTCTAGATCTGCTATCTCCATAGGTTGTTGAATCCCATCATCTTTTGTGGCCTCAATTCTTTGTTGATTCACTTGAACATTTGCAACTTGTAAGATCAGTGAAGTGTGAAGGTCAAATTGGGGAGTTACTATTGTTTCATCCACTGGTTGTTAAAAGTTGCAGCAAAGCTGCTGTTTGAAAAATATAATAGAAACAAAGGAAAAATTGAAAGACAAGAGAAAGAACTTGATTGCTGTGAATTTCAAAGAGAACTTTTACTAATGAGAGCAACCGTTTAAATAGAGAAAAAAAGCATAATAATTCTACTTGAATTCTAATTCTAATAAACTGGAAAAAAAAAAACTTTGAAAAGAACTTGCAAGCTGTATAAATTCCAGGTGCATAAGGATTGCTATTAAACATCCAAATACTACTAGGAAAAATAGAAGACTTCTAGAATAATAAACTTTTGCAATAATAGACTCTAGGAACAAAAATGTCATTGCTTCAACACTCCTCCTTGTCATTTTGCAGACAAACATCAATTCTTTCTTGAAGAGATTCAAAATTTTACGTGGATAAGGCTTTTGTGAAAATATCTACAAGTTGATTTTTGAAGGAACAATGATCCAGTAATACTTCATTAGACTGTTGCACTTCTCTGATAAAGTGAAACTTGATCTTCATATGCTTAGTTTTCCCATAAAACACAGGATTATTTGAAAAAAAGATAGCAGAGATATTATCACACAGAATTAAAGTAGTTGTTCATTGTTCCTGTCCCAAATCCTTCAGCATTTTTCTGAGTCAAATTGCTTGATTCACTGCCAGAGCTGTAGCAATGTATTCTACTTCTGTAGTAGACTGTGTTGTTGTCTCTTGCTTATTGGAACATCAATTGAAATAGCTAGAACCCAATCCATACAAGTAACATGAGGTGCTTTTAGCATCATCAACGTATCCTCCCCCGTCACTGTCAGTATAGCCATTCAGTGTCACAGTCTGTTTTGCTGACTGAGAAAAAAACTCCAAGTGAACTGGTATCTTTAACATACCTCAGTACTCTCTTAACAGCAACAAAATGTGTCTCTCTTGGAGAATGCATAAAACGAGAGAGAGCACTTATAGAAAACAAAATGTCAAGCCTGCTTGCTATTAAGTATAGAAGGCTGCCAATGATACTTCTATAAAGTGCTTCATCCATTTTTGCAGAATCTTCATCCTTGCCTAACTTCAAGATAGTTGTTATAGGAGTGCTTACTGGTTTACAATCCTCCATTCTCAACTTAACCAATATATCAGAGGCATACTTCTGTTGACAAATGAAGATGCCATTACTAGACTGCTTCACTTCCATTCCAAGAAAATATGTCATAAGTCCAAGGTCTGTCATCTCAAATACTTTCTGCATTTCAAACTTGAACTACTGAATTAGTTCAATTTTGCAACTAGTTACAAGCATATCATCAACATAAATTGAGACAACCAAAAAATCTCCTCCATTATTTTTCACATATAATGTAGCTTCATTCATGCTTCTGTAAAAACTGAGCTATAAAAGATCACTATCTATCCTTTCATACCAAGCCCTAAGGGCTTGTTTCAAACCATACAAGGCCGTCTTTAACAAATAGACTTTGTCTTCTTTCCCTGAAATTACATGGCCATTAGGTTGCGCCACATAAATCTCCTCAGTAAGCAATCCATTTAAAAAAGCTGACTTCATATCCATATGATGAATTTGCTAAGAATTGCAAGCTGCAAAAGCTAACAACAGTTTAATTGTGTCATATCTAGCCACAGGTGCAAACGTCTCCTGATAATCCACACCATATTGCTGAGCATAGCCTTTTACCATAAGCTTTGCCTTGTGTTTAGAAATGGAACCATCTGGATTAAGCTTAGTTCTGAAACCCCACTTCACACCTATTACATTTCAATTTCTTAGTTTGTTAACAAGCTGCCAAGTCTCATTTTTGTTGATCATGACAAGCTCTTCTTGCATTGCTCTCCTTTAGGCCACTGATTCTTTGGGCTCAGCATAACATGTAGGTTCAAAAATAACTAGGTTGCACATTTGATAAATGTCAGCTAAAGACCTGGTTCCTCTTACTAGCAAATGATCAATTAAATCAGCCATTGCTGCTATGGATTTATTTCTGGTGCATCTGAAGCTGTTGGTGCAATGTCGTCCAAGTCATCTACTACATCTTGAGTTTATTCATGTACAAGAACATCTGGAGAGAGACCCACTACTGTTTTTCTCAGTTCCAACTTGCAGATTCATCAATTTTGACTTCCCTGCTCAGAATCACCTTCTTTGATTGAAGAAAGTAGATTCTATAACCTTTGGCTGATGAGCCATAGCCTACAAATACTCCTTTATGAGCTTTATTGTCCAGTTTGCTTCTCTTTGGCTATGGCACTTGATAGTAGCAAATTCTGCCAAAGATTCTGATGTGATCAACAGCAAGTTTGACACCATTCCAAGCTTCATAAGGTGTCTGTTTCTACAGTGCTCTACTAGGCCACCTATTCAGCAAGTAAACTGCAATGTTGACTACTTCTGCCCATAGAAAACTAGGCAACTGTTTTTTAAGCAAAAGACATCTGGCCATCTCCATCACCGTCTTGCTCTTCCTTTCTAAAACACCATTTTGTTGAGAGGTGTATGGAGTAGTGAACTGATGTTCAATTCCTGCATTTCTGCAAAGTTCTATAAACAGACCAGAAGTATATTCTCCACAATTGTTAGACCTCAATGCTTTAATTTTAAGATTAAATTGATTCTCAACTAAATCTTTTAATTGTTTAAAAATACTAAAGACTTCACTTTTGGGTTTGAGAAAATAAACCCAACACATTCTAGTACAATCATTAATAAAAAGGATGAAGTACTTGTTGCCATTGAGTGAATCATTTTTCATTGGTCCACAAAAATCAATGTGGATGAGTTGAAGCCTCTGATCAGCTCTCCATGCTTGATTCTTTGGAAATGGCAATTTTGACTGCTTGCCTTGCTGACAGGTTTCACATATTGAACTTTCAGAGACAAACTCAGGAAAATTCTTCACAAGATTGTTTTTCTTCATCTTTGTGATGCCTTTCATATTAAAATGTCCAAACCTCCTATGCCACAGACTTGAGATATTCTGTGTTGTTCTTACTAGAGCATGTTCGGGAATTTCATCCCAATTAATAGCAAAACTTTTGTTTTTCATCTTGACAACAAAGAGTAGCTCACTAGAAGGATCATATATTGCACATTTAAGATCTTTAAAATGAAGAGAATAGTATTTTTCAAGCATTTGACCAACACTTAGCAAATTTTGAGCAATATTAGGAATGAATAAAACATCAGAAATGATTTTTATACCTGACCTTGCTGAGATAGAAACTGAACCTTTTTTACCTTCAGTCACTCTCCATTACCAATCTTGACTTTAGACTTGTATGTTTCTTCAAGATTTTTGAACATGGTAGAGTTATTGCATAAGTGATGTGTGTAACCAGAGTTATTAAGCCTTAAATCAGTAGTATTCACTGTTGAAAAACAAGTAACTGCAAATAATTGCTCCTCCTGAGCATCAGTAGAATCTACCACCTAAGCCTGCTAAGGTTTAAAGTTTTTCTTTTTACTTTTGCAGACTTTGGCAGTATGTCCCTATTGCGTGCATATGCCACAAATTGCATTAGGCCTTTTTTAGCATAATTTTTCACTGTGATTTGTTTGTTTACAGTGCTTGTAAGGTGGCAATTGCTTTTGTGATGAGCTTTCACTACTACTGCCTTTTTTCTTTTGATTACTTTGCTTCTTTGGTTGGCCAAAATTTTGTTTTTGCATTGAAAAAACTCCCTCTGTCAATATTTCCTACCTCATGGTTCTTCTTTATTCCTATGCTTTTAAAGCACTCATTAATTCACCATTCTGCTGAGATCCTTGGATTCTTCAAAAGAAGAGATTTTTTATTCGAATTTATCTTGCAACGTTACAATCCTTTTTTTAGAAAAATCTTCTCCAAGCAATCAAATATTATTGACAATCAAAGAGATTCAATCTGTATATTTGCTCAATGTTTCATCCTCCTGTATACTCGAGGCTTCAAATTCCCACTTCAAATTCAGGACTTGCATCTGCCTAGTTCTGTCACTGCCTTGGTACTCCGCTTTCAATCTATCCCAGGCTTCTTTGGTTGTTTTACAAGCCATGATTATGTAAAAAATAGAATCTGCAACAGAATTATGTATAAAAGACTTTGCCTTGGATTTTTTTTTCTTTACTGTGATTTTTGAATTGAGCCAAGGTAGGGTTTTCAAGAAGGTCAGGCACATACTTGTCTTCTGCTGTTTCCCAAAGATCATAGGCTTCCAAGTAGGCTTGCATCTTAACTAACCATATATGATAGTTTTCTCTAGTTAGGATGCTTGGAGGATTAAAAGATTGACTACTTGATGCCATCTGATTTTTGGTTGGTTAAAAAATTTGTTTCTTGGTCTGTTAAAGATCAACTGTAGCTCTAATACCATTGTTAAAAGTTGCAGCAAAGCTGCTGTTTGGAAAACAGAACAAAAACATAGGAAAAATTGAAAGACGAGAGAAAGAACTTGATTGCTGTGAACTTCATAGAGAACTTTTATTAATGACAACAAGTGTTTAAATAGAGAAAAAAAGTATAATAATTCTACTTGAATTCTAATTCTAATAAACTGGAAAAAAAAAACTACTCTGAAAAGAACTTGCAAGCTATACAAATTCCAGCTGCACAAGGATTGCTATTAAACATCCAAATACTACTAGGAAAAATAAAAAACTTCTGGAATAGTAGACTCCAGGAGCAAAAATGCCACTGCTTCAACACTGGTGATTGCATATATGAAGTATTAAAAATTGTATGAGCTTTAGCTTCTTGGTTGGACCCTTCCTGCCCTTTTGTTTACCTATATTGTATCAGCTTGTTGTAGAGCTTGTTGCTGATTGACACTTTTTTGTTCACTTGTGATTCATCATAGAGCTTGTTGCTGATCTGACACTTTTTTGTTCACTTGTGATTCATCATATTTAATGGGGGAGGCTTCTACATCAGTATCTTTTTGGCTTGTTTCTTCCATATGTCCTATCTTAGGAATCCATACCTTAGTAGGTGGTTTGATATACAACTTCCAAGGGTAAGACAAATGAACCCTGTCCTTGGTGAAGTCACCTTCACCATTATATCTCATTATTGGAAAAAATTCAGGCACAGCTTTCCTATGTTCAACCTCAACACATTCTCTAGCATACCTAACTCTCTTGATGTTAGTCGTTTTCTCATCTACTACTAGAGGAATGCCAATATAGCTTGCTAGGTAACTCAGCCCCCTGGAAGACCAATATTCAACACATCTCAAGAAAAGGGGCTTACCATGTATGTGACAAGGACCCATTTCCATGACTTTGTATGCTGTTTCTTCAAATGAAAACCTAAAGATGAAAAGATCATCTTCAGTTATCAACATTGCTTGGAGTCCCAGCTTCTTCCAACTAACCTCCATTTAATGTTGCACCAACAGGTAAGCCATTCTCTTGTCCAACAAGTAGCCAACCAAAGCTAACTTCCATTTAGTTGCTTGTTGCTGTATCACTAGATCTGGTGGAGAGACTAGACCATTCTTAACACCCTCAATGTGTAGCTTGCCAAAGGATTTTGGGTCACCAACAACTCTACTCCACGTTGGTTTCTCTACCTGCTAAGGTGTGGACAGAGGAGAGAGGAGGAGCTGCGACATTGTAAAAGTGTTTGATAAGGGTAGGAAATCCTCTATAAGTGAAGGGTTGGATGGTAAGGGTTTAGTGTTTGTGGGAGACATGTTAACATTAATGGCAACTTGTCAATCCCGATAGTGGAAAGAGTATAGGCGAGCTTCCTAAAATAGCTAAAAAAACCAGGTCAAAGTAAGTGGTTAGACGAGAAGATGAGTAGTAGAAGGAGGTTCACAAGGAAGGTGGTTGTACTGTGGATAAAGCAAGGGAAGAAGGTTGGAGTCAGGAGAGAAGTTGAGAAGTAAAAGGTAAGAGTTCGTCAGTTACTATAGATTAATCAATATGTAAATAATCTACAGTGCCATCCACAGTAGCATGTAGAGAAGATGAGTAGCTAAAGGTGGTTCACAAGGAAGGTGGGTGGACAGTGGACAAAGCAAGGTACGAAGGCTAGAGAGAGGCAGAAGTTGAGAACCAGAAGGTAGAGTACGTGAGTTACTACAGATTAATTAATATGTAATTAAGCTACAATGTCCTCCACAGTAGCAAGCAGTCCTCTCTTCTTTGCTCTCGCCATGCTCGATGCTTGCTCTTGCTCACCTCACTTGACACTCGTGTCTCCTAGCTATCCTTTGATTGGATAGTCATGCTCGCATCAAATAGTTTTAATCCTTTTCAATGAAGGGTTCCCTTTTTTGAATCCCCATGTACAAAAGAATTGAAGATGAAGATCCACGGAGAAGCCTTTAATTAGAAATTTAAAAAGTAAAGCAAAGATGAATTATAATTGGTGGGAATTTATTAAAATTACTGTTTATCAAAACAAAATCAAAATTCTTGAGAATATTAAAGAAATTTACAGGAACATTAAAAATTGCTGACAAAAGTAGAACCCAAAGGTCGTAAAATTAACGATGAAATTTATCAAAAACTAGTTAGTACTGCAAATATAGAATGTTAGGTTAGGTAATACTCATCAAATTAAGTAGGAACCAGAGTCACCAGATAAGATGAAATGCTTGCAAAATTAAATGTGATGAGATAATGTATATTGAATATTCTTTTTCCATAGTTAATAGTCTTACTATATTGTTTATTTTTTGTAGGTGATCTATGCATTTTAGTACTACTGCTCCAGCTGATAGGTAGCACTGTCAGCGAAACCAACCATACATCAGAGCAAAATATCAGTCTGGAAAGGGGTTGAAGGACACTTGTCAATGATCAATGGAAGCTGAAAATAGGACCAGTTAGTGAAAAATTAGTTGCATGTCATTATTCAAAACATAAATACAACGAAGCAAGTCAATTAATAAGATTAACAGACATTTTATAAATGAAACGTTACATGCTTTCTTCCTCGGAAATCCTTAATAATGTTAGAATTTGCTAGAACCCCCCCAACTTATGATTTTCATTTGGAATTCATTGAATTGGTGCTTGATGGGAAGTTGTATATCTAACAAAAAGGACTTTGGGCGGAGCATGATACTATTTGTGAAATTATGAGGCAAATATGAAGGGCTTGATGAGTAGTTGTATATCTAAGGTTTCAAGACTAAATAAGAAGGGCTTGATGAGTAGTTGTATATCTAAGGTTTTAAGACTAAATAAGAAGGGCTTGATGAGTAGTTGTATATCTAAGGTTTTAAGACTTTGGGCGGAGCATGATACTATTTTATGAAATTATGAGGCAAATACGAAGGGCTTGATGAGGAGTTGTATACCTAAGGTTTTAAGAATTTGGGCGGACCATGATCCTATTTATGAAATTACGAGACAAGGATATTATTAAGAAAATGTATCGGAAAAGTAAAACTCTGGTGCAAGTGCAATGGCATCGCTGGGAAACAAAAGATGGAAGGACAGGGGCGGTGTGGTGGGGTTCGGAATCGGATGGGATGTGTTCCATTTCTTCCCACTTCTTTTCCTCAACAGTACAGTTAAACAACCACATGTGTCATCACATCATTCTCTCTGCATAAAAGAAGAAAAAAGAAAAAAGGTGGGAGAGTCGGATAGCCCATGACCATGGCACACACACACACCAATAATTCACTTTTTCCTTTACCAACTGTGTGCGCGTGTGTATATATATATAGATATATATCATTCCTTTTTCTATTATTTGCCAGCTCTGACACTTCTTCATCCTCATTCTCTCCAATACCCAAAAACAAGTTTTTTTTTTCCTTTTTCAATTTCTAATCTTCTCTCTCTGTACAAAGGCACATCATCCTCCTCCTCATCCAAACCGGAAAAACTTTCCTGGTATATATGAATTGTTTTTGTGGTCGTTGTCATTGGTCTATGATGCCCGGTTTGGTGCTCTGATTATGATAATTCTGTTAGATCTCTTTCGTTTTCGTCTTCCTCCTTTTGTTTAATGACATGGCTATCTGTAATCTTTTCCTCTTGTTGCTTTGTTTTCGTGATCTAAGCTTTCCGATCTGATGTTGAGATTTTCTCCTCCGTTGGTTGCTTGATTGCTTTCCTTATTTGTTTGTTTGTTGTCTATTAATCTTGTTCGATCGTTTCTCGTGTGATGTGTTTGTTATGCATGAGTCCAATTCGAAATTGAACTGCGATCTTAATGAGCTCATTCTTCAAATGAAATCCACATTTTTTTTTTCCATTTGTTACTTTCAAAGATTCTAGCACGTGATCATGCCGATCGGATTTTCCTTCTTTGCGGCTACTACTTGAAAGTTATGGATCAACTTGCTGGCTTTTGATTGGTTATTTGTACTTCTTTTCATAACTTTGGTTTAAAGACCCGAGGTTTTGAGCCAAGCTAGTGATTGCTTTCATTCTGATAACGTTGAGATTTCATGCTAGTTAAACATATCCCTATGCCGTCCTTCGAGAAAAGTAATCAAATATAAGGTGCTTACCGTTTTACATGATAGAGAAATGCTTAGCATTTGGATTTCAGTGCGCGCAGCTGGAGAAATTGACCATGGCAGATATTTGATCTGCTTCTGTTGTCTGTGTTCTCATTCAACATCCTCTAATACCAACTTCATTTTAGTGTTATCATGTTTAAGGTTTTTCCATAAGGAATATAGGGTTCTTTGATTGATATTATTTATACAGATATTGGGGCATTACATAGTTGTTTCCAGAAAATTTCCCACTCAAGTATTAAATGCAGGTTAAGGTCTGAGCGGCAGTCTAGGATTGTAATTAGATAGGATATGAACATCTTGTTTCCATTTTGGTTATCAAGAATGGGATAGACAAATGGATGATAACTTCATTCCATTTCTTGTTTCTTTATAACTCTTCTGCCCTCAGCCACTATCACATGAGTAGTTTCTCATAATAGAAAGGCCTTTCTATTATCTGATATCATATTTGAAGCCACTTTATTCCTTGTCAAACAAACATTTAAGGCTCTATTTTATTCCCACTTGATTCTTGGCAAATTGTCACTTAGTCTTTGTAGCCTTAATACTGATGTTTCCTGCATATCATACTTTGTCAAAATCTGCATAGAACTGATGCAAACTATGTGAAGGTCATGCTCAGTATAAGTAGACGGTAGCAGGTACTAATAGCCTTTTTGATCCAGAAATGAGTTGTTCAAATTAGTTCATTCATGATTGCACTTTTAGGTAGTACCAGTTATATTGTGCCACCCTACAATACTGCTATGGAAGATGCAGGATAATGCATTGGCTAGACTACATTCGTGTGAGCGCGGTGTGAGTGCTTTTGTAGAATTATGGAAAGAAAATTTAGATCCATTTGGAGCAGAAATTTTGAAATTTTATGCACATCTACATTGTATCAATAGGCCTGTTGCGAGCAAACGTATATGGCGTATGTTCCATATTTTCTCCATTTGTCATATTTAGTCTTGGAGTCAATAACTTCATTTGACTAGTTGAGACAATCTTGTTTCTTGATAGCTTTCTGTTATTTAATAGATAAGTTATCCAAATTATATATTTCATTGGAGGATACACTGGAAGTAGCAAGTTGTTCTGGAGTCTCCTACTCATCTCAAGTAAACATTAGGTACAAACTAGTTTATACGGGTTAGGTGTACAACTTTTGTCAACTTCATTCTATTATTGGATTCTATGGTTTTGTTTGTCTACTTTGCTGGAAAAGTATTTCTCTTTGGTCGTTGCATAAAGGAGTAATTCTCTGCTTCGAGCAATTCAAATTCTTGAACTTGATGTTTGATGGATATGAAATTATCCTAATTGTGTTTGCTGCATGTTGTAGAAACATTACCTTATATGCTACTGCTCAAAATCATAGTTCTACCTCTTGCACTGAGTTTTTGAACGATTTCTAGGTAGCAGGTAACTTGAGATTACAAATTGTTGGTATTTCCGTTAGGAGTCTCAAGGAGCATTTCAGATTATGTCTAGCTCTACCAAAGTTTTGGACCCTGCATTTCAGGGAGTGGGGCAGAGACCGTATCCTTTTGCACAAGCAGCAACTTTATACATGAAATCATAGATATGCCAATTATTGTACTTGAGCTCTCTAGGGGTAGGATTAGTAAATATGTACATATGTTATTACATCTTTTGAGTTCTGCAAGTGCTTCAATTCACAGTTGAAAACTGTTAACATTACTTAGAGGGACTGAAATTTGGCGAATTGAGAATTTTCAGCCAGTTGCATTGCAAAAGTCTGAATATGGGAAGTTCTACATGGGTGATTGTTACGTTATCTTACAGGTATGAGCGTCTGCACCTTTTTCTCTCTCCCCCCCTCTCCCCCTGTTCTGTCTTTATTTGTAATAAGTTTTTCTTATGCATCTATTTTCGTAGAGTATTAGACAATGGCACAGATCAGAACTATAGTTTTCAATGTACAGAGTGCGTGTTCAATGTGTGGCCATTTTATGGCGTTTGTTTGTGTGGTAAGCTCATAAAAGAAGTTAGGGTGGGTGGCTACCTAATACAAGATCCTGAAATTAACATTTTTGTGATTTGGCTTGAGTGTACATCTTTTTGTTGCCACCATTTATGTGATACCATTATATTGGCTCTTTCTTTAAAAGTCTCTTTTCTGTGGTGGTCAATTGATTTGTACCAACAGAGCAAACATGCAAATACTTTACACTGTCATTTATATCTGGACACGTTGTAGTTCAATGGCATGCTTATGCATCTTTTGCATTCACATGGGCAAGCTTAATGTTGCAGATTTTCTTTATCTTTCTCTCCTTTTTCTTCTGTGTTGTAGACAACATCTGGAAAGGGAGGTGCTTATATATATGATATTCACTTCTGGATTGGAAGAGACACAACTCAGGTGTTTCTTGACTGGATTATCTTTTCTCTTTCATGACCTTACTTTCTGTTATCTTGTATTGTTCCTCTATCTTGAGTCTGGTCTCACATTTTACAACAAACTTTTCATAGGATGAAGCTGGAACAGCAGCTATTAAAGCTGTTGAACTAGATGCAGCACTTGGAGGACGTGCAGTGCAACATAGAGAAGTTCAAAGCTATGAATCTGATAAATTTTTGTCCTATTTTAAGCCTTGCATCATACCATTAGAGGGTGGAGTTGCTTCTGGATTTAAAAAACCCGAGGAAGAAGAGTTTGAAACACGTTTATACATATGCAAAGGCAAACGGGTTGTTAGGATGAAGCAGGTATTCTCTTGACTAGAATTTAGTGAAAGAAATTTCTTAGATATAAACTGCAGTGAATCAAGAGATTGACTCAAGGGAACATTGTTCTGCATATGTCTTTCGTGTAGGTTCCTTTTGCTCGTTCCTCACTGAATCATGATGATGTGTTTATATTGGATTCCGAGAACAAAATTTATCAGTTCAATGGTGCAAATTCCAATATCCAAGAAAGAGCCAAGGCTTTGGAAGTAATTCAATTTTTGAAGGAAAAGTATCATGAAGGGACATGTGATGTTGCTATTGTTGGTAAGTGGACATGTATTTGAAATTTACTTGTGACACCACCATGAGTACATCCTGAAAGCATACTCATCTTCATTCAAACGCAGATCCTAAATATACATTCTCTTCCTGTTTCTTTTTTCTTGCTCAATGGTTTTTGCAATGCTAGATGATGGGAAGTTAGATACTGAGTCAGATTCCGGGGAGTTTTGGGTCTTCATGGGAGGTTTTGCTCCAATAGGCAAAAAGGTTACCAGTGAAGAGGATATCATCCCAGAGAGTGCTCCTGCTAAACTTTATAGGTACTTTAATCCTCAATATCTGTTTTGTGCTCATTAGTGAGTATTTAGAAACTTGCATTATTTGAGAAGAGTGATGCTTATTTTCTTTGTGGGTTTGCATTCTATTTTATATCAAATGTTAATTTTAATTTATGATCATTTCTATTTGACACATATTTCTTTTGAACTGTAGATTCTGTTATCAATCAATTGAAAATACCACTTTTCTTTCTTATTTATGCCTTAGTTTGCAAATCTTGTGTAATGTCAATATTTCATCATTATTAGCTGGCTCCTAGAATCATTTTATATTTCTTTAACTTACTTTCTTGCTATGTATGAAATGACATCTTTCCTGCCAGAACACGTTATAGAAAATTTTATCTTCTTATCCTTTAAGGTTATAACATGTTTTGTTTTTTTTTTGGAAAACTCCTTACTTTAGTGTGGATGGAAGGCAGGCTTTATTTCTGTTGAGCCTTATTTATATCTTTTAATATTGTGGTAGAAAATGGTAGCCAACTGTCAAGTATAAATTATATTGCAGTACCAATGATTAAAGCTTTCAAAGTTAACTTATCTGTTTATATTCTGATCTGGTTCTATCTTGTAAGATTCGGAAATTTTTTCAAGGAGAAACACAAAAATGGCTATCCAAATAACCATTGTTTTGGACTGTGTGCATATAGAGTGCTGAATCATAATTACTGTTCCCTGTAGCATCACTGATGGTGAGGTTAAGATTGTTGAAGGTGAACTGTCCAAAGGCTTGTTAGAAAGCAATAAAAGCTATCTGTTGGACTGTGGTGCTGAGGTATTTGTTTGGGTTGGTCGTGTAACACAAGTAGAGGAGCGAAAATCTGCAATCCAGGCTGCCGAGGTACAAACATCACATTTCCTTTTTGTTTCATTTGGAATGCTTATATTCCATCTATTTCTGCAGGGATTTGTTGTTAGCCAAAACAGGCCAAAAGCTACTCGTATAACACGACTTATTCAAGGTTATGAGACACATGCATTCAAGTCAAACTTTGATTCTTGGCCAGCAGGATCTGCAGCCCCTGGTGCTGAGGAGGGAAGAGGGAAAGTAGCCGGTAAAAATATTGCTTTTGAGTTGGATTGGACTCATATAGTCATAATTAGCATTATTAAATAAGATCCTTTACATATGTTAGCAATGCTGAAGCAACAAGGCCTTGGTGTCAAGGGTACGGCAAAAAGTGCTCCTGTAAGTGAGGAAGTGCCACCTTTGCTTGAAGGAGGGGGGAAGATGGAGGTTCACTTCATAATTCTATCTCATATTTACTTTATTTGTGGAGCTTTCACGAGGCTAATATTCTACTTCTTGTTCCTTCACAGGTTTGGTGTATTAATGGCAGAGCTAAAACTCCATTGCTTAAAGAGGATATCGGTAAATTTTATAGTGGAGATTGTTATATCATCCTATACACCTATCACTCAGGTGATAGGAAAGAAGATTACTTCCTATGCTGTTGGTTTGGAAAATATAGCATAGAGGTAATGTGTTTATCTTAGTTCAGATTTAGGATAAGTAGAGCACCTCTATCTAATATTTTCATGGGCCATTAAGTCCTATACTAATGGTATAAAATATTATTCATGACATAATAGGTACAGGCTTAAGATTGGCATCATACTTTTCTATTTCTTTGTTGAGGCAATAATAATTTGCAAACCTCTTCTAGAACATCTTCATGTAAATATCTTTTTGATATTTTATAACCTTGTTAGTAGCATGCAAGTTTCATCATGTTAGAAGTACTTAGTTGCTTGCATTTTGCTGTGCTACTATTGTTTCACTTCCTTAGTTTTATCAAGGTGATATTTAATTCTCTACTTAAATTACTTGAAAGTAGCATGTACTATGGTTGTATAAGAAATTAATTTATATTTAGTCGTGGTTGAATCTCTTTTAATAATGTTCCAATTTTTATTCTCAATCATTGTTTTCAAATATAGGAAGACCAGAATACAACAATTCAATTGGCAAATACTATGTTCAACTCACTTAAGGGTAGACCTGTTCAGGTATGACTTTATTTGTTGTAAATTGCGGGAAGGTTATATCTAGACTTGTTTATAATAGATGATTCCTATAGGGTCGCATTTTCCAAGGTAAGGAGCCACCACAATTTGTTGCACTTTTTCAGCCTATGTTAGTCCTCAAGGTACATTGTGAACTTCCTCTGCAAGCTTTTGCTTTACAAGTTGTAAAAATGGGGATGTTTGACAATCTAGGGTGTTTAACTATTTAATATGATCACCTTAGGGTGGCTTGAGCTCTGGTTACAAGAATCTTGTGGCTGAGAAAGGAGTGGCAGATGAAACTTACGCTACAGATAGTGTTGCACTTTTTAGGGTTTCTGGAACTTCGATACATAACAATAAGACAGAGCAAGTTGATGCGGTATGTAACTGGTAATCTTGCACGTTTTTTCTGGAAAGTATTATTAGTTTTTGCATTGATACATATCCTTTCCTTAATGATCTCCTCTACTAGTATGTTCCTCATTGTTGTCTTTACATATTACTTTAGAATTCTTTGAATTGGTAATTGGAATTCACTTGAAGAAATTATTCCTTAACCCGATTGAAAAATTTTCCCAATTTTTCATATGCTTGGTTTATGATGCCTAACTATGTATGTTAAGGAACCATTTTAAAATATAATCTTAACCTTTTACCTCATTGCTCATTATCTTCTCCATTGTCATCTCATTGAAATATTTACAACGGGAACTAGGATCAACTAATGTCCGACGCTTCCACGAACAAGGTGTATCTAGATACTTTTGATGTTGCTCTTTGATGTAATTAAAAAAAAGAGATATTTTAGATGTGAGCTTACATTATAGACTTATGATCAAGTGTTGTTGAAGTTGAGATTTGTTGAGAGCATGCAGAGTTGAAGCGTATCATGCTACTGCAAATTTTTGTTATTGGAAACTAGGTTCTATAATAAGTGTTTGATTCTTTAGTAGATGGGGAGAAGGAGGGAACACTAACATGACTGTTTGATGATAATGCTTCTAGTTCTCTTAATTTAGCCTTAGTAATAATAGTGATGGCAACCACTTAAGAATAAAACCTAGAGAACTTCGAATAAGATCAAAATCTTATAAGAAAGGCTAAATCAAAATTTTCATGAACTGACTTCTTGATTATGAAAAATAAAGAACCAATTTCATAAAGTTTTTTGAATGACACACGAAAAGAAATTTTTTGATAAGTTATGAAGTTCAATAAAGAATAAGAGATAAAGCACTTGCAACTCTTAATATTTGCTACTCAACTTACTGAGTAGAAACATCCCCTTTATATAAGGTGAGCAAAAAAATTGTGCAGTATTCTAATTACAAGGGTAATAAGGATTCTTAATTAACACTAACTACTAATACTACTTGAATTGGAGCTCTAATATTCCTCATTCAACTAAGAAATTATTTGCTACTACTATTTCTACTTTAATTAGGACTTTAATAAAATACTTTAATTAACATTATATGAATTATATTTAAATCAGATTCCTGATATACATCTAAATATTCTCCAACATTCTTGGATCTTGTTTGACCAGTATTTGATTTTTGTTTGTGTCTAGTAAGCTTCCCAAAATCCTCTTTGACATGCTCCTTGAAGCTTGATTTAAATATATTTTGAATCAACCCATTCAAAGGCTCTTTAAGATTCTCACCCTTTATCTCTTGTAATTGGTCCACTAGGCATATACAATGAATTCTTTGATTGGCTAGTCATGCTTACATCATTCCCCCACTCTTTGAAAGGTTTTGTCCTCGAATCTTTAAATTTGAACACAAAGATACTTTCACTAGAACCACAAGAACAAAAAAGAGATTCGGATACATCACAAGCTTAGTACACTGTCAACCCATTGTGACTGTCATTGAATATCTTATAAAACCGGTTAGCAAGTAGGATCTTATTCCCAACATTTTGTTTCTTGCTCCCCTAAGTCACCAAATTGCCTCTAAGGAAAGTACAGTAACCTGTGGTTGATCTTTGGTCCACTATAGACCTTGTATAGTCCACATTAGTATAGGCTTCTAGGTTGCGATAATTATTCTTGTTAAACAAAATTCCTTTCCCTAGATAGCCTTTTAAGTGATGCACATTCCTATGTGCAGCTTGTAAATGTGACTTTCTCGGATCATGTATGAACTAACTAACTATGCTTATGAGATGCTATGTTAGGTCAAGTATGAGTAAGGTATAGAGCCTACCTACTAGCCTGGTACATCCTTCTGTCAGCAACTAGTTCTTCTTTCACTTCTCCATGCTTATGATATGTGTCCATTGGGGCAGAGAATGGTTTGCACCCAATATTTCTTGGCTCTTTCAAGAGATGAATTACATACTTATGTTGAAATATAAAACTTCCTTGTGAGGTTTATACCACCTTGATACCAAGCAAGTGCTTCAATTTTGCAAACTCCTTTATCTCAAATTCCTTTAGCACTCGTTGATTTAATTCCATTTTTTCTTTTTCATCATTTTCAGATAAAATAATATCATCAACATACACTAGTAAGTACAATTACTCCCCATGCAACTGTGTACTTGATGAAGAGAGTGTGATTTCATTGACTTTGGTTATATCTTGATACTTTTCAAAACTTTAGCAAATATACCAAACCATGCTTTAGGAGATTGTTTCAACCCATATAGCCCTTTTCAACGTACAAACTTTATTATTTGCATATTCTTCAAGTTCTAGTGGAATGTTCATGTAGATTTCTTCATCTAAATCTCCATGAAGGAAGGCATTCTTCACATAATACTGCAAAAGTTGCTAGTCAAAGTGAGCTCCGAAGGATAACAAAATCTTCAAAGTATTTAATTTTGCCACCAGGGAAATATTTATTGGTAATCAATCTTGTAAGTTTGAGTGTACCTTTTAGTAACTAACTGTGCTTTATCTCTCTCTAGTGATCCCTCAACTTTATATTTTAGTGTAAAGATCCATTTAAGTCAACTATGTTGTTCCCCTTTGGTTTATCAAAAGTCTCCCATATCCTTCTCTTCTCTAGCGCATCCATTTCTTCATTCCCTTTTTAACAATGCCTTAGAAACAGTATTAGGAATAGAAATGGTAGGTAGACTTGCAATGAAATTTTTATAGGTTGGTGACAAGTGTTTGAGAGATGCATAGTGAGACAATGGGTGTAGTGGTCTCTTCATGCACTCTAGTAAATTTCTTAATGACAATAGGAAGGTGGGTGTTTCAACTGATTGCATGTGTAGCGGAGGATTAGTTCTTACTACGGACTCATTTCCATAGTTTGCATTGGATTCTTGGGCTTGTTTCAATTCTGGAACAGTTGCTCTTTAGGAATACACATATGAATATTTTGGAAAATCTTAACATGGATGGACACGAGAGATTTATGTTTTTTATGGGATACGAATTGGACTAGAGGATGGACATGAGCTTTGGGACAGACACTTGAAGGTCAAGTGGCACTAAAGATTCAAAAATACATTTCAAAAATACATCTTTCACCATTGATGTCTTCCCTTGAAGATATGACTTGACATCAGCTGAGGTATAGAACTTTTGTGATGAAAGTTTATAGCACTTTTACCCCTTTTATGTACACATTTGATGACAATGGGATTACAAAGTCAGTGCAACCAAATACCCTACGAGTAAAGCCCATTTGAGGTTCTGAAGTTAGGATAATAGGTATTAAGGCTTTCCATGGAACTTCTAGCGCCTAAACCACGTGAGGGAAGTTTATTTATTACGTGGCAATTAGAATTGCCTCCCCTCCAATAGGCTTTTGGAACATTTCCTTGAAACAGTAGAGCATGAGTTATATGAGTAAGTGCCACTTTTCTTCTCAATAATCCTATTTTGTCAACGATGATGAGTCATGAATAATTCCTTTTTTTTGGAAAGTAGGGTGACAAATTTTGATTAATATCTGGCATTATCTGACGTAGTGCTTTTGATTTTAACCCCAAATTGATTTTGATCCCAAAATTTGATCAATCTGTCTTTTTTGATTAGAAATGTCTACTTCATATAAAATTAACATAAAAAATGTAACAAACATCTAATTACAAGTGTAACCAAGATTCCTACTTTAGTAAACTATTATTACTTGAATCTAATTGTCGTTGCTTAATTAGGAAACTAACTACTGGTTCTATTATAACTAAATTATAGTAAGACAGAGGAAATTAACAACTTTAGGGCCTTTTCTAATCATATAATTTAGTCCCATAATAAGTCCTAATTCAAATAGAAAACTAGCAATGAACTACAAAAATCATAGTAAACACATTTTGAGCTTTATAATTAAGTGAAGTATAGCCCAATTACAATAAAACAAAGACTAGGACAGTAAATTAGATTTAATACGAGTTTATGCTTCCAAATCTTCTCCAACCTTAGCTTGATCATGTTAATTAGTAATTGGTCTTTGTTTGGGTCTAGTAAGCTTTCTAGAATGCTTGTTGAAGCTTGCTCTGCGTATATATCTTGAATCAGCCTATTCAAAGCCTCTTGACGCTTCTTTCTCCTAGCTTTGATTGGTTAGTCATGCTCGCATCAAATAGTTTCAATCCTTTTCAATGAAGGGTTCCCTTTTTTGAATCCCCATGCCCCTTCTCCAATGCACAAAAGAATTGAAGATCAAAAAGCAGACATGAAATTCTATTGAGAAGCCTTCAATTAGAATTTTTAAAAAGTAAAGCAAGCCTGAACACTTTGTAAAATGAGCTTTACAACTCCTCATCTTTTTGTGGGAATTTATTTAAATTATCTTTTATCAAAGAAAAGTTGAGATTCTTGAGAATATTAAAGAAATTTATGGGAACCCTATAATTATTTGAATTGTGGTAATTTAAACTTGAATACTGCTGACAAAAGTCGAACCTAAAGGTCAAAATTAACGATGAAATTTGTCAAAAACTAGTTAGTATTGCAAATATAGAATGTTAGATTAGGTAATCGTAAAACCTCAAATCTGGTAATACTCGTCAAATTAGGTAGGGACCAGAGTCACCAGATAGTATGAGCATTCTTCTAAGTGGAAATGCTTGAAAAATTAAATGTGATGAGATAATGTATACTGAAAAAGAATTTTCCATAGTTAACAGTCTTCTATATTGTCTATTTTTGTTAGAGATGGGTGATCTATGACAGTGATTTCATAGGAGGCTACCAATTGTAGTACTACTACTCCAGCTGATAGGTAGTACTGTCAACAAAACCAGTTATATATCAGAGCAAAAGGCCTGTCTGGAAGGGGGTTAAAGGAAACTTGTTTTTAATCAATGGAAGCCGAAAATAGCACCAGTTTGAGCCTGTTTATGAAAAATTAGTTGCATGTCATTTTTCCTGTAGGTTAACGTGATTATTCAAATTTCATTTGTTTATAGACATAAGAACATAAATAGAATGAAACAAGTCAATTAAGAAGATTAATAGACATTGTAAAATGAAACGTTACATGGTTTCTTCCTAGGAAATCCTTAATAATGTTAGAATTTGTGACAGTCAACAGGTTAGTTAACTGAATACAGTTTTATTGTGCTCAAACTAAAACCCAACTTGTGGTTTTCTGTTGGAATTCATCTTTTGGTGCTTAGTAATCATGTCACATTTCAAAGTTCAAAATTTCCTCAATAAATAATTCCAAGACATCTCCATGATTTTTGAACTTTTTGATCTTTTCAGTCCACCTTTTTCTCCTGCTGCCTCCCTTGCGATTGTTTTTATTGACTAATAACCAACAGAAGGCAACTATCTGTTAGATGTCCACTAAAGTTATTATTTTTTAGGTGGCAACATCATTAAACTCTACAGAGTGTTTTCTTCTGCAATCTGGCTCATCAATTTTCCTGTGGCATGGGAATCAGAGTACTTATGAGCAGCAGCAGTTAGCTGCAAAGGCTGCTGAATTTTTGAAGGTAGTCCCATGAACATTTTTGTTGAAAGGAATGAAACATGTGAATGTATTCTATGTTCTGAAAGGTAGTATAATGATTAAATAGTTGCTAATATCTCATCTATAATTTTGATAATACTGGTTAAATAGCTAGTTGAATTAACTTTTTGAATAGCTTGGTTTGGCTTTCAACTGACTTGGAGTATGAGGTCAACTGAAATGGTTATACCTTGAAGAACATATGTAGGTTTAGGTCAAGTAGGGTGAAACTTCAGATCTGAATTGAATTTTTTAGTTGTTCTTTCTGTCTCTATGAATAATCTTTTCTTATTACCTTTTAAATATGCTCCATGTGGAAGTACTAAAAGAGAAATTGAAGCTTTGCAATTAAATTGATCATTCAATTACTAGTCTTTTGTTTGCTGTCACAATTGTCTTGAGAAAGATCTCGAGAAACAATTGAAGTTTCTTCTCAGATTGAGGGAATAGCCAAGTCGTAAGTATCTCCTTCCCAAGATCAAGAGAGCATGGGTTGAAATCCTCTTTTGGGTGGGATGGGGTTGGGGGTTTGGCAAAATTGTTCCAAGGAGTTTCTTGCCAAGAAAAAATAAAAAAAAAGGTCCTTCACATACTGCATATTTTCCTCATTTGTCTTTAATACTATTCACATATTTCAGCCTGGCGTTGCTGTCAAACATGCTAAAGAAGGAACTGAAAGCTCATCTTTCTGGTTTGCACTTGGGGGCAAACAGAATTACACCAGCAAAAGAGTTTCTCCAGAAACTTTCAGAGATCCCCACTTATTTTCATATTCAATCAACAAAGGTGTCTCTTATTCTGGTTATTAGAATTCTAGTAATTTCGTTCTCTTATTGCACCTTTTGAAAGAAAATTACATCTTTCAGTCATGCCCTCTAAGTAAATTCTAACCAACCTTTTATGATAAATTTTGCTGCTTGCGATTCCAGGGAGATTTCAGGTGAGTTTTAGTCTTTGTGTGCTTCTGAAAATTCTGTCTAGACAAATACTTATCAGTCTGTTGTATTCTATTGAGCAGATCGAGGAAGTTTACAACTTCTCTCAAGATGACTTGTTGACAGAGGACATACTGATACTTGACACACATGCTGAGGTATTTATTTGGGTTGGTCATTCAGTAGATCCCAAAGAAAAGCAGAATGCTTTTGATGTTGCGCAGGTAAGCTTTCAAAAATCATTTCTTTCAGATTTTTCCTGCCATAATGTACTTAACTGTATTTTACTTTTTGCAGAAATATATAGATATGGCTGCATCTCTCGATGGTTTGCCACTAAATGTTCCTCTGTTTAAAGTCAGTGAAGGAAATGAACCTTCATTTTTCACGACATACTTTTCATGGGATCTTACAAAAGCCACTGTATGTGCTCTGCTATCAAATCATTGTTAAGCTTTGGATGATCTATTATCTTGTCTCTCTACAATTTTTCATGGTGAATGATGAATGCTGGAATGATTTTGTCGGGCTGCTTCTATAGAGTTGAGATAATTGTAAAGTATGCTGCTACACAGAATCATTACAAATGTTTAATCAAGAAGTATATAATCTTATGTGTTTTAAATCAGTGTTCATTGCTTTGTCTTGGTGTCAAATACAAACTATTTAAGTTCGTATAAAATATTTGATCAGATTTGATTGGTCTTCTTCTTAGCCAACATTCTATTGAAAAAAGTTGTTATGGAGGCAATGAGTTGAAGAAACTCTTAAAGTTGGGTACCATCAGGCTGTCTGAGAATTAATGGGCATAGATGGAAGAGGAAAAGTGGAGGAAAAAATTAATATATTAATGGGATTTATTCCTAAGAAAATAGATTAGAGACATCTATTCGTAAACATTAAACTTGGAAGAGCTTAGAATTCAGTTGCAACTATAAGATAGCATCAAAAACTGTTATATAGTATTGCATGCTTGAACTGCACCATTGGATATAATCCCTACTTTTTTTAGGAATTGCCTTGTAAGAAAAAAGGTCTAGTAGTTAAATTGTTGAGGATGAGATTGCAACTGATTAAAAAATTTTCATTTGTCATTTCTCAAAGAATTTATGTTTTTTGTTCTTGAAATGCTTTATTTATTGCATTGCATATGAAATTTTTTATTTATCGATTCCCAATATAAATTTCAGGTTCAAGGAAACTCATTTCAAAAGAAGGTAGCATTGCTTTTTGGTTTAGGACACCAAGCTTTGGAGGTAGATTCTTGGTTTCTGTATACAATTGCTTCACTATGATAATGTGACAAATAAGGGGAGAAATGTTGCTATCATGTTTCCAGTGCAACATGTTTATTCTTTTGATCATATTTCCTTTTTCCACTCTCTTCTCCATTGAGAGAAGGATATCACGACTCTCGCCCTTTCTTTCTTATATTATTAGCCCTATTATTAATCTTTAGAATATTTTCATGTAATAACTTACCTGAAGCAAGTGAATGCTCCTTTTAAAATTGAATGTCATGATCTAGCATTTAGAAATTATATGAATGTGCATCTATTTCTTGTGAATGTACTTCTTTTTCTCTGTGGATTTTAGCAGTAATTTCTTAACACAATATTTTCTTTTGATTCTATACCTGCAAATGCTTCGTATAGTGGGGAATATGTCATTGCAGATCTTCCTTCAAAGTTGCTGTTTATAACTCATTTTCTTGTTTCCCCCACACATGCTAAATATGTTTGTCAGAAATTCTGCATCTGATGTTGGTATTCAGGTTGAATTGTCTTAATTGTACAAGAACCTTGCCTGTGGACTTTGTTATTTTCTCACACTAGCAATGCTATGTTATTACATGACAGGAAAAGTCCAATGGAAATCAAGGCGGGCCTACCCAAAGAGCTTCTGCATTAGCTGCCTTGTCATCTGCTCTTAACCCATCTAGTGACAAGTCAGCCTATCCAGTAAGTGAACTGTTTAAACGTTTTGTATAAGTATTATTTTCTCCTGTCCATGAATGAGGCCTTTGGATGTTCTTTTAATTGTTTTAGCTTCATATATGTCATCCTTGTGAATTGTTCTTTTTAAGGCAGTAATTTGGTGCTTTCTTTTGCAACTAGTTTTTATTATTAAAGTGGGTTCTCTGAAGCTTTTATCTTAATACTACCCAAACTATCAGCCTGTTGCAAAACGAACTATAAGAAAAAGAGTTCAATTTGTCATTGAAGTACACTTGGCATTTTTTTCTCCATTAAAAATATACAGAACTGACTAGTTATATCCCTTGTTAGATCCCCTACTTAATCTTGTCACAAGTTTTTCAATCTTTTGGTCTCACAATACAGGTTATAGCATAATTTAATGAAGACAGTCAAGAGGGGATGCCATATAAACTTGTGGTCGATACTTTAGATGTTATAACCCACTTGGTGAATAAAAAAATTTCCATTGAAATCTGTAATTATAACTGTTGTTGTAAAAGACGTGGCCCATATTTTCTATGTTTATTTCCTTTTACCTTTTGGAAGTTTATTTGGTTAACATTTTGTGAACAAGAAAGGGAGGAAAGGGGGCATCTGTTTATGGCTTCTTTTCATTTCTATTGACACTTATTTCTCTGTGTAACGAACAATATAGTGGTGTTTGACTTATCTGTGCTATTCCAAACTTTGACTGCTACATACAATGTAGTGTATTTGTACAGCCCAAATTCACCATTGGTGCGTGCAAATCCAATTACCAGTGGAGTGCGTCTTCCTAGAGTTTTTAACTTCAATCACTTTTTAGTTTGACACCACTGACAAAGTCCTAACAGTTCATGTACATCATAATATGATTTCTCTGACTTGTTAATTGCTTTCAGCTCTCTGGAACCTAAAAGATTTATTAAAAATTGGCATTTTTGTTTATATTTATTTATTTTTGTAAACATTTTAGATTTAATGAGAATTTCCTCAGAGAATAATTTCCAACTCTGCCTGCACCCTTTCTGTTTCCTTGAACATCCCTGTAACACTCAAAATGAATATTTAATATGTTGAGCTTCTACTTTTTGTGCCTCTTAGGGTTTTTCCTGTTACAGTTTCTCTATTCAGATTACATCCTACTCTTTAGTGCAATAATGGCCTGTAACAGAGCTTTTGTATCTGTTAGCAAATTTATTATTTATCTTGTTTCTCTCCAAACAAAATTTGGTACTTTGTGTGGTGATTGTGCTGTAACCTATCCACAGGACCAGGATAGGTCCAATGGTTCAGGGGGACCAACACAAAGAGCTTCAGCTTTGGCTGCCTTATCCTCAGCATTTAATTCATCCTCTGGAACCAAAACTCCTTCAAAGCCCTCTGGAACAAGTCAGGGGTCACAAAGAGCTGCAGCCGTAGCTGCTTTATCATCCGTTCTTACTGCAGAAAAGAAGAAGCAAAGTCCAGATGGCTCTCCCTCACATACTCCTACCTCAGAGGCTGGCTCCTTAGGTAAAGAAAATTTCTTTTTTCTTTCAACTGTAAGAAGTCACAGAGACATTAAAATAGTCACATGAAGTCGTTTGATTCTGTAGGAGTGACAGTCTTTTGATGATGCTCTTTAAATTGAAATTCAATTTGTTTTGGCTCTTATGGATCTGTAATTTTGCTATGAAAATTGAAGAAAAAAGTGAAGTTTACGAAGCACAAATTTCTGAAGATACAGAAGTCAGGGAAATTGAGGAACCTGCATCCATATCTGACAGCAATGTGGACGAATCAGAGCCAAAGCAAGATGAGAAAGGTGATGAAAGCATTCAGTCTACATTCAGTTATGATCAACTGAAGGTTCATTCTGAGATTCCTGTAACTGGGATTGATTTTAAGAGAAGAGAGGTTTGTCCTGGTATAAATTGTGATTACATCTGAATTTGATTCTTGTATTGGCATTTCAAGGATTTTTGTCCATTTCATTCCGCAGGCTTATCTTTCAGAAGATGATTTCCAGACTGTATTTGGGATGGCAAAAGAAGCATTCTATAAGTTGCCGAAGTGGAAGCAGGACATGCAGAAAAAGAAAGCTGACTTATTCTGAATGGAAATTCATCTCTCTGCTTCTTATCTGCCTAACTTATGGGTTTTTAATCACTATGGTCTTCACTGCACTTTTAAAAAGTTATGCTTTCAATTGTATACATGGCGTGCTTTGACTAGCATATCACCATTTGCAGTTCATGAATATAGGTGTGAGTGGTACCATTGTTGCTTGTGATCATGCCTTAGGATTGAGTTTTGCCCATGATTTTCAATTTCATTTCTTCCTCCTCTTGATTCTTTTTCTGCCACTTTGTAATGATAGCATATTGTAGTTCTGCATAAAGTTGGGAGGGCCATTTTTTTTTAATTAGATCATGTATGTCATTTTGTGCTTATTTGACAACACCTGTTTAGCTTTGTTATTTGTTAATGAATGGGTTGTAAATGTATCGCGATTGTATTCAGTGACAACATCCAGGAAAGGGAGGTTGTTAGTTTGAATAAACAGTACTCCATATTAAGTATTTGCGTTTAAGTGTTATATCCGAGGTGTGTGAATCTCTTTCAGTGGGGTGGGACCTGATGGTTTAATGTCCTTGCCTGCCCCGGGAAATTTCTGCATGTCTGAGTCCTGGCAAACAATTAGGGTAAACATTTTATGTTGACCTAACTCAGCAAGCTTAGCAATTTAGGTAAGCATAACAACAAATAGAGTTTGGACAACATTAAGGACGAACTGTGATCCCATAACCAAAATGTAACCGTCTTATCTTCATTAGACTTGGATGATTCCGCAAATGATAAAGGAATGTGTTATGCCAATAGAAATAATTGATTAGGATATATGGGTAAGAGTTTGAAGATATTTTTTTTAACGATGGAATCGGTGAGGCACCACGTGTTTTACTATAGTTCATCTCTGGAGGAGTGTCGTTTGATTTAATTAATGATGAAATTGAGGTTCAGAGAATACTTCGGATGAGGAAAGAAGAAAGCTAAGATTTCATTCTTCTAATATTGCAATTGATTTCAGTCTGGTACCACTTTTAGGAGACTTGATGTAACTAAGCATCCAAAAAGGAACTACTTTTGTATACTTGAAGAATGATAGAAAAAGCGTGACTACAAAATAGAGCAAGAAATATTGGTGAAGGTATATGTTGCAACAAAGGAAGGAGTTGTTCATGGATGATGATGAATTTTTTGGCTGATAGGGAACGAGGAGGATATGATAAGTGAGTTGATGAAGAGGAAGAGAAATATGTTATTGTTTAACGATATGAAGTGACATTGTAAAGAGTTGAATAAGAAACAAAGAGGAGACTGTATGGGCAAACTCTAGTTAATAAAAAAATGCAAGTGTAAATGTTTAATTGGCCAATTGTTGATGACTAAAATAGTTGTTGAATTAAAACGTTATGAAATTGAGTTAACAAAAGTATATCTACTTTTCTCCCTCTTTGATTTGTTCATTCTCTCTCCTTGGATTCTGGTTTTAGCTATAAGAATAAAAACCCTAAATCTCAAATACAAATTCTTAATAAAAATTAACTGCATCAATTTGGTAATAAAGTCAATTCAATTCAAGTGGAAGTGGCAACATGGCATAAGGAACTTAAGCTCAAAGAATGGAAGGATTGAAGAAGGGTTGCAAAATCAATTTTAGGAGTTGGAGCTTTGCTAAGAAATAAACTTATGAATTGAAGGAATGAATTATGCAATTGTATCAGAAGGATAATTCATAATTGTTGGGAGTTGAGTATGGGGATCATTGTGTTCTTAAGATTAGAGGTGTGGAGGGATCAGTTGAAGGACTTTAATCAATGCCTACAAGTTTTAGTAAAATTGAATTTCTTGTGCTTAGCGGGGAAGGGTTAGGAGCATGGGTCTTTAAGTGTGAGCAATTCTTCACACTTGATAGGAACCCGTTTGAGGTAAAGGTTTGTAGTGTTTGGTTGCTGTCTCCAGGGGGCAGAAACGGAACGAGACGAAAAGGAGGAAACGGAACAGAACAAAAACTGGGGACAGTGAGATATTTGGTTGTGGTGGACAGAACAAAAAAAATTGTCCCCGTCCCAAGGACAGAAATGTGTTTGGTTGTGGTGGACAGAACAAAAAAATAGTGTGAATGACAAAATTGCCTCTGCAGTGTAATATGAGTAGATATATGTAATTAAGTGATTATTATATAATTGTATCAATATTTATTTAAAGTTTATTTGAAATTTTATAATTACAATGAAATAAAACGAGATACCAAAAAATTTATTGAAATGTTAAACCTTAAAAATTATAAGAAATGAGTTATTGAATAAAAAATGCCTACAAATTAAAATATTTCATTATAGGTTCCAAAAAATCCTATGATTTAGAAATTGTAATACATAATAATTTAAGAAAATATCTAAGCATTCATTGAATTAATGACATAATAGGTTGAAAAAATCGCA
>JAOQMP010000004.1:24990781-25003123 GCA_027563575.1 Erythroxylum pedicellare
AGCATATCGTCTGACCATTCCATTGCATGGCTTACCTGATATGCTATCCTTTTGAACCTTTGCTTTTGTAGTTATCTCTTGACCCACCTGAGAAGAAAGTAAACAAGCATTAGAAAGGAAATTCATGTCCTACCCATCAGATAACACTCGTTAGCAATTTCATATACACTCCACTCCACAAGCACCATTATTATCATAGTATAATGGGAAGAGAAATTGCAGAACAACATCAAAACAAGCACTGCAAATGGCACTGTGAACCAAAGATACAGAACTATCATCTTCTATTATGAAAACATAAGGAAAAAAATTAACAATCATTTAGTCACACACATCGTTCAAGCTACAGTTACAATCACTGGTAATCACTTCTCAAAGATTTTTTCACTCAGTCTATTATGCACAAAAGAATATTAACACCCCCAACACAGCGAACTAGATTAGGACTTAAGAGGGAGCATCAGAGCTCTACCTCGTTGGAGTCGCCGGTGTTTTAGGTTGGAGCTCCAACATACTCGACATTTCTGAACAACATAAAACCAAAACTACGAATCCAATGGCTCTGAGGTGGTAACACTAGAGGACTTGGAGGCAGAAGCAAGGCGTCTCCACAGAGAGAGTGGAATGATTAACATCATATACCTAAATGCAAACAACCCAACAAAGAGAAGAGACACCGAAGCCATAGGAAATTTATCCAGAAAGCGAAGAGATCCACATTCACGTAAAGAAGGACACCGAACCCAGAGGCAACGACGGAAGAAAAAATGAACCAAAAAAATTACCTTTCAGCCGCCACAAACCACAGACTAGTGCGAGAGAGAGTTGGGAGAAACGGTATACAGTGGAGAAGTGGGGATAGGTTTCGATGGGTGCATTGTAATGGGAGGGTAAAGTAGTAATTTTCTTTTAAGTTTTGTTTCCGTCCCCGGGACAAGAAATATTGTACCACAGTCATGGGAGGTACACAAAATTTCTGTCCCCGTACTCCAGAGACGGGACAAAAATAAGTGGAGACAGCAAGCAAACGCTACGGAGTACGGGACTTTTACGTCTCCGTCTACTGTCCCCACCCATGGGGAAAGTAACCAAACACTACCGTAGGGTTAGTGGCCATGCACTTAGAGGGTCAAGCACTAATGTGGCATGAACTATATCTTCGCAACATATTGACAAGGGAAACTCTTAGTTGGGCAGAGTACTTATTAGCATTGGAATAGAGGTTTGGTGAGGCTACTTTTGAAGATCTAATTGGTGAATTGAAGGAGTTAAGGTAAAGATGTATTGTCAAAGATTATTATGTTGAGTTTGATTTTTCATCTCAAAGATTGGTAATACTAGAACCATACCTAGTTGGTATGTTCTTAAAGGATGAGATGGAATTAAGGAGTTAAAGGAGAATGAAGAAGATATTACGTAACCCAGTATATCCTTATAGACCATTGCTAGAGTTAGTGATGCCAAATACCAACAAATGAATATTAAGGGAATAGTATATGTGAGAACAATTCATATATTAATCGATAGAGAAAGCATTCACAATTTTGTGTATAGGAGTTACTAAAGAAGTTTAGTGGAGAATCAAAGGAGATAAAAGGACATTGCTATTATAGTGGGAAGGGGAAAGCATCTTAATTGTAACTATATTTGTTGCAATTTCGGATGGAAAATGAATTGTGAAGAGTTTATTGCTAATGTATTTGTGATTGATATTGGGGGTAATGACATGGATTTAATTGTGCAGTGGCTATCCATTTTGGATGATATAGTTTACAACTACCAAAAGGGGATGATAAAGTTTTGGTGGAAGGTGTATGAGCTAGAATTGAAGAGTGAAGAAGGTAAATGGATAGCAGAAGTTCCTAAGAAGAAAACGGAGAGAGTTATTTCCATAGAAGATGCAGTGAGCTATTTCTTGATAATCTCTGAAGCTAAAAATGGAGATGATTTAGAATAATTACAGACAACTTGTTGTTTTAAGCGTCACTAAATAAAGGTTTATGAGGACGACGTGCATAAGATACGCAAAGGCCACTATGAATTCCCTTTCGATGAATCACATATTTAAGGCTTACTTGAAGAAATTTGAACATGTATTCTTTAATGATATACTATCATAATTTACAACAAATGTTTGAGACATTAAGGCTCATTAATTGTATATAAAGTTGAGTAATTATCCTTTTAGTGCTACTTAAGTTAAATATCTGGAGCACATAATTAGTTGTGAAAGAGTTGCAACTGACCCTCATAAAATACAAATAATCCAACAATGGCCTGAATAGAAAACAACCAAACAACTGAGGGGATTTTTAAGATTATGTGAATACTACAAAAGGTTTATTAGAGGTTATAGACAATTTTGTAAGCCATTGACCAATTTGCTGAAGAAGAATGCTTTTATGTGGGATAAGGAGGATATCAATGCCTTCTTAGCTTTGAAGGATGCATTAACTTTATCTCTTGTATTGGATCCACTAAATTTCACTCAACTTTTTGTTTGCAAGTTGACGCTTGTGGAGAAGTAATAGGTATTGTGCTTGTACAAGATGGGCGAGTTTCCAGCATTAGTTATGACCATCAAACAATGGTCACATTGCTTGACAGGGAGACATTTTGTGATCTAAATAGATCTCCATGGCTTAAAGTATTGGAGCAGATTTGTTTGATTTTCTGCATACATGTTGTAATGGACCGAGTTCCTTTTTGTGTGTTATTTAGGGACTCTCGAAGACTCATAATTCTAGCACGAGAAGGTTTAGCATAGGTATTTGCTAAAACTTTCCTTAGATCAAAAGTAGTTTCTGCATCAATTATAAAAGGGATAATATCAAGAGATAGAGAAGCAACAATAGCACTTCGAAGAAGATTATCTTGTTGAATGTATAAGGAAGAGGCAGCATCAGGTGGTAGAGTTTCAATGTATTTCAGAAAATCATATCCTATAAGAATGGTTTCCCATTGATAAAGCCAGGAATGGTCGTTGTCTGATGTGAGTTTGATTGGTACTTGATTTGAAGTATTAATGAAGATTAGCTTATCACAATTTGCAATGGGTAGAGTTGTATTTTGGTTGTGAGAAGAAAAGAATGAGTGGTCAGGTGTTTGGTGAGTAGGAAAGTCAGTTAGGTTGGTTTCAGTATCCTTTGGGTTGGAATTCATGTTAAGACAGGAAGATGAAAACAAGAAAAATGCAGAGAAAAATTAGCATGAGAATTGGGTGAAATCCTCACATGTATTAACATATCAATAACCAATTTATACAGGTGAAGAAAGCAAAAAATAGGAAAGTATGTCAATTACCTAGGATGTCAAATAAAGAGAAAAGAGGAAACTAAATCATATTCCTAATTACAACATTCTATTGTGATTTATTTTCCTAACATGCCCTGCGTCAACTCAAATTCATCCTACTTTTTATGTATATTAGTTGAAAAGTATTGGAAAATCCCTTAGGTTATAGATTCTTACGAAATAAATGATTAAATTGATCAGATCTTAGGCAGATTTAATTATGATATTTAGTACTGAATTTTAGGAATAAGTTTAAAGATATTATTGTGATCTTTAGCAAATATTTAAGATTTTCTGTTACATTTCAACTCTATATAGTGAGCTTGCTACAATCAATAATATCATGATGTTCTACCGCAAAACTTTTTTCTTTTCTTCTCTTTTTCTTAAGTTTTGGAAAACACAACAAAAAGGAATGGCCCAAATTCAAGGTCCACTTCGACTGTTCTTTTCTGAATATGTTATAAGATGGTAAAGGAGATTGTTGATCGAAGCGTCGGGTCAAATGTTTGGTTCGTTGGTCAAGTCCAGATGGAGAGATACTCTTCAAGGTTTGGCAGAGAGGCAAGGAATGATGCGTGAAGGGAAAGATTGTTATTAGTTAAACGGCAGTGTATTAAGATACAATTGTGAATAAAGATGCATGCTCGTTACATTTGTATTAGAATTAGAATTCTCATGTTTACTAATATATATAAAGACCATTATTAGTCGTTGAACGGAATAACAAAATTCTAACGAAACTCCAATTGTCGACTCCCTCTTTTCTATATCTCTAATGAGGTGTTTGGTAACAGATTATTATTATTATTATTTGTATTTAGTTAAAGAAAACATATAGAATATATAATCCGCTTCCTATCTTTGTCTATTTGGTTCCAAATAAGCTAAGAATAAAAAACGAACACAAAAATTAATAATAACATAATTAATGAAGACTAATAAATATTTTACATATAAACTAATCGCCTCTATCTTAAATAATTACCGTTACATTCCTTAACGTTAATAGTATTTCATGGTTTAATTGTAAATGGTTACTAGTGCAACATGCGGGTGACCTCCTCCTCCTTGAAACTTGGAAGCTTCTTTTCCCTTTTCTTTCACAAGGCGGAAGGGGTATAGGGTCTCAACCTCATTTGCCACACCAGCCGAACCAATTTCCTAGTTTACACAGTTGATGTTTGTCTTTGCTTTTTATACTTTTTTAAGTCATGCTTCCAGATTTACCACCAAAAACAAAGACGGGGATAAAGTAGAGAAATGGACAGGCCCTCAAATCATCATAAAGGATTAGAGGGGACATTTTAGCTTCAAAATAAGTAACTGAATTTACAACCAAAAAAAAAAGAGGACATTATGCTGGCTTGCGTCTGGTCTTGTAGGAGCAAGTAAACAAGACTCCTTGGGGGCTCAGGAATGGGGGTTTGTACCAGTGGAAAGTAAACAGGACTCCTTGGGGGTTCAGGAAGGGGGGGTTGTATCGGTGGATTCTGAGCTCGTTAATCACTTTATGCGTTTCAATCTTCCAGAATATACCTGTTTCTTCTGGCCCCAAAAGCAATCCTCTGTCAATGCGGAACACAGCAGGTAAATGAATTAGTGAGAAGCCACTCATGCCTAAATCATCATGATACCACTGAATTGACAGTTCAAGTCTTTAACAGTGTATAAAATTCTGTGCTTTTCACTCAACTGAGAATATCTGTGAGTAGGCCTTCATCCCAGTAAGGAAACGAATATAAGTTGGCTTCATTGATCCATTAGAGGGGACTGATCTAATGCTTGGAACAAGGTATTCTGCAACCTGTCACAGGAAAAGTTGTTCGCATTGTTAAGAAGCCGGGAGCTTTCTTGTAAACAGACAGGGAAGACCCCAGCTTTTCAAAACAGATTTCACAGTGTGACCATATGCTGTGCAGATGTCGCCAACAAAATTAAATCCTAAGCATAAAGTGTAATGTTTGTTCCCACTGAAAACCTTTCAATACCGAAAGCTAAAACTTAACAGCTTGCTGCTTCAGGTTTATGAATAAATCTTACCACTTCAGCTGGTTCTGCTAACACATTAATAAAAAACTTGGCCTGTAAAAGATCAAATGTTAACTATCAACCAAAAGCCTACGGAACAGACATTCGAACAACTACGTGATAATCATATTGACCTGCTTAGTAGTGGCTCCTGACATTAGAAGATCAGTTGTGACCATTCCAGGCTGCAAAGCAACATGGAGGGAAGATAATGAAACTAAAACAAAAATAGTGAAATGGAAAAGCAGCAAGACATATGTATCTTTTTTCATAGTGATATATTAAGAGAATTGACCTATCGTTATCCAGCTTAAGAATCCCAATGACTAAAAAGCAGCACTAAGTAGTATTCCCTTGACAACTTACTCTTCATTTTTCTATGGAGCAAAACAGATTCGTTTTCCCTACAGACACTCATAACCTACATCAACAGATTTTAAGCAAATATGCACAAATAGCCTGGTGTATATGAAACATCAAACCTTAAAGGTGAAGGCATGATACGATTAGTGCCTTAGAAACTGATTAGACTCCACATCAAGCCTGTATCCTAATCATACTTGGTTAATTAACAACAGAACAGACTTATCCCATCATCAAACTCAAGTCATAAAAGTATTTCACTTATTTAAAGTTAATGTAAGATTAAATATTATTAACCTTAAGGCCTTAACTCTGAGAACAGCAGTATAGCTACTGCTTTATCGAGATGTACAATCCTCATGCTCCTATTTCCATATTCTCTTCTGTAAGATTTCATCTTAGGCAATGGATGTACATGAGAATGTTATACAACATGCATACCTTGTACCACAGAAATACAGAAATACACTCTGAAAACAAATATCCAATTCCTAAGATCAAGTGGAAAGACTCAAATGGTTGTTAACCATCCATAAGCATTCATCATTTAACTTTTATCTTCCGCAAGGAAAGACCCAACAATGGCAGCATGTACCGCAGCCATGTTCATGTCCTCAGACTCAAAATGATTATTGGTATTGAGGTGTGAAACATACCGAAAGATTATGTACAATGACATTTTGAACATCTTGCATCTGCAACTCTGCCTGCTCAAATGGAAAAACAAGTATAAAAGCAACCTATATTGGTAGTTCCTAAAATCAGCATCACATGTTCACTCTAATAAAATTTCAAATGTCTCCACGTGAAAAATAAGTAAATGCCTCTCCAATAAACTAATGGAGAATGAAATGACATGATGGACTTAAATCTGACCAGTGTGGGAATGTAAAAGTAGCCTATCTTGCTCACTCGAAGATGACTAGCATATACCTCAACATAGATGACTGCATATATCCCAAGAGCAACAGAAAACTCAGGTTGCTCACTCTGTTGCTCATTCAATCAGTTTCCAGATAGCATGCACAAGCAATAAAAATCCTTAATAATCACTTTAATATTAGGGATGGCAATGGGCCCGTCTTGCTAATTTTGTGAAGTAATTTTTTTGAAATTAAAAGTGTAAAATGTCTTTTTTTAAATTGAGTCTGGGACTGGGTTACCCAAGCTCAGGCCTACCGAAGCCTAACTTTCCATTTTGCTTAGAAAAGTTGAACCTCGGATTGGTTTGGGCCTAATTTGGCCCATGGACTGGCCCATTAAAAACACATAATTTAGGCAGCCCATTGTCATCCCTATTTAATATACTCAACAATGTGACTCTGAATGGTTCCCAAACAACTTAACCGAACTAGCACAAAAGGCACAACCATCCTGAAAGCTTTATGATTTTGTCCTACAGAATAGTTAATCATCAGGATATCCCATTTACATCAAATAGCATATTCAAGTGCAATGCACAAGCAAGGCTCTATTTTGAACTTATAAACATCAACGTGTCCTTCACAACAGAAAGAAGGAAAGACATTGAAACAAACTGAAAACTTGGGATACATGCAATTGCACTTTAGTTTTACATTTATCAATAATAAACAGAAAAGATAGTGAAAATTTACAGAAAAAGTAACACTTCAAAAGGTCCATCATAAACAGAGCACAAGCATGGAAATCAAATCTAGAATTTGTATAAATGTGCATTAATCGCCCCACATCACTTTTCTGATTCATGTGAATGGCAATATGAACTGCTAGATTGAAATCTGAGCATCAACTAATTAAGACTAATATGATTCTAGTTGCATATGAATGACAAAAGCATCGATGAATACATGACCTAAGAAGAATAGTTCTTCAGTGACTAGATGTGTACCTGCAATGATTTTGTTAAATGCACCACACTGCGTTTGGTTGCTCCATATGCGGCAAACCTGGATAAAAACAAAGTGATAATCATCAACGAAACAGCCAGTCATTTAAGAAATAAGTAATACAACAATAACAATTGAGTGATCCAATTGTAGCAGGTAAGGAACCAGGATGCTGTTCACAGCTTATTTGGAGTGGGAATCCACTCTATGGTCAAGTCTGAGAGTAGACAAACCCCTATAAGATTGCACCACTGGTCTTGTCCTTGGAAGCCCAAGACTCTGACCTCATTGCATCATATCTATAAAATTTGTTTAATACCTCTAATGCAAACTTTTAATGATAACTTTCAGCTCAGAGTTAGCAGGAGATTCTTGTTTTAACGTCTAGAGGGGAATGGGGCTAAGATAACAGAAAGAACAGAAATGACAACTAATTGCAGCAAAAGAAGTTTGAAGAATCCTACATGATTTAAAGTTCAAAAAGTAGAAATGGAATGGCATCGAAGGAATTCAAGGAATAGAAGTAATCATAGGACTATCTTCAAATTACTAATATGATCAAGTTGGTTTTAGAATTCACACCACTAACTATAACACAACATATCAGAGGGTGTTTTCTCTTCTTTGCCAACCATTGGCTACAGTGTTGGACAATTAGCGACATCTAGTTGGAGTTTATTTCGAATGGGTGAAAGACAAATATTGATATAACTGATAAACAAGCTTTGGTAGAACTGAGATTACAAATAGCCTTCAAGATGAGTGAGGATGTTGAGGTCAAGGGCAGACAATGCCATACTTCATTATTCACACATAAATATCAAACAGCCAATAGAGAAAATTTGTCAAACTCAAAATAAGCTAGGGAGCATGTCCCTGCTGTCAAAAGGAATTGAAGAATCATAGCAGCAGAGGTAAGAATTATGATTAAATGTTCTATGGGCAAAAAAAGCGATGCTGTTAAATTACAGAAATATAATAAAGGATAAACATCTCAACATTATGTGCTGCAATACATTTTTCTACAAAGTCCAGTAAAATCATGATTCAAGAAACTCCAACCATATTGAAGAAATACCTAGGAGTTGGTCTTCCATCTGAACCAGCTCCATCAGTATTAAATATGTGACCTCCTCGAGGCTGGTTCAGCATCATTTTTATTGCCTTCAATTCAGTTAGGCATAACAAATATGCTCAGAATTACTATTATATATGCAAAAGAAATAGAAAAGAAATAACAGAGAGAGAAAGTGAGAGAAAATCTTTTTACCTCTCTACAACATATCATCAGACCAAGAGTGTTTGTAGTGACAACTTCACTGAAGAAAAAGAAACTCTAAAAATTAAGAGATATTACAATGAAATACACAACTTAAAACAAGGAAAAACACCAGCAGCATATGACAAAAGTTCAAAGATGTCATTCCTTACATAAGATCATCATCTGATGATTCTGCTAAGGGCTTAAAACTATATGCATTTGATCCTGCATTATTAATCTGCATCATTCTCAACATGAGGTAAGAGAGTAACAGCAGAACTAAGCCTAGTCAAATTGAAGGAAAAATCAACGTTACAAGGCAAGACCCATTTGAGTAAATTGTTTTTGCGCTCACAATGTAATAAGTGCTCTGTTAGAGTGGTTAGGTTGGTTGCAAGTTTGTAGGTGGTAATTATGGATATATCTTTGTTAAACATATTAATTAAAAACTCAAGATATGCTAGAAAATTATGTGAAGCACTATTTCAATAAGCTTGCTAATGTGCCAGCTATTTTGTCTTTCAGATTCTTTGCAACTTCAACCAAAAAAATGAAATAGTGATCACACTTATGGTAACTTCCTGATATAGTATACGCTCATTTACATGGTTGTTTTGGAAGATCCACATAAGTCCACTATGATATCAAATATTCTAAATGAGATTCTTTCACTAACTACAACAAATGGAAAGCATAGGCAGTCTACAATGAAACGTAGGGACTATGTACCCATATGTCAATGAATTTTAGGTTTTCTTGGGCAAATGCAGCTAAATCCTTGACATCCTCTCCTTTCCTAACATCACAAGTTGTACCCTGCAAAAGAAGAATATAATATTCATAACCACAAGTCTGATATGAGATACTTTTAGTGAGTTAGACAATAGAGAAAAATGAGACGCAACAAAAGAAGACATACAACAATTAAAAAGGAGGAGAAAAGAGTCATGAAGGAGGTACCCACACACGTTGCTGTCCAAATTCTTCTCTCAGACTCTGAAGAGCAGACTCCACCCTTTCAGCTGCCAAAAGTTTCAGGAAGCAATGATATTTTGTATGAAAACCAGCTTCACACTTTTACTACGAAGCTTGCGAAATTTCAAGAACCAATGATATTTTTATTTGCAAACACAAGCTTCGCACTCTTTCAAAAATTAACTTGTGTCATTTTATTGATTTTTGCCCTTAAACACAGGGCATTCAACTCTTGAAGATATTGATGGTCAAAAAAATATTCGAATACAGAGAGGTTCAGCCTGTGAATGGACTAGCTGATCCAGAAAAGTGACCCTTGATATCTAGAGCTAAAAACTGAATACAAAGAGGATTGAGTTTTAGAGTCTTGAAGATAGAGATTAAAAGGTCAATTCCCAAACAGGGATCTTTAGGGTATAGATTTTAGGAAAAGTCATATTGCTGACAAAACCTAAATTAACACCTAAAGATATTGAATGGTCACTTTCCTACCACCTAAGTACATCCAATTATGTTGAACTCTCATCTCCTAATCATGCTTGTCATACCATAGACTACCAGCATCAAAGTGTAAACTACATCTAGCTCTAAACACAACATCCAAACTAGATGTAGTATGATCTTTGTGCAAACATATTTTATAACTAATAGGCACAGTAACAAGGGAAGATTGGATCCCTCAGGACTTGGCAGAACAGATTTCATATGTCTCCGGTTGGATTTCACTCCCATGGCCAAAAAGTTTCATGAGAGCTTTCCATAGATCATAGACCAAAGAGTCACATACTCAATCTGCTGGTATCGGATAAAAAAAATGAGTTGATCAAAAGAGTAAAATTGTTAAATGGTTTCAATAAGACTCAACAAATGGAAGCAGAATCTTCAAATTATTTTGTGGACAAAAGATCCAAGACCCTTGCAATCATTAACTTCCAACATTTTCAACCAAAAGTTTTGATACTCAGATAGTACTTCTTAAACAACATAAAACATTTGGCTTAGAGAAAGCTAGGTTTTTATCATCTGAATAGATGTACGATTACAGCTTACCTGATCTTGAACAAATTAGTACATTGTCGCCGGCTTTTAGGAATTCTTTAGCCAGTGCATAACCTATTCCTGAAAAAGAGAAAACGAGGGATTACAATATTCAGGATCAAATAACCAATTAAGTTTGAAACTGAAACAATAAAGAAAAGAATAGATACACACAGATAGCTGAACATACAGTGAGAGAGAGAATATAAAGTTCAAGTATGTTTACATTTTTTAGAAAATAAATAGTCTTCAGAAGAAACAGTATATGTGACAAAAAAAGAATCCAATACCAGGGCATAGCAAGGAAGTTGATGGACAGCATACAACAGTATTTAGACATTGGACGAAATTGCAGTCACGCAGTAAACTAACACTAGCTGAAAAAACTCTACCCTTGGACTGCAAATAAATAACCTAGAAGCAAAAATCTCAATTTGTATGACATATATACATTCACAGGAAATTGATGGGAGGAGGAAGCATAGGTCGAAGACTAGTCAACAAAACCCAAAATGGAACTAACATCCAAAGGCCATCCAAATGACAGGTTAACGCAAACATTATTTTTTTTTAAAAAAAAGGCATAAACTTGAAGAAGCGGAGAACCTTTAGTAGAACCGGTGATTAAGACGTTGTAAGGGGGGGACATGGGGTTTGTGTTCATTTGAAGATTTTGGGATTTTATCACCGGAGACTTTAAGTTAAGGGTTTGTTTTTGGTGGGAAGTTGAAGTGAATAAGGATGGCGTGCGGAGATAGTGCTGTGAAGATGGAGGAGGAGAATGAGGGAGAAGGAAGAGACAGAAAGATGAAGAAGAAGAAGAAGATTGGAGAAGGGAAGCTGAAGCAGAAGAAGAAGAAATTGTCATTGCTAATATTCTACAGATGAATGACACAAAATATCCTAGGGGCCACGGCGTTGTGTTAACTTTAGTCTGCTTGCTGTTCTATCCACATTGCTTTACCTCTGGATAACGGACTGTGGCTTGCTATTCGCTCCACATCCCTTTGCCTATGGACAACGGGTACTAGACTCGTTTAACATTTTAATCAACATGAATTAATGCTTGAAACTAATGATGTCGTGTTCCTTGTCCCGTGTCATGTTGTGTTTCTGTAAAACAAAGAAAGGGGTCACTCCACCATTAACAAAATTAGAAAGGGAAAGAGTTTAGATTGTCCAGAGTTTGTCTCCTTTTATCTTTTTCCCCTTTCTGTTTTTCTTTACTTAAGAATGTATGAAGAGTGAGGCTGTTAAACAACTCTTTTACGTGCTTAAATCTCAAATTCCAATTGTGGGAATCGAATAACAACATGAGATATTCACAACAAGAGACATGGCGCCGGGGAACGAACTTATCATTCAGGTCTATATTTAAAATAATTTATTTATTTATATTTATATAGAAATATAAACAAACAATTGAAAAAAATTTATATATTTTCTATTTTCATAATAAAAATATATTAAAAATTATTCTTATTTGTATATATTTCTATATAAATAAAAATA
>JAOQMP010000004.1:25013490-25025616 GCA_027563575.1 Erythroxylum pedicellare
TGAAACTTAAGAAGATCGATATAAACACTTTTTACTTAATAAAATCTCAATTAATTTTTTTAATCAATAGTGAAGTGATGAAAAAAGAATTAAATCAAAATAATCGACAATATAAAATTTGTAGAAATAAGAGTATCATAAAATTATATTCAAAATATTGAATCATATGTCACATCAAAAATGTCATTTGATGTAATAAATTTGAATAATAATAATAATGAGGCTCCTGTCAATGATGAGAATTTTTTTACCAGATGAGAATTCGGGTTAATGCAATTTGAGCAAATATTAGATTGAATAAAGTTTTAGGTTTTCATTTTTCTTATTCTTTCAATTTCAATTATATTTAATGTATATGTTAAATTTTATATATGCAATATAAATATAATTGTAAATATTTTTGTTTTTCTTTTTGTTTTAGGTTTCTCTTAGGATTGGTTGTTTCTTTAGTACAAACTCTTGTTGTAAATTATAATACTTAGAAAGTTATGGATTTTAGTATTCTTTTTATTTGATGTTTTGATTTAATATTATTTATTATATGACGAAATTAAAACATTTTAAGTATTTTGCATTGTCTATCTTTTTCATTTAATCATGGTTATTATTTATATGTCAAATATGTGAAAGGTAGTATTAATATAAATTAATAAATTCTTATTATTTCAAAATTTTATTATTACGAATTCTTTAGATAGGGTTGATATGAAATTATAAATTATAAAGTACAATATTGAGAGATTGTTTTGTAAATTAAAAAAAAAACCCAAAATGGTACCTATTATTGATTGATATTAGTACGGTACTATACCAGAACCAAATCTAGTATTAATATTGGTATAGTATTCATAACATTGCTTTTAACTAGCACAAATTTTTCGACAAAAAGAGAAGCAAGAAAATCACAAATTTTAAGGAAGCAAAAATGTTCGTGAATTTTAGTCATTAATGTGCCATTAATTGAAACTATTGAAAAACCTATAAATAACTTCCTCTTTGTCCCTAGTAGGATCTTTACATTCTTTTTAACAATCTCGAGAAAGGCTTCTATTGATTCCTCCACCATTTATCTCTAGTTATTCCTTTTAAATCTTACTTGCCTTTATGAATATATCATCTTGAAGGTTAGTTTTTCTTGAGGTCATGTCTTATTCGATCAGTTTATTGTAATTCCAGTACTTCTAGGCATAAATTTGAGAGGTCTAGAATGTCTAACAATAGTGACTTAATTGAGACAGGTGAGGATAAAAGTTGTCAAATGATCACTATTTAATGTGAGTCGATGAACAAATTTAAGTCAGAAGGTTATTGGAGTAACAATGGATCGGATGCTCTAAAGGGAATAAGGATTTTATTATCCCTCCTTATGTCATCATAAGGTGCTCTCACTTATTTTAGTAGGTTTATTTCTTCAAGTTAGATTAGTGTCTCTTATAGTTTTAATTAAGAGATGAGTCTTCCTCTTAATGATTTTTGTGTTAAAGTCTTAGAAGAAATAGGTCTGGCCATGGGTTAGCTTTATCCCATTTTTGGTGTCTTGTTTCTTAATTGTAAGTGATATACCATCTAAGAAACATAAAGCATACCATAGACTTACTTAAACTTATGCATCAATTCTATCCCTCGAGTAACCTCCTAGGTAAGCATATTTTAAATGTCAAGCTTCGAATAAGTTTGAATAAGGTACCAATGGGAACCCAAAGATGGAAGAATAAGTTTTTGATTTAGCCTTAAAGGATGATATTAAGTTAGGGTTAAGGCAAGTATAAGAAGAGGTTCGTTTGAGTTTTAAAAAGAGATAAAAGTTAAAGGATTTCATAGCCTCATTTTCGCGGCCTTACTAGATTTTAAGAATCCACTTTTTCTTATGGAATTGTTGTAGGAGGAAGAACTACTGTTAAACATTGGCTTATCTATTAAATATGTTGATATGTGCTTAATTGATGATGAATTTATTCAATAGCATTTAGTGAATATTGCTAGGAAAGTGTTTAAGATACTCGCTTTGACTCATATGTAGTTTTAGAAATAATTCAGAACCAAAAGAGCTAAAGTGAGTTGGAAATACAATCTTTGAGTCATTTTTTTGAGATTCACACTCATTTGTCTCCATGGAATAAGAAGAAGAAGGATTAGGGCAAGAGGAGACAAGAAAAATACATAAAGATGAAGAGTCTACATTGCAGAAAATCAAGTGAAGTGCAAGTCACGACCATGACACAAAGTCATGGGCGTGACTAATGATGCACGGCCATGAGACAACATGTCATAACTATGACTCATCACGCCCATGACACAATATGTCATAGTCGTGACTTTCACACATATGCTGTCTGAAACCCTAGTTTTTAATATAAATAGACATGTGACGACAGAGCGAGCGTTTTATGAAAGTTTTAGGTGTCTTTGATTGAAAGAAGAGAGACCTTTGGGACAGCACCAAGAGGGTGATGGAAGCTCTGAGGTAGCTTTCTGACGCTAGTTTGGAGGTGACATCGATGCTGACAACCCGATTAAGCATTCCTTCCTTGTATTTGTTGTTTCTTTCCCTCTTTAGAGATTGATTATGTTATATAATGTGTATGGATTTGGGTATTGTGAAAAGATGATTTTACTGCATTCATTGGATCGTTTTACTACAAACCCATTACTAAAATATTCAATATAATTCGTAATTGTTATGTTGAAATTCATTTGTAGTGACTAATGGTTCATAATCATTGGGGATAACATAACATAGGTTAAATGACACATCGTATATGGTTGTTGCCTTGATTAATCAGTTTTCCTAATTCATAATACGGTTGCCTAATTGAATCTAGCGATCGTATCCTAAGTTATTCGATAGTTAGGTCTAATTAACGATTGTCTCTTGATTAAACACAACCTAAGGGAAAACTCAGGTTAATAGATTAACCTACAATTAATAGTTTCTAGGAGAGATTTGAGAACAATAAATCATCGAAATATGTTTAATTAGGATGGAGGCTGAGATAGAACTAAAGAACGGAATTCCTAATGAATGTACCACTTTCATCACTTTGCATATTTTCTTTAATTTGTTTTCCTTAGGTTAGTTTTATTTTATTTTCTTATTTCCAAACAAACAACCTCTACTAAAACCTAAATACCAATTAATTTCATTTCAACAACTTTACATGCTCTCTGTGGGATCGACCTAGACTTACCACTACTATATTAGTATTCTTGTTTATTTTGACTAGCATTACGATGCACATGTCATCTGCAAACATACAAGTTAATTGTAATAAGTTATTAAAACATGAGTAATCTAGAGTTTCAATCCAATAGAGAACTATATTACTGTTTATTGATCTTTATTAAATAAGAAAACTAAACAAAACAAGATAGCTAGTTTTGATATAAATAAACTGATAAACTAACAAAATAAATCAAATAAACAAATGTTAGGAATTCTGGGCTATTTATATGGATACCTAATTATCATAAACAATTGATTATTTAGGTTGAAATAATAATTAACTTATTAAATCTAAACCCTCTGTTAAGGTGCACAGGTATATTTAAATAGGCAACTACATCTGTTGATGCACAATTTAACCTAATGAAACTCATCAAGCATAATTAATCTATATAGTTATTATTAAAATCTATGATATCATTGTTATCAAGTATTAAGTATTTATTCTCCTACTACACTGATCATACTTCACATGTTAGTATATCAGATAATCCCTATGATTGAATATAAGGTGGCCAATTACAAATATAAAAATTAAGATTACAAAGAATAAATTCAGCTAATAAATAACCAAACATATGTATAACTAAGTAATGCTTATAAGCTACATCTTTATCCCTAACTAAGATAGCTACTAAACATTAAAAAAAAAAACACAAACAAATATATCTCATTATAAAAGAAAATAATAGAAAAAAGAGATGAGAGAAGTTGTCACTAGGTTCCTCAATTCTTGCTCTCAATCTTCCTTCTTGATATATAAATAACAAAAAATACAAAAAATAACTAAAAACTAATAAAGTTTACTAGAAATCAAGAGCATTTAAAGAGTCCCAAAAAAAATGCTAATGTTGTCTATAAATCTAAGAAAAGTCTAACCTAAATCTAATAAAAGTTTACTAAAAGTCTTTTAGTTTAATTCTAATACAACTATCCATAACTAAGATTATAAAAATAGAGTTTTATATGACTTACACTTGAAGAATTACATAATCACATAAATTAGGTTTGAGAACTAACACCTGTAATAAATCAAAAATTGGTACTTATTATCGATCCAAGACTTGCAAAAGTCTTGTTCTGCTTTTCTTACTCTTCACTAGTTGCTGTGTAACCAACATGACATGCTTTATAACCAACAATTATTCACTATTTTCTCTATAAAATAAAGATGAGTCCGACTTCAGTTATACTTTATGTTTGAAATTGGTTTGCTACTATATCTTAGTTCTTAAGACCTTCACAAAAGACAATAACCTATTATAATTCTAGGTTCAATGCTTATTATGATTTTCTCCTTTAAATTCTCCATCCTTCACCTTTTTTAAGTTAGAATTAGATATATTGCTATAAGATAGTAATAAGCAAAAGCTTGTGGGATATATTGAGAGTGTTCTAAATGGGATTAAGAATCCTCTTCACCTTGGAAGAAGATTGCAACAAGGTTTTATCTTTATTGAGAAAGATTGTACAAAGGTTATTCTTCGCATTGAAAGAAGAATTAGAGTGGAATTCCAAGAAAAGTCTTAGGAGTGGACGTAAGTAAAAGTTATTTGTCAAAGCACTATAAATCAGTTTGCATTCTCTCTTCCCTATCCTCTTTAAATTATTGCTCAATTGTTTGATTAATTTATATTAAACAATTTCCTTATCCTTATTTACATTGATTGTTGTTAACTGAGTACTTAGGTTAAAAAATTATTGAATTTTATAAGCACCCAATTCATCTCCTCCCTCTTTGGTTCCATTCGGGACTAACATAGGTTATCTCAAATCATCCAAGTGCAAATTATAATCCAATCTAACTATTAGCTTTAACTAAATCATATTTAAGAATAATTAAAGATATTTCTCATAAATAAATTCATTTATAAAAAATCAAATAAATCTATTACAAGATAATACTTCCTTATGTAAACATGTAAAAACTTACTCATTTATCATCTTTTTTTTATATATCAGTAAGACTTTTATACAAATAGTAGGAAGTATGTACAGATTAGAGATTCCAAACCCGAAATCTCTTAGCTACCAAAAGGGTTCAAAATAATTTACAACAATTCCTTCCATCCTAAAACCATACAACAAAACCCAACCATCCTACTCTATACCATTTTCCCACCAAAAGATCTTAAAACTAACATATATGTCTAATAACACAAGATATTCAACCCAATTTCTAGCAGTACCATCAAGCAACAACAAAAACAATCTAAACAATAGTCAACAAAGCTAATATGAATAATGACCTTGTTTCCTTGTTCATTGTCAAGTATGCCCACCTCTCTCAACCTTCATTGATAATCTCATTGTTAGATCTTCTGGCCACCACTTTTATGAAATTAGGCTAACAATCATAAGCAATAGAACAAAAGAAATTAAAACAAGAGATTTCTAAAAGTCATCTTAATATTCTGATGTTCCTTTAGGATAATTTTTAACTTCCTTCTTTGATCATGTTGTTCGAGCTTTAAAATTTATAAGCCCTCAAATACTGCAAGCGTATGGGTTGCAATTGTAGTATAAGAGATGTCGGTGCCACAAGGAGGATACTATCCTAATCCTAAATCATCGAAGGCTCGAAGAAAAGAATAAAAAGAAATAAAAACTGTACAAGTGAACACGAAAAGTGAATACGAGAAATTGATTCAAAAATTGTAAAGCAGAAATTTCAACAAAACAGAATTAAACTGAGTAGTCACACAAGTCACAATGGAAATCTATCAAGAGAGTTAATCAAGTTATAAGAGAGGGGATTTTACCTATCATTAATGCTAATCTAGCCATTTATATGTTTACGGGGTGTCGATTCTAAATGATCATAAGGTTGATTACTATCTCTCAAGTTATAACTATTAAACCTTAAATTGTAAACTTTAATTGAATTATGGAACTTGCAATCTCTCAATTCACAAACTTCCCACAATTTTAATTAGTTCTAAAGCTCCCTAATAAATAATCGGCTCTCGCTCGGGATCTCTCTCCATACAATTACCGACTAGATTGATTAAATGGTCAATTAGATCGTCAAACACTTATTAATCCAATCTAATCATCTTTATCTGGCTCACTCTCTCAGTTTCTTACTGAAACATGCAAATATATTAATTAATCACAACACCTAAACCAAATAAACACAAAAAATAACTAAATCAACATTAACTCGAAGTAAAATCCTAAATGAGAGTTTAGAACATTATCAACAACCTGAAATCCTTTTCCACATAATCCATCTCAACTTTATACATTTAAATGAAAAAGAAAATGAAGAGAAAATGGAACTTAGATTGGACAAATCGGGAAGGCAGCAATATCGGGATACCACTTGATCCGGGGAGTAGTGGCATCAGGATCCACTTCTTCTTCTCTCCCCCTCTTTAGGGTTTCGAAGAGTGGCTGAATGTAAAAGCTCCCTTTTCTCTTCATTTATTGTTCTTTAAATAGTATTTTATGTTTTGGGTAACACTAGGTCTGAGGTCCAAAATGTCCCTTGAAACACGAAGTTCGTAAGCATCTACGCATCTACCCGATGTAAGCCACAATCGTGGCTCATATCTGAGCCTTCTATCACGATTGTGGCATGCAGGCTAAAATTGTGGCCCTTTCCTAGAGCTTCTGTCACAATCATGGCATACCTTCCACGATCGTGGGCCTATTTTATGACCCAAATTCCCTCCGAAACTCCTCCATTCTTTGATATTGACCCTAAAACACTAACAAACACATCAAGATACCTCAAAAATATAATATTTAAGCTCAAAAACTTGGACTAACCCATAAAATACTTAAAACAAAAATAATTAACAAACTAACACAATTCTAACCTAAACACATACTAAATGATAGAATTAACGGCTAAACACATATCAAAGTATGCCCTAAAACACGATGCAATTTACACTTATCATTCTTCCTTGAAAACAACAAGTGTATCTTTAGGGTGTTTTTCTCTCTTGGCATCTAACCCTAAATCTAAAAATTAAAAGATTATAACATTCTCCTTATAAGGTTTTCACGCCTTTAAATATTAATTTCCAATGACAAATAAAGATTGGAATATAGCTATGTCTCAAGAAATGTAATTTACAATTTCTCGTCTAGGAGATATCTGAGATTTAACATAACTGTAGTCTTGAGCGTGTTCTTTACTATTTCTTTTTGTAAATAGCCATAGGTACTAATATGTTATCTTAGAATGTTTCTTACTATTCTTCTAACTTGATTTATGAAAAAAAAATGCAAGTGTTGACATGTTTATATTTTAAGCCATAATTTTCCCTTTTTTTTTCTTTTCTTAGTGTCTTGTGACATAAACTCTCATCCACACATATACACTATCGTGTCTTCAAGATTGAGTTTTTAAGAGGAACATAAACTCGCACATGACCATGTGTCAAACCATATTTTAACCAAGATTAAGATTTCTTCTTGATTTTTTTATTCTGAAACTCTTTAATTCTTGACAAAACTCATCTCCAAAGCAACATAATTATCTAAAAACATAACATAAAGAAATTAAAAGAATATAATTTATATATGAAAATATAAAAACTACTAGTAACACACACACACAAACACATTTTGCATATATCTAATGTCATCACACTTTTTTGGAATAGGAAGCTTCCTATTACTGAAGAAACATATCCATAACTCCCTTGAATTGTTCTTGTAAGTTAAATAATATAGCCCATGTTGATCCTCTAAAATCATCTTATTTTCTTTCCTTCTGTTTGGTTCCTATTGATGATAATCTTCTTATGATATAATCTTCAAGAATCCTCATTTTTGCCTTCACTTTTCCAATAAATTCCCAAAGATGACACTAATTGATATTGTGTAAACTTATCCTCTATATATCTGCTCTCTTTTCATGTATATGTTTCTAATTTCATCATCAAATTTATACAAAACAAGGTTGGAGACTACCTTAGTGTCAACATTCCGATGTCTAAGTTAGTTCTCAATTAACAAAAGTTAAGAGAAAAATAAAAGAGAACATAGATGGCTTAGAGTTCAAGTGTCTTCCTGTAACATCCCATCCTTATATTAAGGGTTAGAACCCTGATTTTAATAAAGGAGAGAGTAGCAATGTGAGAGTTAGAAAATTTTGCATTTCATGCTTAGCAGAATGTCAACATGCATGCATGTGAATTTGAATCTTTGCACACATGAAAATAATTATACATGCACTCATTGACATTTCGAGTATATTGAATAGTAATGGGATAGATTGAGGACTGTGGTTATAGTGAATGAGTAAAATGAAATGGAGTAAAAAGATTAGAAATAAATTTTAAGTGTTGGATTTAGTGATGGAAAATACGTTGTAGAAGTTTACTGAAAATATTTAGTATGGGAGTTTTAGATAGTGGAGTAGAGAGTTATGGACCTTATGAGTGAAGATGTTTAGGAGGATAGATGTATCGTCTGTGATGATGTCACTTCGTCTGTGATGATGTTATACCGTCTTAAGAGTTGCATCGTCTTAAGTTGACTTTGCTTCATCTTAAGTTAGCTCAGCTTTGTCTTAAGAGTTGCATCGTCTAAATTTGCCTCCGCTTCGTCTTAAAAGTTGCATCATCTTAAGTTGACTTTACTTCGTCTTAAGTTGACTTTCATTTCTTCTACCCTTTTCACTTTGTCTGTTTTTTGGCATTCGTCTACTTATTGCTTCGTCTGCTTTTTGGCATTCGTCTGCTTTGCCATTCGTCTACTTATTGTTTCGTCTGCTTTTTGGCTTTCGTCTGCTTTGCCATTCGTCTACTTATTGCTTCGTCTACTTTTTGTCATTCGTCTGCTTTGCCATTCATCTGCTTATTGCTTCATCTACTTTTTGGAATTCATCTACTTTGCCATTCGTTTGCTTATTGCTTCGTCTGCTTTTTGACATTTGTCTACTTTTCCATTCGTATGCTTATTGCTTCGTCTGTTTTTTGGCATTCGTCTACTTTTTGGCAATGGTCTGCTTTGCCATTCGTCTGCTTATTGCTTCGTCTACTTTTTGGCATTCGTTTGCTTATTGCTTCGTCTACTTTTAGCATTCATCTGCTTATTGCTTCGTCTACTTTTTGGCATTTGTCTCCTTTTCCATTCGTCTGCTTATTGTTTCATCTGCTTTTTGTCATTCGTCTGCTTTGCCATTTGTCTACTTATTGCTTCGTCTGCTTTTTGGCATTCGTTTGCTTTCTGCTTATGTGACTGAAACTCCTTCTTCTGTGTGTTGTTTATTTTGTATCATCTGGTCCAAATTTGACTCTTTAGACGATAGAACTTGCCTTCAATGTCTTCATGAAAGTTGTAGACCTATAAGTCCTCTTTCAAACCATCAACAAGGATCTTGATCCGATACCTATAGAGAAAGTTATGCTAGTTTCCCCAAAAGAAAAAGGTTCAATGTGATTAAGGACAGAACTAAATTGAATGATTTTGGTTTCAATGGAGATATAAGACATAGGGAAATATGTTTTTAGAAGAAAGTGTTACAAAATGACTTCAATGTTGGGGTCAAAACGAATATGTAAAGTTGACCCGAAATGATGTGTTATGGGAAAAATCTGAAAGTAAGTAAGGGGTTATGCTTTGTGATTACAGTGGTTTTGTTAAGTCATAAACTTAAGTATAAATTATACTTAAATGAGTTTTAATAAAAGGAAGTGGATAAGTGGATAAGAAATGGATAGGTGTCCTAGTTAAAGATAAGATTTTTATTTCTTTAAAAGGCTAGTTGTTGTCCTTATCCTTGTCATTCTTGAAACTTCTTTCTTTAGAGTTCCTTCAACCCAAAGCTTTTCTTCAAATATTCACCCAAGTTAAATCTTGCTTTTCTCTGTTTGTCATCACTTCCACTCTAATATTTCTTTCTTCTATTTCAAGAAAAACTGAACCTCCGTATCAACTTTCAAGTTGATGTACGTGGGTGCATGAAGGATTAGAGTTATGTGATTTTGCAGAGATTGGAGTTTCAAACAAGTAAGCTTGTTATGCTTACATAGTTTTTGCATGAAATGAAGCATACATCGTTAGTTCATTGCTAAATGTTTAAGAATATTGATATTCTTATTTGCTGGAAAATGAGTGAGAAGATTTAGTGTGCAGTACATGGTGATTTTCTTTAGATTGATGACTGAAATATTATGGGATTGTTTTAAACTAATTTTGGGAGTTGAAGATCAATGAAAGTGTGTAAGGGTGTGAGAACGATTAAAGTGATAGTTAGAGGAATAAATGAGGGAAACACAAAAGTTAGATATGCAGAAGAATTGAAAGTAAAGAAGTACAGAAAAGGTGATGAAATGCATGAGTGTTCTGGTTTTTGAATGATGATGAAAAATGATAGATTTTTGATTGGTTGTAATTTAAATAATTGATGAGTGATTAAGTTATGAAATGAGAATGAGCATAATATGTGAAGTTTGTTACAGTACTCGAGATTGTCAATGAGCGTGCATTGTACATAATCAATTTATACATTTGTGCATAAATAAATGCTTATACGTGTGCAATTATTAATTAGTGTGCAATGTGTGTCTTGCATAATTGCACAAATGGGTTACGCAGGTCAAGTGTCAGCATCCAGGCGTTCCCAAAATTTAGAAGCAAATCCTAATCTGGAGCGTACTTTGAGTAGACCGAGATGGTCTCACTTCATTGTTTTTTATTTTAATTTTGTATAATATGATTGATTATGTTGGTTTCCGGACAGGAGGTCCGATGATTGTGATGTTTGTTTTGGATATTGAAGTGCTACTTAAATGTGAATGATATGAACTAAGTGTACTTAATGTGATTGTTAAATGTGTTTCGAATGTGCATTTGCATGTAAGTGAAGTGTGAATTCTCAACTTAGTGTTGAATGCTGGACTAAGGTCCGATGATAAGTGAATGTGATTGAATGGGATTATGAAATGTGAGTGATGCATTCCACTCATGAATGCATAAAATATAATGGCAGTTGTGACTGAAGTAGCCACCGAAAGCGAAAAAGAGCTTAAAGGTCAGGAAGTGAAAATGAGCCTCGACCTCAAAAGTGATTGGGAGCCTAAGGCTCACTATGTATAATGAACCCCGTATCCCCCAAGCAGATAAGGGACAGTTAGTAATGAGCCCAGTATCCAATAAATATAGGACAGTTTAGGCACTCGGTAACAACTAAATAACAAATGGAAAGTGAGTCTCATATGCATTGGATATGCATAATATGAATGATTAAGTGTATTGAATGTGCGATGTGAAATAATGTGATTTATGTGTTATGTGACTGGGTGAGCCATCGATCATGGTCACTCATTGAGTTCGTAAAACTCACCCAAAATTTGCAATTATTTTTTAGGGTCAAAAGAATACCTCGTTAGGCCAACGGGAGTATACCTATAGCATACAAGTGAAGGATCAAGGTTGGGATCAGTTCACATCTACATTGCATTTCTTCATTTTGTATTGAATTGCTTATTCCGTAACTTTTTATATAAATTTGCATTCCGAAAATGACTAAAGTATTTTGTAATTGTGAAAGGGCCCAAATAGCTATAGAAAATATTGTTGATTGTATTATGTGATTGCAAAAATGGTTATGAAATAAGTGGGACCTGAATTGGTTATGGATTTTCGCATATCATGTTTGTGGTTAAAACACAAGAACAATTTATACCGATTTCTAAGTGATTGAGTGCTCTAGCACGCCACCCTCGCGCCTTTTGCCTCCCTTCAGTATTACCAAAATCTCATTCAAAAGAACTCTAATTGGAAACACCAAAAGAAACCCATGCATGACTTGATCCTAGAATACTTAAACTCATGCATTTTCTACACTCTTAAAACCAAAAACTTTCTAAGACTCCAAAAGATTTAACATAAGCTTACCTTGAATCTTCACCAATTAATGAATTTCTTGACTCTAATGG
>JAOQMP010000004.1:25028613-25052390 GCA_027563575.1 Erythroxylum pedicellare
ATTCTGTAAATCCTTCTAGATTTTGATTTCAACTGTACAATGAAACAAATGCACTATTACACATTCCTTTGAATATATATATATATATATACACACACGTGCTGAACATATTAAATAATGTCTAATGATTTCTTAACTCTGAGACTATGCCATTCCCATTTGGATGAATTTGCCATATCTTATGGTTAGGATTGTCATTCAATCTTTTACGAGGAATAGCTTTAACTTCCTTCACAAATAAAGCTACGGTTCTTTCTTTAGACTATCATCCTAATTTCCATGTAGAATCTGAGTTTTCATATACATTTTAGAAGCTTATTTCATTTTTTACAACTTTTTTGGCTAACGAATTGAGGAGCGTTACTTCCTATTTCGCTCTCTCAGTCAAAATTCGCATGGTAAAATGGATTGATTTCACTTGACGATTAACTCTTTTAAATCGCCAAGATCTTGATTTGAATCCTTATAATAGAATATGTCCAATCAGGGTTTCATATTTTTGTAAGTTAGCGAACTGTGTTGATGTTGATGTTGAGGGATGGAATAATCACATGACTATTCTGAAAAGTATCCTAACCGATGAAACTCGATTTTGGATAAGGCATATCTTCTTCTCAAGCAATTAAATATCTTCCTATGCAAAGCATGCCATTTATTGGGAGTCTTAAATTTGTCCAATTTTAGATATTACTTTAATTAACAACTCAAAATGGTTACTATTAAGGGAAAAAAGAAGAAGAAGAAGAAGAAGAAGAAGAAGAGCAGTTCTTATTTCATGTTAAGTGAAGTCCCTTTCATTTGCTACTATACCCATGCCCGTGCCAGCAATCTTTCATTGTTATTGTTATGTTATCATTAGGTTTCGTGTTGAGTATAACCCCAAGTTAATAGGTATAATTAAAATTGGTCAATTTTTAAATTGAACCCAAATTTTTTTTTAAAAAATAAAGTTTTTAGCTTTGGGTTAGGCTCATCGAAACTGTTCAACTAAATCAATCAAAATAATATTATTTTATTTAGCTCAAAATTGTGATTGGGATCCGTGTATAAGTTAGAAACAAAAAGGTTAGGCTAGCCATTGCAATCTCTAAATTTCATTAAAGGATTACTCATATTATTTTTCTTAATTGAGTCCTCTAATATTAATAAAGTTTTATACAATAACTTATGATATTGTGAAGCCACAGATTTTATATAAAGATGTTAATGTGAAGTAACATCCAAGTGAATGTCATATTAGCATTTTAAGACAATTATTAATATTTAGCTTGAAGGATTTGTTGAATAAAAAAAGATCAACTAATTAAGAAAATGTTAAATTTGTATACATACCTATTCTTGTCATATATCTTGTATAATTTCAAATATAAAAAATATTCCTAAAATGATCATAAATATTAATTCATTACACAGAAAAAAATTGATATATTGATAAGAGTCAATTATGTAATTGTCTTTTCCCAAAATTTTCTCTTACTTAATTTTATTAAACTAAATAAACACCCAATAATTTTACAAGTGATACCCTTTTGTTCACGACTTTTAACAATTCTTATTGGAGCTATTGTAGGTTGTTAAGGCATTAGAGGTTTTGGTTCCTTAATTATGGCATGATGACATAGGTTATGGTTGGCATTATAATAGCAAGAACAATATTTTAGAGTTTGGCCTGAATTTTGTGCACCTTGCAACCTTCATGGAACAGAGAAAGTAATATGCTCCATTTTTTTTTGTGTGTGTGTATAGAACAGGTTCGATGTCCTCCAATTACTCCATTCATTAATTTCATCTAAACTTTTGTTTCTTTAATTTAACTAATAGCTATTTAAAGTTAATAGGAAATAAGAAAACAAACTCCTAAAACATGTTTGATCTTAAAAGATTCATAATTTTCAGTTTTCAAAATCCAAAAAAAAAAAAAACAATTGGTATTACAAAGATATGTGTTTCATAGGTTATGTTTGTCGATTGTCAAAAAAGCACCTTTATAACATTAGTTGTTCTCCTTTTATCTGAATCTCTAACCATCTCTTTATTGGATCTTCATTGCCCTGTCTTCTCATAATACTAAAAGTAGTATAAACCTAAACAGTAGTAAGCCACTAAGTGATGGGAGTAACTAAAGAAGCTAAGTAAAAAGCTAATCATAGGTTTGTAAGGGGGATTTGGGCAGTCAAAAGAGTTTTTAGATCTTTGTGAAATTCGTTGGGGACGCTTGATCCAAGTGCGAGGAGGTCACTGAAATTGACACTCTCAAGTGCCCAATCGTGAATCTAAACATTAGATCAGCTTTAAGTTTCATAATTTGAATATTAGTAAGGTTTCATTGGTCCATCTAGTAGAGGAAGTCTCTAAATTATGTTGTTGGAATAATAAGGATTAAAATAGCAATTTAAGTGTTAATCTCTCTCTTTCCTTGTGGTTGTTGATAAATGGTTCAATGGATCCTACACTCATTTTTCAAATTTTGAGCATGGTAACTTCCTTTGGTCAATATATTATAGTGAAAAAGAAAGAGCAAGCGGATAGAATTGTCAAAAATATGTTAAGCGGGGGAAAATTTTTGATTCATATATATTATTATTATTAAGAAATTATACAACGAGGCTGACGCATATTCATATGATGAAACTGTTATCAAGTGTGAAAATTCCATTTCTCTTAGAGCCCAGAAATGGACTCACTTTGGTTTTTGGATTGGTGTTCTCTTAAGTGCACTATCATTAGTGATTACATTAATTATCTTATTTATTTAATAATGGTCTGGTCTGTCTTACAACACTTAAAATAGTTGTTAGGAGAAAATTAGACATTTTCTTTGAGTTGTGGGTTTATATTATTATTACATTTGTTAGCCAATTGATTAATTTAAGAATAAAATTTTAAGAAAGTAAATATGTTTTATTTTTAGTTTTTCTATTCAAATTTTCATCTAAATAAGTTTTATTTTATTAATTAAATCATAATAAAGATAAATATTCAATAACATGTGCCGAAAAAGACTTGAGTCTCCAGCTAAACTCGTTGTTAAGTAAATGCAGAAGAGTAAGTATCTGCAGAAGCAACTTTCCCAATGCCCCCTCGCTTTCTCAAGAGATACGTACTTGTCTACTCATTTTAGTTTCTCTTCTCCGTTCTGCATTCTCCAAAATGTAAGAGATCATTCCTCTCTCTCCTCTTTTGCTTAAGACACAATGTGGTTCTTGTTTTTGATTATTGTGCACCTCATGTTTGGATGCCCGGAAAAATTAGGAGAAAGGAAAAAAAAAAAAAAAAACAAACGAAAGTTTTGAAATTTCCAACTCTACTTGAGCATTTCTTCAAGAACTAGAAAACTTCTACTGTTCTTCGATCTCGGATGATGAGTGATAGTAACACCATAGTTATGCAATTTTAGTTTGTTCTTGTAAATGCAGGCTCTGATTTCTCATACGAAGAGAAGAACTTAAGGATGCGGAACATATAGTGTTGCCTCAGATGCTTTATATTCTAACTTTTGGCGTTTTGGTAAAGAAGTAAGAATGTGTCAGATATCACTGATACTGCGGCTGGGGATTATGTTCTTCTCATGGGGGATAGTAGTGGAAGCAGAGTATGCAAAATACAAAGACCCGAAGCAACCGGTTGGGGCTCGGATTAAGGACCTCATGAGCAGAATGACTCTGCAAGAGAAGATTGCTCAGATGATCCAAATTGATAGAATTGTTGCCTCTCCTAATATTCTCAAGACCTACTCCATTGGTGCTACCTACCCAGGACCCATGTTACACACACATGCAATTTTACTTGCTTTCCTTGTGTTTTATTGGATGATAACTAACACACTTGTCACATAATAAAAGTAATGTGAATATGGACTGTTATGAGCAAACGAAATGATACTTTTTGTGCTTGCTGACCGCAGGTAGTGTATTAAGTGGTGGGGGGAGCACTCCACTTCCTGAGGCTACTGCTTCTGATTGGGTCAATATGATCAATGGATTTCAAAATGGGTCCTTGTCAAGTCGTTTGGGGATTCCTATGATCTATGGCATTGATGCTGTTCATGGGCACAACAATGTTTATAATGCTACTATATTTCCCCACAATATAGGTCTTGGAGCTACCAGGGATCCTGAACTAGTAAAGAGGATTGGTGCTGCAACTGCTCTTGAGGTTAGAGCCACAGGGATTCCCTATGTATTTGCTCCATGTATTGCAGTAAGTAACATGATGCGATTTTTACATAACAAGCTCTCTCAATAAATAAATTTACCGATGGACTTAGTATCTCTTGTGTATATGCCTAACTCGTACTTGGTATCACGTGTCTATATACCTACCTCATATTTTCTTGTATTTATCCTAATGTCTGCTTTAAAGGTTTGCAGAGATCCAAGGTGGGGCCGGTGCTACGAAAGTTATAGTGAGGATCACAAACTTGTGGAAATCATGACGGATATTATACTTGGTTTGCAAGGGGATCCTCCAACTAATTCTCGGAAGGGAGTTCCATATGTTGGTAAAAAGTAAGAAAATAATTTACCAAAAAAAAAAGTAGGAAAATACAAAGCTTGGACATCCTTTCTGAAATAGGCTTAATTGAATGAAATTTACATTGTGTAAACTGATATTTGTTTGCGGTATGTAGTGATATCAGTTATATGCTTAAAATGAAGCAACTAAAGAAGGTTTCTTACTCCTCTGTCTTTCCTCCAGTATGTTATTTTGTGCTTTTATAGGTCTGGAAACATGCGCTGAAGAACTCCTAGTCCTTTTTTTACGCCTTATTGAACAATATCACTCTTCACTTTTCTGTTTTGTTAACCTGTTCATCAAGTTTTTAAAGTTTTTTTTCCTTTACTTTCGCTTCCTCTTACTCAACAATGTGCTTATCAAAGTTGCCGTCTCTCCATTGATCAATAATTTCGTATTACTTTCTCTCTGTTTCTGCAGGAAAAATGTTGCAGCCTGTGCAAAGCACTTTGTGGGCGATGGTGGGACAACCAAGGGCATCAATGAAAACAACACAGTAATTGATAGGCATGGATTACTGAGCATCCACATGCCTGCCTATGCTGATTCAGTAATCAAGCATGTTTCGACAGTCATGGTTTCTTATTCAAGCTGGAATGGGCAGAAGATGCACGCTAATCACGACCTCATTACTGGCTTCCTCAAGGGCACTCTTAAGTTTAAGGTTAAGTTATTGTTTTGATTTCTTGGCTTATCATGCTTTCCTATTAAGTTTCTTAGATACCTTTGCAACATTTTATTGTTTTATAAAATTTTTGTTCTTGCAAATGAGCTGGATCTGGATAGGTAGAATGAACTAAATGCCCAAACTTGTTCAATTCTACTAATTCTCCTTTATGCGACTGATTTCTTTTGCACTTGTTTTGCAGTATTTTTGTTGATTTTCTGTTTCAGTTTTTTCTGTTTGATAAGTTTTTCTTACAAAAGATTTCCCGCTATACCAAGTGAAACTTGCATTCTTGTTCTCATGATTTCTAACTCCTCTTGACAATTCCATGACTTAGTCTCGACCATTGTGCATCGCTTAGTGATGTATCATCCAGCTTGTTTCTTCTTCACATCTCTGCACATTGTTTCTCAAGTTGCTCTTTCACTGCATTTAGTTTATTCTCTTTGCATGCTTGAGTTGTCATTATGTTACTGCACTCTAATTGATCATCTTAATTTTCTATTTTGACTCTGCTACTAGTTTCATGTTCAATACCTTATGTATTCTTCTTAACCTTAATAAGTCTTCAATTGCGTTTCTGCCACTTAAATCCGTTGTTTCTCTACCGCCAACATTCTGCGTTGCAATTGTTTTTTGCCTCTAGGAAGCTGGTAAATCTTGACAAAAGATTATGATGTTCACTATATTCAGTAATGGGATTGGACCAAAACCATCACAATGGAACTATTGCATAACTAACATATTAGACGTAGTCATCTTCTAACTACTTAAGGGCAATGGATGTGAATTTGCCTTTCTAACTTTTGTAGTTTTGAAGAATTTATGTTTGAACCTGTCATACGAATCTAGTGATCATGCATGCATTTTGCACAGTAGAAAATCATACTAACCATGCTCGATGAATCTGATGAACTTTTCAGGGATTTGTTATTTCAGATTGGGAGGGTATTGACAGGATCACGTCACCACCACATGCAAACTACTCATATTCTGTCCTTTCTGGGATCCTAGCTGGCATTGACATGGTTAACACTTAGCAACTTACTTTGTCAATGTCATTTGAGATTACTTTTTGCCATCCTTACTGAATGTGAATGATCATTTGATTTTGTTTTCAGGTTATGGTCCCTCTTAACTATACAGAATTCATTGATGATCTTACTTACTTGGTCAAGAATGATAACATCCCAATGGATCGCATTGATGATGCTGTTAGAAGGATTTTGGTAGTCAAGTTCAGTATGGGTCTTTTTGACAATCCATTGGCTGATCTTAGCCTGGTCAGTGAGCTAGGAAGCCAGGTTACTGACTCGTAACTTTGTTTAATTGAATTCTTTTATTTGTATTTAGTACATCTTAGTTTTGGTTTTCCTGTGACAACTTGAGAATTTATGATCTAGATCCTGATGCCATGAATGCTAAACATCATATCATACATGCAGGCACATAGAGACTTGGCAAGGGAAGCTGTGAGGAAGTCACTAGTGCTCCTGAAGAATGGAAAAAATGGAACTAATCCGTTACTACCCCTTCCAAAGAAGGCATCAAAGATTCTAGTTGCCGGTACTCATATAGATAATTTGGGCTATCAGTGTGGTGGATGGACAATTACATGGCAGGGATTCAGTGGCAACAACTACACAAGAGGTATGTTCCATTGAACATAACTTGAACAAGTTTTAGACTTCAGAAAAGAATTTATCATTTTCTTGATCAGCTTAGACATGAATTTGAATTTGTCCTTTTGTGTGCACCTACATTATGATTCCAAAAAATTTCAAAGAGAACCAGCACCCCCTAGGTTGGGAAAAGAATGTTCCCTAGAAAAAGTGTTGAAAGTAGAGAGCAAATCACCAAAGCTTAGGAATTTGGTCATTAAAGTCAGTGTCATATTCTGAAAGTGTGTCTTTGTCAGGAAAGAGAGTTACAAATGGAGTTCAAATCATTAAGTCGGTGGTTTGAACCTTGTGTGTGTAGTGAATCATGAATATATATTTATAAAACTCTTTTTATGAACTTCGAAAAATTTTGCAATGATTTGGAGTGTTCAACTGCTATTGGTAAGTCTTTAACATTTATCCATTGAAGAAAACTGAGTTTCTTCCTAAAAGATCATTTGTTCACTATACCATATTTAAAATTTAAAATATTTTGCAAGTCTTGGCTCATTCCCAAGTCTCTTTGCTGCCTTTTTGACGAGATTTTATGAACTTAGCGCCACCATTCTTTTCTTCGAAGGAACCACCATCCTAGGTGCCATAAAAGCTGCAGTTGATCCAAGTACAAAAGTTATTTTTCAAGCCGACCCTGATAGCAGCTTCTTGAAGGCCAATAAATTTGAATACGCTATTGTTGTTGTTGGTGAGGCCCCCTATGCTGAGACTGCAGGAGACAGCATGGACCTAGAAATGTTGGATCCCGGTCCAGCCATTATCAATAATGTCTGTGCAGCTGTCAAGTGTGTTGTTATTGTAATTTCTGGAAGACCCATTGTGATCGAGCCATATATTTCTTCAATTGATGCATTAGTGGCGGCATGGTTACCAGGCACTGAAGGTGAAGGTATTGCCGATGTCATTTTTGGAGACTATGGTTTCACTGGAAAGCTTTCTAGGACATGGTTTAAAAGTGTAGATCAACTGCCCATGAACGTTGGGGATGCACATTATGACCCACTCTTCCCCTTTGATTTTGGACTTGAGACCAAACCAGCTTCTGGTATTGTGGCAAGGTAATCCTAATCCGATGTCCTAATCCGATGAGTTCTCATATTCTTTCGTTGATGCTCTTGTAGGCTTGCTTTGGTGCTAGGTTTGCAGTTTGGTACAGTTTTCAGCACTTTAGTTCCAACTACATTTCTCACTTAAGTTTAACCATCACCGTTCTCTTCTCTCTCTCTCCTTCTCATCACTTCCCTTTGTCAGCTTCTCTGTTTTCATTATGTTGAAGCACTACATTTCTTGTTAAGGATGAAGGCTATGCAATTCCGTACTTTGTCTGCTAGCTTAAGACAGTCCGACTCTTTTCTTAGTCAATAGTGTCTTATCTTTCGAAGATTTAAAAAAAAAAAAGGAAAAAATAAAGAGAAGTTGTAATTAAAAGCGCTGAAATTAGCGAGGCATGTTGACATAATAAACCATCTTTGAAAAAGAGTTCTAACATTTAATATTGTATTCTCTAAATTAATTTGGGTACTTAACAAAATTTAGATCATAATTTATGGAACTCACTATCCGTGCTTTATGACGATACCAAAACACATACATTGGGAAAATTTTATATTTCTTTGAATAAATATGCATATATATTTACATATATTAGTAACTCAGTTAATTACTTAGCATAAGAAGAATATGCTTACCCTTTTAGTAATTACTTGCAAGCCTAACAATCATCTTCGCAGGTATGTTTATCGCACTCAGAACTGGGTTACTGTTTATGTTATGTAGTGGTTTAAATGATAGTTACTTATCATTGGTCAATAATACTTCACCTTTCAATATTTAAAACTTATCATTGGTCAATAATACTTTGCCTTTCAATATTTAAAACCAGTAATTTCTTTAATCATAGTAACTAAGTAAGCCAGTGACGGAGCCAGAAATTTAAAGTAGGAGGGCCTAAATATTTATTTTTTTAATTTTTGGGGCCTCCATATACCATTAACTCCTAAATAATTTCGTTCTTGTATCTATATATATATATTCAAAATAAAAAATTAATTTTTTAAAATTTTGAGGGGCTCAGTGCACTACTGGGCCTCATGTATCTCTGTCAGTGAAGTAAACGTATCCTAAACTGTATATTTTCTGTTGCAGGACAACATCAGGTGCAGTTGTTGAAAGCCGGTACTTACTTTCAACTGTAGTTGTAATAATCCTAAATTTATATTTCACAGGTAAAGTTTCTACCTGAATCATCCAGTGAAGAAAACATTTAACTGAGTAGAGATTTCTATTCTTACACCTCTATCTTCAGTTTTATCGTTTCGTTTTAGTTATTCAAATGTTAGCCAAGCTCACACCGTTTAAGCCATTGGTAGTGAAGATGTAGAAGGCGGATTAATGAATTCTTTTGATGCCTGATCATCGTTTTCTCTTGACTGATATGAATAGCTTTTTTGTGTCTGGGTCTTTGAAGTTGAGAACTTTCTGGCTTACTATTTTTTTACCTAAAAAAATTACTAAACTATAAGAAACTTCTCTTCGACTAAGCCCACATATGATGGCTACCGAATTAGTAACTGTTAAAATACATAATTACAAAGTTTGAAAATGAGGTGCAAACTTGCATTCTGCATAATGAAGTATTTTTCAATCTCATTCTTAACATTTTCTTGTAAGCTCATTGGGGAAAATTTCTTCTTATTTTTGTCATTTGCAAAATTTTTAACTTATCCAGCTGAGAGAAAGGTAAGTGCAATTAACTTGGAGCAAAGTAACACTTTTGCCTACGTTACTGAGAATATGATGACTATGCACACCGTATAGTACGCAAGCTACACAATGATGATAGGATTAAACCGATTACCCTTTACACGATCTTGAACTTGAGAAGATTTTGAGTAGGTTTACACTACCCCAGATCTTCTGTTCCATAGTCTCTATTTCCCCCGTTTCTAAAGTGTTTTCATCCCTTCATTGTAATAAATAAAAAGAAATTGGATAGCTAAGAAGGCTTTGGAACTGAGAAAATAGGGTAGAGGGGAACACAGGATCTGTCAGGTTTACACGGAGCGTGGGATTCTATTTAATCCTATGGCTAGTGTAGTTGACTAATTGTTGCTCATGATATTAAATTAAGTACACATATTGCATAGAGAAAGGAATCAAATAAAAGGTACTTAAAAAAGTATAAAATTAACGTTCTGTATATCAAAAGTTGCTAAAAATTTAACCTTTTTAAGATTTAGAGTATTATCAATACTATTTTAAAAATATTAAGACAAGATGTAATGTCATAATTAGGTAACGTAAACCAATGAGATGTTAATATAATCTTAAAATGATTTTTTAAAACATGGCTTAAAGTTGTGATTTTACCTTGCTATTTAAGTACTAAAGGTTGTCTCCGTTTTAATGTTGGATGAGGACCATCAGTGTTAAAACTCCAAGAAAAAACCAACATTTTTTTAACTTATAAAAAAAGAAAAAAAAACACTTTTCCAACTTTTATATGAAGAAAGAAGAGAGAAAAAAAATATGTTTTAACTTCTATATATAAAAAGAAGGGGGAAAAAAACACTTCTTTAATTTTTAGGTAGAGATGGTAGTGAGTTAGGTCAAACTTGAGTCACTTATTATTTAGGTTTGATCAAGTTCAAAAAATTTAAAGTCCAACCAGATTAGGGTTCAAATGGTGTCGTTTTGTCATAACTTTAGAATTGGGAGGCTTGGCCACCCTGACCCATGCTTATTCAAATAAAACAATGTTATTTGGGTGTAACTTATCAAAAACACACCATTTTGTTCGAATCAATATTGGTTGGGCTTAGCTGGTCCTCTCAAGTCCAAGTCTAGTTAGAAGCCTATTCGACTTGGATTTAACCAATTAACTTTGAGTTAAGATATGCTTTTTTTTCATCCCTGGTCCTAAGAAACAAAAGGACACTTCTTTTAACATATCCAGACAAAAAGAGAAATGCCATAACATATTCTAAGAGGTTAAAGGTGCAATTTGCATATCAAAATCTTATAGAAGGTCTAAGTTCCTAACATTACCTCTAGTACCTTTTTGTGCCCTTAAAATTGCTAAAATGAAAATCATTGTACCTTGAATGCAAAAATGATAGCAGAGATAACATTAGACATTTATTTAAACCATTTGTGAAATATTAAGGTAAAAATCACATATTTAAGTAATATTTTTAGAAATGATTGTTAAGATTATATTGATATTTGATGGTTGTGTAGATATATCACCAGATAGGCTATATTGATGGTCTAGATGCTAGGAACTGAAATTTTTTTATAATATTACAATTTAGTGTACTACTAGTATCGATGTGAAAGTATTAAAATGTAATATATTATCATAGATAATGACAAAGGCTTACTTATACCTTTTGTAAATTATCAGGGTTTGGTTTTCCCATGTATCAAGAAAGAGAAGGGAAACAAACTAACAAGAGAAAATAAGTTAGCAGATGAACTTAAAATCCAAAGCTCATTAGCTAAGAATATTCGTTTTGTTTAATAAAGAATTGAAGAATTGATTCAAATTGAAATTCCTAAAATTCAATATCAAAGAGAGAAGAATTTAGAGAGAGGAAAAAGATGAAAACTACATTTTTTAATTGATGTGATCGGTGGTGGTAACCAATCAGTACAAGCCACATCTTTGAGACAATACATATTTCTTCCAAAACCTTGTCTATAAGCTTCACTTCAATAAACCCTCATTGTAGATTTAAAAAATTTCATGCCTCCTCTTTATTCCAACCATATGACCATTGAATCAAAAGTTAAATCAATAATTTGTTGCAAAATTTGACCATCCTTTTATTCAAAACATCTGTAAGATAGTGAGTTATTGTGTTGAATGTTATGAATAAATCAAAGGATAGTAGTAAATAAAATACATGTCTCTCGAGTTGAGACATAAAAAGTGTAATAAATAATGTGCATATATTTTATTTAGTATTTCACTGCATTTTCCATCTACATGATCTTGATTTAATGGATTTTAAGTTATGTTGCATATAAGTCATGAAGAAGTTTCTTAAGAATGATGTTGGCCAGTGCTTTATAAGGCAAAACATGAAAAAACTCAATTTGGGTTGAACACATCTAATGATGTAGATGACCATTTTCTAGGGCACGACCCTCTTTAGGCGTAAACAATTGTCGAGAAGATAAAACAAAGCCTAGAATATTTTTTGTGTCAGAGTATGTTCCTGTTCCTATCATAAAATTTGATGTTAAAGACAATGTTCCCATCATAAAATTTGATGTTAAAGATATGATATACTTACTATACATGAAATAAAAGACCATGTTAGATGGTGAAGAAGTTACATAAGGCTATATGGCCCAGAAGCAAACATGTCAAAGCCCGTGTTCCTCTCTAGAAATATTTGTATAGAAACAGTAAAGTACATGGGTTGAGAAACATGCAATAAAACAATTTATAAACCCTAATAAAACATGTATAGATTAGTTTGGTTTTCGGGTTGTAATTAGTTCTAATAATCCTTTAGAGAGGGAGTGCCTTAAAAAACATATTTGGAAGCTATATTTTAAAAATATGAGATTAGAACCATTCCAATAAAGAAAAAATTAAATCAAAGGATTAAGATTATTACTAGGAAAATCTTTGTAATGAGTTCTTCTATTCTTTTGTTTATTTTTATTATTTCAAGAATAATTAGTAGCTAGGTTTGTAGATGAAACCTTAGTTGATTTATTTATATATTGACTTTGGTTTTTATAGTAAAGAGTTCTACATTTGTGAAATATATGTATTAATCTTAACATTAGTCAAAATATAAGTAAAAGCTTAGACCTACTAGTAAATAGAATTATGCACATATATTAAGGATTGAATGCATAACTAGATATACATCTACATAATCATTTTAGTACGAAGGCTACCTTTTATAAGACTTCATATAACTTGGTGCATTCATATAAGTTTTCTAGATGTATCATTTAATCAACCAAGGGATACATGGTTGTATATTGAAACATGGTAATTTATTACAATAGGGTACTTTGCTTGTTTAAACAATAAAATCTCTAAACAGCTAAATCAAAGATATAAGATAACATTATGGAGAATTCTATTCTAGATGTTATATCATATTGATTTCTTCTTGTTGATTACTTGTTTGAATGTTTCTAATGGTGTTTCAATCTATTTAGTTTAATGAGGTTTTAGTTTTAATCAATCACAAAATTTATTATTGGTTATTTAATACTAGGATGGTTAAACTTAGTAGTTAAATTATCCTTATCGGATTGACCTCTACCTACCATTTCACCATTGCAAAATGATAGGTCCACTAGCCTATAATCTTGTACTAGGATAGTACAGAAAATAATCAAGATCACTTACCTCACCATTTTCACAATCTAATAAGCACCATATTATAAGGGTGATACTTTGTAATTGGTTACGCGGTAAAGAAAATGTTATTTAAATGGTTATAGCATAATAGAAATAAACATTTTTTTGATAAATTCAAAGTTTAATGAAGAACAAAAGTTAGAAGCATCTGATATGCATAAAATATGCACATATTTTACTTAGTATTTTTCTTTGTTTTAATGATTTTACTGATTTTTTCTTTTTTATATTTTCAAGTAATTAAGAAGATTTAACCTTGAGATAATATTTATAAAAAATTAGAGGTTATTTAAAGTAAATATATGAAGAAAAACATAATTTTTGGCTGAATATGAGGTGTCCCACATCTATATATACTATGTATTTAAACTGTAAGTGTATGGTGTAGCTATAGTTAGCATAAGCTAGCAGGTCGATCCTATAAAAACTATTAGTTAATTACCAACCATTCCTAACTTAATATGATAGACCATCCATTTAAGATCAATTGAAGATTAAAATAAAATAAATAATAACTCTAAACAACAAAATTAATCAACGATCAAGAATAAATTAATCTACGATATAATTAGATTTAGGTAAGGTTTTTCCAAGGACTTGTGCTATATTAAACTTTTACCCTAAATTAATAAATGATTCTAGTTTCTTATACCAATAAGAATTCCTAACTTAGACTATATTCTTTATCGAGACATATGACCCCTATTTTTAGATTAGTCAAATGAAATTCCTCTCAAATCAAGACAATATAATTTGTTCTATGATAGGTCTTACCCTAATCTAAGAAGATCTTGTGGCTTCCTCTCGAGTAGCTTCTAACCCTCTTTACCTATATTGTGATCTAACTATACATCTTATCCTTAAATCTCAATGCAATCAAATAATTGAATATTCCAACCTATTTCGAGAGTGGTCAAAACAGTGAAATCTGGTGATTAGGAGTATCAATTCAATACATAGATCCTAGGTTCTAAACATATAACCTAATTAGTTCATAATTAAAGAAAGAATAAAAACTAAAACACAAGAAAGAAAATATGAGTAAGTGATCATTATGATGAGTCTTGAATCTCAAATTTTTTGTGTCTTTGTTGAAATCTTGTCTATCTTTTAAGATTGACTTAATTTTGATCAAAAACCATTGTAGAATGGCTTCGTAATTGCTTCCTTATGCTTTCCATCTCTTTCTTGGCCATAAAGCTCCTCTTCTTTTTTTCCCCTCTTATTTTTATTTAAAACCTTAATCTTTAATGAGGCCATTTTACGTTTGGCACATTTTATAATTTCTTTGCAAATCTTTACCACCCTATAATAGTCCCATATTTCTTGATCTAAGGTTTGTAGGTCTAAAAAAGGAGAAATAAAATGAACCACTATATAATATAACCCTAACATAGTGACACGTACGTTCCATTTTCAAATGTCATCATTTAATTCTTCCACATTTGCTTTGATTTGCCTCAAAATTTGCTCCTTTTCCTTAAAGAGGTAGAAATAAGAATTGAAATAAAAACACTTCTCATTTTAAGTATCAAATCCTTCAAAATATCTAAAGTACAATCAATATGCTATGAAAATAATGCTAAAATTAGTGTATGTCTAGCATACATCAAACTTCCTCACATATAAGCAATTGCTTGTCATCAAATAAGCCAATTCCATCATTACATCTCAAATAATAAACAATTATGGAAAAATTATAAACCAATCAAATATACCAATAAAAAGTCTGTATTATTGATCCAATCATAAAGGTCTTTAAAATACTGTACAACTAACTATTTATATCAATTCATAAGTTGACTGTAATAACCCGTTTCTACACTTAAGGATTTAATTAACTCAATTCACTTTATCCTTCAAACTTTAAGCCAAATCATAAAATTCAATTCCATGCATAAAGTGAATATGCATAAGATAAAATCCTTTAACTCTTGAACATATTCACACCCCTTATTAATAAGGTATAAAATTAAACAAAACAAGAGAATTTAGTGCTTGTTTGGAAAGTCACCTAGCCTTTTTACGAGAGAGTAAACACATTGTGATGAATACCCCCAACTACTCACCTAGGTCATTATCTCAAATGGCTACTAGTACCAATTTTTAACTTAAAATTTTTTATTCAGTTCGAAGCTAGTAAAGTGAAATTATTTATACTTATTTATTCATAATTTTATTTTTCTTTTAATATTTATTTTTGTAACACACCACTACCATATGATATATGCTCGAAATTCTTGAGAATATATGAGCATATACCCTACAGGAATGACATGTTAGAGTAGTCACATTCACTTAATATGGCATCATACATATCATAAGTAATCATAAAAACAACTTATCTCATTTCATTAACAAAACATGTTTTACACTGTTATTTCATTACAAACCATCGATATATTTACAATATAGAAACCATCTGTGATCACACTTTTTTAAACAAAAGATTCTATATAAATTGAAAACTATACAAAGTACTTTATCTAAAATCCTCAGATGACAGCTGATCAGATCTTTGAGCCATATCTTGATCCAAAATGAATAGTACTAAACTTTAGTTAGTTTGTTCTACTAGCAAGGTCTCCTTTCAATACCTGAAAATTAACGTTACAATTTTGATGAGTTTTGCAAGCTCAGTGAGTGAACCATCATCGATGTGATCACTCAAAACATAACACATATATATCAATGAATAACATTCATCTTAATCAAAGTAACCCTTCATTCAGAGTTATAACTCATATTCTACAATTTGCGGCATAATACAAGTAACATTTAAAAATACAATCACTTTTTAAGTCATTCTAGAATTACATTCTAAATGCAGGAATATCATGCAATCATTTCATAACATAACACTCATTTATCAAAATTCTTCATATCACCATCAAAGTCATAAGCATTTCTCAATATCAACACAACATAGTTCAACATTCATTTGTAATCAATATCATGAACACATTTAAAGATATAAATGCAAATGCAAATGAGACTCATTTCATTTTAACTTTGTTATGACCGAGTGCCTATTTCACTGTCCCATATCTGTTGTGGATACCGGACTCTTTTTAGTACTGTGCCTTATCTGTGGATACCGGGCTCATTACACGTTGAGCCTGAGGCCTGATGAGCACAACTGAGCTTAAAGCTCTTTTCATATTGGCTACTCTAGTCACAACTCCTTTATGTGAACATGCATCATGTAATGGAGTATGACATTTCATAAAATATATCATCAGTCACTTTCAGTTAATGAGCACATTCAATTTTCACAGTTCATCTGATCTAAGTTCGATATTCAATAAATATTTAATCATTCAATTTCATTATTCACATTCAAATCATAAACACTCCCAATATAATCCTAACTATCGAACTCCTCGAACAATCAATTGTCCGGAATTAGTAATATCACAATTATATCAATATCAATTCAATATAAAGGAATTAAGTTTAATCAACACAATCTGAACAGAACACATTACCTATGGAAATCTCATATCTAGATTACCCATTATACTAATAATTCAAATAGAAGCATAAATATTTGAGTTTACACAACTAGGTAAACTCAGAGTACACTACTGTTAGCTATTGCCTCAATGTGCCGACAATGTTTGGATGGTGTCGGTCGATGTGTGCCTCTAAATCAAACAATACAGACATGTACACATTGCCAATTGATCAATCAAATGAACGCTCAAATTTACACATGTATATATGTCATGTTTAATACATGCTTAATTGATTATTCTGGCTATGAAATCTTATTAACAAAACATACTTATACATTCATCATAGTTTGTGCATCATGTAGTTTACAATTAGGATTATGACTTAATACACTTGATCACTTTCAATTCATCACTTAAACATTTATCATTCTTCTTCCTAAGATTATACACTCACACAATTTCCTAGTTCTCATTCAACCATTCCCAATTCATCACTTATATACTTTGAATCACATTACATTAATGAGAAAATCTCTATATCATTATCAATTCATAATTTACACTTATCCTTGAATATTTTTCATGATAAAAGGCCTCTTATAACACATATACAATTGTTGTTTTAAATCTAGAATTTTAGCAAGCTAGATCTATACATTAACCAAACTTTTTCCAGCAATATATATTCATACATTTACCAATTCTCAGTTATAATTACCCCAAGTCCTTCAATGCTCATTCGTCCATACCTTGTATACATTTCTCATGTTCTAAAGATCATGTTTGCATTAAAAGAAATTAGTTATTCCTTAAACAACTCATAATTTCTAGATTTGAACTCAACTACATTAAAACAGTCCATTCTTTAGGTTATGACTTCAATTAATTACATAAACTTATCAAGATATCTTCTAGTCAAACTGTTTCACAGAATCATTAATAAGACATCAATAATCATTTTTCATATTTTATACTTGGACTAATTCGATCTCTAAAGTCCTCCAAAATTAGGAAATTATATAAGGTTCCTACATAGGGGTTTTCCACAAGCAGTATTAGGGAAACAATCATAACTCAAGCTGTAGTAGATATTTTATCAAGAAACTTTCATAGGGGTCAAGCTAAGACCTATATATACAACTTTCATTTTTTGAGTTTCTCCAAATTCATGCTCTAAAGATATGTAAAATAGATCAAAATAGGAAGATGAAATTGAAACCAGAATTTTGACCTACAACTTTAATTTTCTAGATTCAAGAACACTTCAATAACACCTATCTTTACCATGAATTCTTCATCAATTATACATAAAATCTCAAATTAAATTATCCATAAAACAATCCTTAACTTACTATTTTCTTACATGCAAAAACATAACAAAAAAGTACCTAAGTTTATGCAAAAATTTCCAGCACAATCAATCATTAACATCATTTGTAATTCATTCTAATTCATCATCATCAATTCTCTATCATAACATGCTATAAAAACTAATCATTTACTAACATGTTTAACTCCAATTCAAGATCAAAAGATCAAGTCAATCTAGTACTGCAAGTAAGTAGAAACATTACACATTCAAGGTAAAACTTAGATGGATTTCGGCTAGGTTTAGTAAGGCAACTTCAAGCTGATCTTTTACTTAATTTTGTGAGGCTAAAACATCGATTTTTTGTGGAACAATTAGGCATAACCATAAGCAAGTTCAGGGAGGTGAAAGAAAAGAGTTTCGGTGGTGTGAGTGAGAGAAGGAAGAATAAGACATGAGCTTAACCAAGTGTGCACCTGCTGAATGTTACACCTAAGATGTTAGGTGTCATCTAATGGAATGTCCATATGTTTAAAGGCATGTTCAACATGTATCAAGTATATATGCTGCCATATGTAAACTAAGGGTAGTCCGTGAAGGAGCTCCATACCATTAGCGGGGCAGGTGGGAGAAACCTAGTCAAAGTGCATTTGATAGACATAATAGACCACCATAAACCCACATAATATGTTATTCATGACTTGAAAATTGATTGCCCAAATGGCAAATTTCGAAAACTTGTTTTTCATGAGCACGAAATATTTCATATGAATTTCCATCATCATTTCACAATTCATCAACCAAATTCCTATACCAAGCATATAGCCATTTCCCAAATCATTCAAAAGTAACAAATACAACAATTATGAAGCAATTTGAAATCATTCTCATATCAGTTCATAATTCATTCACAAAATTCACATACAAGAACATGTGGTACATTCTCAAAGCATTTAAAGAACAATAAATGCACATTTTTAAGGTAGTTGGAAATCATTTAATTCCATTTAGTTGAAAGAAACATTGTGGCTTACTAACTCAATTATAAAAAAGTAACACACCTTAATTTCCTTGCTTGAAAACTTGCTCAAGGATGTCTCTCCTCTTGCTCCTCTTGCCTCTCTTTCCTCCTTTCAACATTGAAAAAATCCCGATTCAAATGAATTCCAATTGGAAAACCCAAAGAAACCTATGCATGAAATTGATCATAGAATAGTTAAACCCATGCATTTCTTAAGCTCTTTAAACCAAAACCCTTCCAAAAATCCAAAAGATTAAACATAAACTTACCTTGAATCTTCACTAAACAATGAGTTTCTTGGCTCTAATGGAAGCTCTAATCTTCGTCTTCCTTTTTTCCTTCTTGAACACTCTCAAAATCTCCCTTAAAAACTAAGAAAGATGAACCTCGTTTGCTCTTCTTTCCTTCCCTTCGTTTCTCTCCCACGACACTCTCTTCTTTTCTCTCTTCAATTTCATTTCTTCTTCTTCTAAAACAAGACAACATATTTCCTCTTACTCTTATACCCTTAATGAGTGCAAAATGCCCCTTTTTCCCTTCCTTAATGCCTTATGTCTTTAATGCTTAAATGTCTTGCCAAAAATACCCTTTATGCTATCTTACCATCTTAATACTTTAATTTAACTAACCTATGAAATAAAATCCTACTAACATTAACATGCCAATTAACTCCAAATAAATTAATCTATCAAGATCTCAAAATTAATTTAAATCATGTTTATTCATCATGAAAAAAATTTTCAAGGGCCAACAAAATTATAATTTATGTGTTTGTATGTTAATGATATGCAATTTATTAATTCCAATAAAAAGCTAAAGTTCTAATCCTCAATATGAAAACGGTTATTACAATTTTTATATGGGGTAATGAAAATGCTTAAAAGAAGTTATAATTACTTGATGAATGTGCATTTAATATAAGGAATATAATAATGCTAATCAAGAAGAATTCTTTATCCAAATTTATAAAGAAAATTAAATTCACTAATTCACTAATACTCCTAGCTAGTTATATCGACATTCCAAATAACCAAAACAATCAAAATCATAACACATTATCTCTATTAATACATTTTTAAAGAACAATAACATTTTAACAATTAGTTCCAATTAAGAAAGTTATAACAAAATTGATAAGCTTAAGCATGATATATAATCATAATCTTATAATCCGTCCCTAACACTTAAAATAGACATTGTCCTCAATGTTTCAATTGTACAAGGATAATGAAAATGATGAAAAGGGAAAAAGATATAGTAAAGGACTGGAACTTCTTTAGTTTAAGATATATGGTCTAAGTCTAGGTAAAATTCATTCCATTTATTTTCTACTAATATGTAGATTGGAATTTATAGAGCACTAGTAAAATGCATGTCGAAAGGAAAAAGTATCAAAATATATGTACACATGATTAAGTGTATTAACAAAAGAAACTAAAACCAGAAGTACAAAAGATAGACAAATCAACCCTATGGAGGAGGTAGAGGTATTTATGATGAATGGTATGTACCATCACTTACTAGTCTTCTAGGTCATAAAAGAAACATCTCTATTAAGCTCTTGATAAATGACTCAGTAGCTATTGTCTACATATCATCTTGGTCATCCATCTTTCTATATGTAATGGGAATAATAATCTCCTCTCCTAATGGTGTGGTAGTCTCCTTCAGCTCCCCAACATGAAAATCCTACATCCTCTCCTCTATAATTGGCTCCACAAACTCTAAACCTTCGTCCTCATCTTATATTACTCCATCAACCTTAAGCCCATCAAACTGGCACTCTGGCTTGTTATTTGCAGTGAACTTGTCTGGCTTTGTGGGTCATACCGGTGGAGGTGGATAGTCCACTCCTAGCTGCTACACTATCCTCACCATTATGTCACCTAGCTAATGCTTACATTATTCCTAGTATAATGATGTAGATGGTTGGGTTGCCTGTGGTATGCTATGATGTATAAAAGGAATGAGTTCTAGCTTTGTTCTTATAGTTTAGTCCTCCTTGTTAAGTCAAGAAGACTTCAGTTATATTAATTTTGATGACAATCAAATAATAATAATCTCAGAAGGGTGTGAATTGTTTTGATAAGTTTGTTAAGCATGCAGAAAAATGTAAGTAATACATAGTCAAACCAGAAGAAGCGTGATATCAGAAGATACATGTCATCACCAGAAGATGTGTAGTCAACACCAGAAGATGTGTAATCAACACCAGAAGATAAACATCATCACTAGAAGATACACGTCATCACCAAAAGAAGCGTGACACCAGAAGAAGTGTGATATCAGACGAAGCAACACCAGAAGAAGTATTATATCAGAAGATTCAAAAGGAAACTATTCTAGAATGTCAGTTAGTTAGTTAGTTGGAGTTATTTACTGGACTCAACTAATAATGGTTTCTAAAAGATTCAAGAAGCAGTTTCTCAAGAAGATAGTTGAAGACTTAGGCTATAAATACTAGTTCTAATCGTAAACTAAATAACGTTTTTACAAAAAAGAAAATCTGATTGTATAATACTTAAAGAAACTCTGTTCTCAAAGTGTGAAAGAAATAGAGCAAATACATTTGTAACGTGAAGCTCAAAAATATCTTTCCTAGAGAGAGAAAGAAAGGTTAGAGGCTAGATAGTCTAAGAAAGTAGACAAAGAATACTTTGTGAGAGAGACCTGAAGAGGCTTTGCAAGTGTAAAAAGAATACTTGTAAATTTAAAGAGTATAGTGAAATCTCAGACAAACTCTGAGGACTGGACGTAGCCCAAGGTTAAGGGTGAACCAATATAAAATCGCGGCATCTATTCTCTAACCTTTATCTTTTAACTTTCTAGTTCTTAGAAGAGTAGATAATAATTTTTACGATTGCATTACTCATTGACTTTAGTAAATTGTGTTTATGATCATCTAAATTTGTAAAGAAATCCAAGAAATTTCTAAAGATTAATATCTTTGAAGATTTTACACAATTTGACTTCTTGTGTATTTTACATATTATACGTGATTTCTATATTAACAAGTGATTTACTTCAGTTGGTATCAGAGCGAGGTTTCCAAAAAATACTGTTATAAAGTGAGGACAAAGATTCATGGCTGAATCACATGTTTTTATAGCTGAAGGTGCCTGGTCACAAGACCTCTTGCATTCAATGGTGAAGATTATAATTATTGGAAGGATAGGATGCGGCTCTTTATGGAATCCACACATAATGATATTTGGGATATCATTGAGAATGGTCCATACACACCAACAGATGACGAAGGCAATAACATCTCTCGTGACAAATGGTCAGCCGATCAGAAAGCTCAATTTCAGTTAAACTTAAAGGCCAAGTTCTTTTTAAGTTGTTCCCTAAGTAGACATGAATATGATAAGGTTCATAGATGCGAATCTGCAAATGAAATGTAGGACACATTAGTCATTGCACATGAAGGCACAAATTAGGTGAAAGAGTCCAAGATTAGTAATCTTGTTCATCAGTATGAGCTGTTTAAGATGAAAGATGACGAGACTATTGATCAGATGTTTGGATGTTTCCAAACGATTGTTAACGGACTTAAAACTCTTAGGAGAATCTATGATAATCAAGATCATGTCAGAAAGATTCTCAAAAGTCTTTCAAAAAGATGGAGACCCAAAGTAACTGTAATATAAGAAGCCAATGATGTTGCACCCCGATTTTGGAGCCTAACTCTTGCTCTGATACCACACATGTTGCACCCCGTTTCTGAAGCCCAACTTTTGCTCTGATACCACTCATGTTGGACGTTGATTTCGGAGCCCAACTCTTGTTTTGATACCATAATATGTTGGACCTTGTTTTTGGAACCCAACGTTCGAAGTCATCATAGTGTGAGCGTGTGTATTTCCTTGAATGGTTATTTCGATAAACTCGTCTTAGCCATACCCCACAAGAGTGGTGTGCCCACACCAGTAAATCATCAAAATTATAATTTGACTTCTCAAACAAAAATGGTAGCTTTAAGTCTCTAGTTTAATTTGAAGCAAGAACTATCTCAATTGGAACTCTATAAAAGAGGTTATGCTTAAAAAGCCAAAGTATGTTCATACCTCAATCATGGTCTCCCAACTGACCCCCTCACTTTCTCTCAATAAAAATCTTTTAAATCAACTCCACAAGATATAAATTTCTATTGATAGATAGAAACATGTCTTAAGAATCTATTGCTTTAAGAATCACTTCATTTGGAGGTCGGATGGGGAAGTTATGGCCAAAAGAATCCAACATGTGTATGTCCTTACTCATTTTGTACCTGTCTTGGCGCAATTACCATAAATTTTTCTACATATGTCGGATTGGGTTCGTTCTTAGACTATTTGAAAGAAGACTTCTATATGAGACCACAAAGTGAGATTTGCCTCAAAAGGGGGTCAAAAACTAAAATTTCCTGTAGCTATATAGTACATGTTCGTTTAACGGACATACATATTCACCTAATAGACATAGACGGGCTTGAGAGCCACTTTTCCCCCGAGAAGGTCCGTTAAACGGACCTAAAGTCTGTTAAATGGACATGGGTGAAGCTAGGGATCATTTTTGACCCGAGAAGGTCTGTTAAACGGACCTAAAGTCCGTTAAACGGATATGGGGGTTTCCCAAACCCCTCCAAAGCCCCTCCAATGCTTCGTACATCCATTCTAACATCATACTTACTCATAATCTTCCCAAATCCACTTATTCTAATGTAATATCACTTCTTAAACATCCAATTACCAAAAT
>JAOQMP010000004.1:25052490-25063096 GCA_027563575.1 Erythroxylum pedicellare
TTTGTCTTTCTTTCTTTTTCCTTACTCGAGGACGAGCAAGAGCTAAGTGTGGGAGAATTTGATGCACTCATATTTTCCCATCTTTTTATACTCTTAAACTTAGTTTTTATTCTCATTTGATGTCTAAATCATGTGACTTACATTAATTTCATCATTTCAATTGTTTTAGGTATCAAGTGAAGAAAATTATGCTAAGGATGGGGATTTAGGACTTTTGGATGTTGTTTTCAAAATAAAGAGGTTGAAATACCTCAAGGTGGCCAAAGTTGCAGAAATCCTAATCCTATTTGGATTAGGATTCCCCAAATTCTAATGCAACTAAGATTCCCTGTTTTGGAGAAAATATAGCAAAACGAGAATTAGGAGCTAAATTTGGCAAGGGATGGTGAAATCTTAATCCCAAAAGGATTAAGAATCCTATTCGAACAAGGAATCCTACTTTAACTAGGATTTCTACATTTCGGAAGATTCTTGTTCACCACTATGAGAAATGGATCTAGGAATAATCCAGACGGTTAGAGGACATGTAGATTGGGAGAAATGAAGATCCCTATTTTTTAGGAGAATTGATGAGTTGGCAGCACCTGATTGGTACACATGGATGGCACTTGGCATCCAGTCAGCATCTTGGGACACGTGGCGCCATCATGAAAGCACGCATGGACTGCCACTTAAGCCCTAGGAAGCGTGTTTGACCTGGAGGGAAACTTCTAGAAGATCATAATTCTACAAGAAAAGAAAAGACCTGGTTTTACTTAGAAAAGAAATCCTCTTCTACAAGGAAAGAAAAGACCTACTTCTACTTGGAAAAGAAATCCTCTTCTACAAGGAAAGAAAAGAACTACTTCTACTTGGAAAAGAAATCCTCTTCTACAAGGAAAGAAAGACCTACTTCTATTTGGAAAAGAAATCCTCTCCTACAAGGACTTGATGACCATACCTCCTCCAATATCAATAGGGTCCTTTAGCATTAGTTTTTTGGGGGGTGTTCACGTTTTCTCTCTTTTCTTCCTTTCTCTTTCCTATGCTCTCTCTCTCTTTAGGTAGAACCCTAGTTTCAATTGTTGAGGCTATTAGCTAAATTCATGGTTGTTTTTATGAGAAGCATGCGCATATAATTGATGAATCTATGATTGGAAATTTGTGCTCTTGATCTGGACATGATTGCCAAATTATGCATATGGATTTGAAGTCATGAATTCAAATTTTGCATGAATAATTTGTATGCTATCTGATTAATTTAATTACTAGACAATAAATTGATTAGGTTAAGTAGCAGCAACTAATTAAAATTGAATCTTGTATGTAGGTTATAATTAGTTGGATCAAGACATAGGTTAATTTTATGCATGCTAGCTTTCTTAAAAATTGACTTAGGTTTGACATACTTGATTTTGATCTTAATGCTCTTATTATTATGTTGTTCATGCTAGTTTTGGATTAAAGCATTAACAAGAAGATTTTGCATGTCATGCTTGTTTCGAATGCATCTATCTTAGCTTGATGAACCCTAATTTTCCAATCATAGAAATAATTCATTTTCAATGATTAAAAGCAACCTAAGGATTTAGTGAAAACCTTTGTAATTGGTCTTTAATTAATCTAATTTTTTTACTCAAATATTCCTAGCAATTTCTATCTTGAAAACTTTCGGCTTTATTTTAATTTTTAAACTTAAATCACATCTTCTTCTTTCTTTTCTTGTTTACTTTTAACACAAGAAACATAAATCCCCCAATCTTATCATATTGTGTCACGTAATCTAGCATTAGTTCATGCATACTTTGCTTGAAAGTAAATAAATCTTCCTTGTGTTTTGATCTCTGTGGGATGATACCCTTGCTTCATTATGCTGCAAATCAACTTAAGAAGGGGATTAAATTTGTAGGCTAATGATAACCTATCAGATTATCATGTGTATAGGCTAAGAATTGTGTTATTGTTAATGTTGCATGCATTTTAAATGCTTGTTTAGTTTATAGTAAGAATTGGATCTTAATTTTATGTTTCATGAGGTGTTTGACGTGTTTGTGAGTGTTAGAAATAAGGGAATTGAAGAACAAAGAAGACGGAGAAAGCTTGAAGGTTTCATGATCATACCTCAATGAACACGATCCTGACAGGCGTGTATGGGGCTATATGGCCTCTGCCATGATTTTTCCTCAAGGGGCAAGATTATGAGAGAGAGGAATAGCTGTAGCACTAATGTGACTTCAAGGTCACGATCCTGATAGGATATTTCTAGGTGCAAGTTTTTTTTTATATCTATTTTAGGGTTTCCGATTATTTTTGGAATTGAACAAAGTGGGGGAACCTTAGTCATTGCCTTAAAACTCTAAAGCACTATTTAAGAACGTGAAATATAAGACAAAGTGCAGCAACCATTGAATCAAAGTGGTGAGATCAAGAAGAACATTAAGAAATTCCAGCATTCCAGATAAATGCTTCATCAAAGTGTTTATTCTTTTCCTTTAGTTCTTTATTTATCTTTGATGTGTAACATGATTTTCTTGATCTTAAACATGTTCATGGAATTCTAAATTCAGATTAGGATTTATTTTGAAATTATTTTGTGAATTTTAATTATTGTTGAATTTAATATATTTCTGGATGTTTGTGATAATTTTTCATTCTTAAACTTGACAATAAATTGAGAAAATGAGTCAAAATAGTAAGTGTTAGGTTCAGAGTTGGCAATTTAATATACCCATAATCATCAAATTAATGATCAATCAAAAAGAGATCTTGGTTATGAAATTACTTATCTAAGAGATTGCTTCAGATTTAATTGAAGAAGTTAGGAATGGTTTTATGAATTGAGAGATTACAAGAATTTCAAATTCAATTAGGGTTAATTAATTAGATCTTGAGAAAGAATAATAAAAAACTTAGGAAATCTTAGATCAAACACATAAATTGAATCAATAAGATTAAAGGGAAAAAAAAAGGAAAGAGTAGTTCCTAAGTATTCAATCTTGATAAAACCCTAATTTTAATTGGCAACTCACTTGACTTTTTAATTTTTATTTGTTTTGTCTATTTATTTGTTTCAATTTCTATTATTTAAAATTGATTCAAACCAATTTATGAACACCTTATTCAAATTTAGGTTTAGATTGTTAGCTATCACATAATCCTAGTGGGAACAATAACCTTTTATACTACAAGATACGACCCGTATACTTGCAGGTATTGAGAGTTTTTATTATATATAAAACTTGTTTAATAAGTTTTTGATGCCATTTCTAGGGATTTTACCATTAGGATGGTTTGAATTCCTTTGATTTAAAGAATTGTTACCCTTTCTTATGTGATTAAGGTACCCATTCCCAAGAAATTAAAAAAGGAAAGTTTGGACGCGAAGTAGATGACACATCAACCTAGACACCATAAGGAATTAATAAAGAATACAAAGAGTTAAATGCCAAGAAGAAATAGAAAAAATGATGGTGGAAAAAATACATCATGGAGAGTAAAAGACTAGTTATTGAGAGTTTTATTATAAAACTTGTTCAACAAGTTTTGATGCCATTTTTAGGTATTTTAGCATTAGGATGATTTGAATTCCTTTGATTTAAGGAATTGTTACCCTTTTTTTAATGTTATTAAGGTAACCAATCCAAAGAAATAGAAAAAGGAAAGTTTGGGTGCAAGGTAAAGGACACATCAATCTACACACCACAAGGAAAAAAATAAAGAATCAAAATAGTTAAACGTCAAGAAGCAATAGAAAAAAATATGGTGGAGGAAATAAATCATGGAGAGAAAAAAGATATTTATGGAATTTATGAGGCAAAGGTTCAATGGCTAATATCAAAGAATTAAATGAACATTAGTGCAAGTGACGTATGATATGTTATAAGAGATGGCAAATAATGGTTGTCATAAGACATTGGTTAAACTTACTAGATCCAAAAGGAATGATTCCTATGGATTCAGTGATAGCATTACAAGATGAAGTTGACAACCTAATCAAACAATTAAATAGCCTAATGGTAACCTCTTTTAGTCTATTTAAAGAAAATTAGCACGGATGCGAGCTATACAAACAAGAGAGCCATATCACAGATGATTGCTTCCTAGTGGAATACAACAATATGCAACAATCCAACTTTATGGGAGCACAATATGGTTAGGGAGCTAATAATCCTTATTCAAAGTCATACAAAACTGGGTGGATCCAACTTTATGGGAGCACAATATGGTTAGGGAGCTAATAATCCTTATTCAAAGTCATACAAAACTGGGTGGTAAAACCACCTAAATTTCTTTTGATCTAATAAAGGCGGGACTCATATGAGAAATCAAAATCCATTAGGATTTCAACAAGATATGTCTAGCGTAAATGATTCAAAATTAGACAAGTTCATCGACAAGCTTATGAGTATAGAAGAGGATGGGAGGGCAATTCGAGTGAGTAGGGAAGACTCATGCCTCTTTTATTCAAAATTAGAGGTTCAAATGGGTTAGCTTGCCAATACATTTTCTATGAGAAGTGTGGGAAGCATTTTAAGCAATATGGAAATAAACCAAGGGAACAATTTAATTCTATCACACCTAGTAGTAGGGAAGAGATAAAAGAGCTAGCAAAAAAACAAGCTAAAACCCATCTTGTAAAATACCAAAAGAGCTGGGAGAAAGATGAGGAAAAGATTAAGGATCCTCCCTATGTTCCTTCTCTACCTTAACCATCAAAAATACCATTTCTATAAAGACTTCAAAAGAACAAATTGGATATACAATTTGTAATGTTCATATCAAAATTGTAGAAATTGCAGATTACCTTACCCTTATGAAAGCTTTGGAGAGAATACCCATGTACGTAAATCCATAATTACGAATCACATGCCCTCACAGTTAACAAATCCATGGATTTTTACTATACCCTGTGTAGTTGGGAATTTAGAATTGTCTAAATGTGTATGTGCCTTAGGTGCAAGTATTAATCCTATTCCTTTGTCAATTTTAGGAAATTAGGGCTAGGTGATGTGAAGCCAACTTTTATGATTATTCAACTGGTATATCAATCAATAAAGAAACTGTCATCACCACCGAAACACTTAAAGTGTTCTTGCTCTAACTTTTTTTTGATGTTATTTATCTTTATTTATATTATTTTTTCCTCACATTAAAGACAAAGTGTGGTTTAAGTGTATGTATATACAATTTCATATCATTTGCGTATGAATTTTTCATTTATATCAATTATATGTGAATTTTACAATTTAGTTTTTGATTAGGTTAACATGTGTAGATATTTTGTGCATAATGTATGCATTGTGTGAATGTGAATTGAATGGAATTAGTGTAGCTTTGACCATGGTCATTTAAATTATAAAGGCATAGTAACTTATTATTGCGGTCTAAACAAAACAATTTAAATTAAATTCTATCTAGACCAATTAGAGGCGTGTGCACCTCGTCGATAAGTAATATAAATCGGTAAAAACTGGATATCGTACCCAAGGGAAAATTTCCAACACATAAGACAATTAAATTAAATGATGTAAAATTACTTAGACGATCAAGAATTGATTAATTTGAAAATAAAATAAAATAAGTAAATCAAGGAAATATGAAAATTGCAAGGTATGAATTAAAACGACTAGATTAATCAATTGACAAAAATCGGTTAAGGTATCAGATTTCAATTGGATTGGACACTAAAATAAAATTGTAACAGTGGATTGATTTAGGAAATACTTCACTTAAGCAAGTCAAACCCAATTTTCATGGTGTTCCTTTCTCTTCTAAATTCGAGTCACTACTTGGTTCATAGATAATTCGGAATAAAAGGCGTTAAATACAAGAAGCCTAAAATTAAGTTCGTTAATCCTAGGTATCCTCACACTAGATCCTAAGGTTGGTCCACACTTTAGTCTAAAGTATGTCACTTAATTAATTTTCTAACAAATTAAATCCCATTGTTTGTGGCATTAAATCATCTAAGGTCCTAATTTAGGTGATCAAGCTAAATTAGAACAAAAAATGCATTTAATCAAGCAAAAATCAATACCATAAAAATTATCCTAATCTAATACCAATCTTAACCTTAACCGAAAAGAAAAACTTACTCACACATACTCATCAATGTAATATAAATCATGGTCATAATATATGTTTGCAATGATTAAATCCACACAATTAAAATAAATAAGGAATAAAATATAGAAAATAAATTTAAAACACCCCCTTTATTTTTCTCCCATGCTTGTATTTTTTTCGCATCTCTAGCTTCGGTATGCCTTGGTGAAGGCCCTCTAGTCTCTCCACGCTAGCTTGTTAAAAGCCCACCTTGCCGTAACGTGTTTCTCTTAATCCACTAGCTCACATTATTTCTTTTTTTTTTATCTTCACCTACAGCAACATTGTTCTCTCCCACCAGGGTCTCGTTTTTCTTGCATAAAGTGTCTCCTCCACTAGCTAAAATTTAATCCTTTCATGCAGCAGTTGTCTCGTTGTATGTGGAGTGGAGAATGCATAGTGATGATGCAACATTATTGGCTTCCACCTCCTGCTTTCTCCACCAGCTGCAGTGTGAGTGCCTTCTCTTCACGTTTTTTTTAAAGCTCCAACAGCAGACCAACAATGCACCTCTCCAGCTACTTCACTCTTCTCCTTCAACGTAGCTACTGCATTTCTCAAGCCACTATATGCAACGTGTTCTATATTATTGTGTAACTTGGGTGATATGAATCCATGGATTCTCCACACAGCTGCTTCGATTTTATCTCCTAGCCGCCATGTGCTTTTGACGTTTGAGTGGTTGTAACGTCTTGAGAGCTGGTCCAACGTGAGTGATGGAGTTAGTATATGCTCAGTTGGCGATGAAGTTGAGCTCCCTCGTTACTCATCCTAGCTATCAATGTGTGTGTTGAGAGTGTATCTCCAGCCAAAATGTTCTTTCCAATAGTTGCAATGTGTTTTTAATCCATCCCCATCGTTGTGCGAGTGGAGAGTGTTTTTGGGTGGGTTTTTCCGTGAGTAATCTCCAGCTAACGTGTATGTCGTTCCCACCTCCTTGATGGAAACGTCCCTCTCCCACAGCTGGTAACCTACTTTTTTATGTCACCTCCAGCTCACTTTAATTGTTATTCTCCACCAATAGCTACGTCTTTCATGCAAGCTCACACTATTACTATTCATTGATGGGACAATTAAATGTGAAGATTTTTGGTCCGCTTTCACGCTTCTCTTCTCTCACGCCCGCAACTATCTTCATTTTTTTCTATCTGTTAAATCCTTCAATAAAAGTTTTGGTCCATCTTTTCAAGCACAAACGTTGCCTCCTCTCTGCTTTTGTTTCACTGTAAAGCTGCTCTCCTTCCTTCCATGTTCATTGATGTGACTAATAACATTGTTGGTACACGTTCTTGCCATTTATTCACGCACGTTCCTTCTCCAATCTTCACTGCTAGCTCTTCATTCCTTGATTACCACTAGCTGCCTCTCTTTTGCTCTTGCCACAGCTCCACTTTGCTTCATGCTTTCAGCCCATGCATGCACGCCTAGTCTCTCTTCTTGTGCACCGACCACGCTTCAGACCCACCCAGAAACACACTCCCATATAGCCACACTTTTATTTTTTTTTCACGTTACCACCAGCCCGTCGCCACGTACACATATGCTGTTCCTTTTCACGCCTCCAGCCTTGTTTTTTCTTGTTGTCCGAAGCTTCTTTCTACGTGATTTTAAGAGGCATTTTGTCACCTTTCACACACATGTCTTTCTATATATATATATATATAAATTTTTTTCACTTCTGCGCAGCTGCTTTCTTTTCTCTTCTTTTAGTTGAAATGTCTCCCAGCTGTCCTCCTTATTCACGCACACCACTCTCTCCATCGCAAGCTAACTTCTTTTTTCCCCCCTCCTTTTGCCACCACCCATCAATTCTTCTCCGTATTGACTTTCTTTTAGGTTGTGCCGCAACTTTCTATTCTTTTTCTGCGTATTTTTTAATTCCTCCAGATGCTTACTTCACACAAAAATCCTCCTTCTTTTTATCTTCAAAAAACATTAACGTTTTAGGTTACTAAAACATAAACATTTTTATCCATCCAGTATGTGCCTAAATTAAAAACAAATAACTCTTAATTAGTTTAATTTAAACATTAAATGGACAAGAGTTTAGCAAATTATGTACCTAAAATTAATATAAAAACTACCATTAACAACAACCCCACACTTGAATTGTTGCTTGTCCTCAAGCAACTTACTTAGATCACAACCAACATATTCTGTCATTTCATTTTCAACGAAAATCAAATGTTTGCAATCCTTGGCAAACTCAAGTATCAAGCTACTACATATATCGTAATCTTTTCATCAATGCACATAAAAAAAATCCAAGGTAGATATCTTTGATCAAAAGCAAGGATAAAATTAAAATTGACTTTCCTCATGATATTCACTCTTATCACTCAAGTGTATAAGGGTTGTGTTTCACCCAAAGCTTCCTCTAAGAGATTACACTACCATAGGCTTGCAAATTCACCTATTGTCTACTATATAGAGTACATGCCATCATGGATCAAAATTACTTTTACTAAGGGTTGTAATGGGGATTAGGTTAATATAAAGTAAAAAAAATAAAGGCTACTCACAAGCATTCACAAAGCACTAAGTAATATGGGACAATCAAAAAGAAATTATGAGATGTGCAAATAGAAACACAGGACTTTAACTACTCATTACTATCCAATGCTACTGTTTGATCTTTTTCTTTCTTTTTTTTGTTTTTTTATAGAACTAAACATAAAAGAAGATAGTAGTATCACAAATCAATAATAATTGGGTAGATGTACCTCTAAAACATCTCAGAACAACATATAAAACAAAAGTCCCTAAGTCAAGGAAATCAAATACTTAGTACTTCATTCAACTTATGAAAGGGTTAGGCTAAAAATTTTTCATGTGATTAATATGAAAACAAACAAGGTCAAAGGCTCAAAGGGGGTAGCAAGGAAAAAATGACTTGGTATCATTTATGCTAAAGGTTAAAAACAAAGAAGGCTTTATCATGTCCATAAAGCATATAACTAGTAGTATTAAATAGGTTCAGATCAAGTTCTAAAGGTAATCCACATAAGGAAGCATCATATACAAAAAAGAAAATAAATGACTATAAGATGCAGTCATATGGCTCAAGACCTCACATGTGCCTAGATGAAAATCCATCAAACTCCATATATTACCTCATTACTTAGCATTAGTTATTGATTAAGTTTATGCAATCGACTACTTCAATCAATCCAAATGGTTCACTATCCTCTAAAGCTGCCTAATCCAAATTAACGCATACAACTCAATTCTCCTTCCAACAACTTTGACATTATTGTATGGTCAAATTCATCAAAAATGGGACCCAAGTTAGCTACCAAAAGAGTTGCAACCATTCAAACATGTATCTCTCAACATCAACATCAATATTATAAACATTAGCATGCACATAATCTCAATCCCCCCACACTTAATATGAACATTATCCCTAATGTTCAAGTATCCAATAATCAAACACAAAGAGGGGAAAGAGGAAGAAGAAACTTCCCTGAAAAGGAATTGGCCAAGAACTTTTTGTCACCAAACATGCAAAACCTAAAGAAAACGTAAAACAAATCAAAGAAATGCTTTAAACTAGATAGAAATGCAAAGGAAACAATAAGAAAAGAAGAGAAAGAAATCTATAATCCTACTGAAAGGCATGCATTGCAATCAAGGAGGTGAAGTGTCATAAAGAGACAATCGCTCCTCACAATTATCCCCAAACCTGGGCATATGTAATTTAGCTCGTTATCCATTTACCTTGAATCGGTTTTCATTTACTCGTTTTACCTCAAGGACCAAAAAGAAGGACTTAATCACCTTGAATGGACCATACTACCTTGACTTAAGCTTTCCTGGAAAAAGACAAAGACAGGAGTTATAAATCAATACTTGGTCACCTAAGACAGAGGATCTTCTTGTCATACCACTTCTTCATATGCTCCTTATACAACTTCAAAATGTTATAAGCATCCAAATGAAACTCTTCAAACTCGTGAAGCTGTATAAACCTCTTGGCACCTACAAAAGACAAATCAAAGTTAAGAAATTTGGTGGCCTAGTATGCACGATGCTCTAACTCAAATTCAAGATGATAAGACTTGCCATACGCTATCCTGAATGGTGACATGCCCACGAGTGTCTTAAATGTAGTCTTATAAACCCAAAATGCATCATCTAGCTTTAAAGACAAATCCCGCCTAGAAGCATTAACAGTTTTCTCTAGTATTTTCTTTAATTCCCTATTTGAGACTTCAACTTGCCCATTAGTTTGGGGGTGGTATGGAGTAGGAACCTTTGGGGTCACCCCATACTTAGCTAATAATGAATCAAAAAGTTTGTTGCAAAATGCAACCCCCCATTACTAAGGATAACCCTAGGTGTTCCAAAACATGTAAAAAATTCTTCTTCAAAAACTTAACAATACTTCTAGACTTATTTGTGGGCAATGCCTGTTGGACCCCGAAGTTTTCTTAGAAGACTATAACTAATAAATGAGAAATGTGGAGAGGTTCATATTTTTGCTTTGGTGCTTTTAGTGGATAAGAGATTTCGAAATGGG
>JAOQMP010000004.1:25063196-25074251 GCA_027563575.1 Erythroxylum pedicellare
TTTTATTAATAATAAATATTTTCATTACAAAACTGTAACTGAAGAAGATAAAGTTACATGTAAATACACTTGCTTTCAAGGACACTATATTTACATAACTCCAAAATTACTCACGGGTTTAAACCTACCCCCTTTTCCTCCCCCACATCTAGGTGATAAGCAAGATATCGAGTAGACAAGGGTCAAGGCATCACTCCAATTTTTGCATACTTTTTATTTGAAGCGAATTTTGTAAAAAGAGGCCTTAGTCACATTTTGAGCAAATCGTGGATTATGTACCTTTTGTATTTTGGAACTTTAAGATATTAATGTATTTGCAGATTGAAATTCCCACTAAAGCATTATAAGACTCTTATCTTTTGATGCAAATGGAATATAATTGCATTTTTGACCATGGCTCTCTTTTAAGTTTGTGTATTGCATTTCTAAGTTTCCAAAATGGAAAAGTTGTGTTCGAACTCCAAGGGAAGTTCTAAATTAATCCAGGCTTATATAGGTTAATGTGTCTTCTGGAAAGTTATAGGTCTCTCTTTTATCTTTCCAACGGTATATAGTATAGAATTCTGGGACTTCTGGGTCATAAGTTATGGTCCTTAAAAGGGGAGGTGCTTAGGAGTATACGTTAGTATTGTTTGTAAAAACGTATCGTCTGTAATAACATCATATCGTCTGTGATGACATCATTCATCTTAAGAGATGCATCATCTATAAAGATGTATTGTCTGTAAAGACGTATCATCTGTAATGACATCATTTATCTTAAGAGTTGTATCATCTGTAAAGACGCTTCGTCTGTGATGATGTCATTCATCTTAAAGGATGCATCGTCTGTAAAGATGTATTGTCTGTGATGACGTCATATCGTCTGTAATGATGTCATTCATCTTAAGAGCTATATCGTCTATAAAGACTCTTTGTCTTAAGAGCAATATCGTCTTAGGTTGACTTTTGCTTTGTCTTAAGTTGACCATTCCACATTCGTCTATCTTTCAGCTTCGTCTGCCTTTTCCATTCGTCTGTCTTTCAGCTTCGTCTGCCTTTACCATTTGTCTGTCATTTTGCTTCATCTATTTTCTGCCTACATGACTTAAACTTCTCCTTTTGTAAACTATTCGTCTAATGCTATCGTCTGCTCAATTTTTGACCCTTCATACGATAGAATCCATCTTTAAGGTGTTCATGGAAATTGTAGACCTTGAAGTCTTCTTTCAAACCTTCCTAAGATGGTATTAATCCTTACCCCAAATGACAGTTATGCAAATTACCTCAAGATAGGTTTAATAAGATTGAGGTTTTCCCAAATAAATCTATCCTGAAATAGGAGAAGGGTAGTGTTTTGATGTTTGTCCTAGTGGGGGATCGCCACCCTTGTGAAGCACGCATTCAAATGTCACTTAGGATGTTAGACACATAAACCACGAGGGTGAGGTCCCAATAATCTTGGCTCATTCATTTGGCTTTTTTCATGATGATGGCCCTGGGTTTTGCTCCAAGCTTCCTACGATTCTCCTTCGTTCTTCTGTAATTGATCTGAAAAACTAGCAAACACATCAAGGCACCTCAAATAGACAAAATTTAAGATTAATGACATACTATAACCCATTAAACACTCAAAAAATAGATTTCTAACAAAACAACACAATCCCAAACTAAACATGCACTAATTATTCATGCTAACAACTAAACACATACTAAACTACCCCCTAAAATATTATGCAATTGACCACTATCAACATCCCATACCTAAATTTTTGTTTTTCCTTATACAAAGACAAAACAAGGAAAATTCAACATACCAAACACAATTGACAACAAACGCATACACAATGCAATAATAGGACAATGAAATTAACCTTCACGAAATAAATTTAACTACAAATATGATCCCTCAAGTTGTTCTAACCGATTAACTTGTGAAACCTATTTTTAAGTACTTTGGATTAAATATACGTACTAATCATGACCTTAATTTCAAGTTTATTCACCCCTAGTTGGAGTTATGTAAATATAGTGCCCTAGAAAGCAAGAGTATTTACATATAACTTACTTTTCTTCCAGTTATAGCTTTGTAATACAAATATTTATTATTAATGAAACAAAGAGTTTGATTTTATATGTATGAGCATTATATATCTAGTCAAAAGGTACCGAGGTTCTTTTGTAAGTAATAGACATATACATAGAGATGTATGGGAAACATGTCTATTATTAGAATCTAAATTAATTGATTCATAGTTGAATAATCAAGTTAGTCTCTTGATTATGGTTTAGATTGTAGTGTTGCGATTTATCTCCATGTAAGTAAAGGAGTTTACTTTAAGGGAATGATGAGCTTCAGATCATGATAGTAGTTGACTATTGATAATGGCACTATTAAACGAATCTAGAATTAAGTATGTTTTAAAGAATAAAGTGGGTCGTTACTTTAATCTTAAAACATTCGACTTAAGCATTTGCTTATTATGGACCACAAGCTTGATGAGTTGTGAACTCACTTGTGTTTCATTAGAAATAATTCTTGATATGACCATAATGGATTTTTATAGAGTATTAATCCAGTGTTTGCATGTTGGAATTATTAATTGAAGCATGTATCATGGAACATTAACTTAAATAAAAAGTTTATATTGATATCATCACTTCTAGATGTTTTAAGGAGATCTAGTGATTTAACTAGCGCTAGTAGTTTGACAGACTAGCTTCCCATCAAGTCTGAACACCAAGATGAGTTCTTGTGTGTTAATCACGATATAAAGTAAAATGGGAGATATAGAAGGAAAAATTAACATAAAGGCAAAACGGTTATTTTACCCTTTTTTGTGCAGATGGCTATAATAAGGTTTTAAATAGGGTTTGCAATTGGACATGAAATATATGTTCTCATAATATTTAATAATTCAAGAGTTCAACTAATTGTCTTTAGTGTAATGATACTTTATTAATAAGCTAGGATTAATTCTAATGAGATTAGATTAATTCTAGGCCTGTTGGAGCTTGAATTATCTATGTCCAATAAGATTCCCCGCTTGGCTTCAAGGAAGGTTATCAAACTAAGTAAGAAATAAAAATGGAGTTTTTAAATCCCATGATTGAATGTTGGGCTTTCACTAATTAATGGTTAGTTAGAAGCCCAAATGTACATTTAGAAATGGGTTAGACTTTGGTTTAATTGATTAATCAAATTAAAACAAAATTTTTAGAAAAAGGAGAAGGAATTTCGGTTTTATTAGGGCTGAATGTGCAGCTGCATATTTAACATTAAATTGCTAAATAAAGATGGTATTTATCATGTTTTATCATCATTAAATGGAGTTATGAACTTACCATTAAATGGTTTAATGGTTCTCTTTTAATAATAGCATGTAACCTATAAGCATTCATTGGATTAAAGAAGAAAGAGGTACACTGGATGGACCATCTTCCCTCTTGCATCATCAAAAACCAAAATTGATAGGTCTCATATTCGGTGATTAGTCTTTTCATATAGCCATCTTAAAACAAATGAGAAGTGTATCATTTAATGGCTTCTTTATGTTTGATTAAAGAAAGATATGATTCATTGGATGCTTACTCTTCTTTCCTTTTCATGCATAACTGAAATTGGTGTGTGTAAGAAAGTGTTCTTGCATTGTTTTGACTAACTCTCTCCTCTCACCTATCTATGGTCGAAACCTAGAATGAGAAGTGTCTCATTGTTTCCTTCTTTCTTTTAAGAAAATTCTCCTCCAAACATTTCTTTTCCTTGCCTACCAAAGGATCTTGTTAACCAAGTTGTCCAAGAATAACAAGTGGTAGATCAAATTGGATGAGGATACAACAACAAGGAGAGGAAAGATTGACAAAGGTAAAGCTAGGTTTGGATACAAGAAGAAGGAGAGGATAGCACAGCGAGGAGTTAAAGTTGTAGCAAAGGAGTCAGTAATAATCTTCATCTTATGTATGTTTATTATTATCCTTATACCATATCATGTATAGATTAGCATGATGATTTGGATATGTTGCTTCCGTTGCGATTTAGATTTCTAAAAAGTTTTGAAATCTATCATTTCTCTAAATATAACATGCTTACTTTTCCCAATCCAACAATTCGTCAATCTCCTATCTATTTTTTCCTAATAAATCACTCCCCACTTTATTTGTTGCTCTACGTGAAAAAAGTTTCTTGCATACCTAGGATCAGTGGCCTTAATCTAGCTCAAATAGTTTAAAAATTCTTCATCATTACACTTCATTTTAGGCTTTTACCTCCACCTCTTAAGTTAAAAAGGTGCAATTAAAATATTGGGTGATTTAACAATGGATTTGATTTTCTTATTTATAAAGTAAGTAAGTCCTTCTAAAATTATTTCGCTTATGAGTCATGGTTCGCAACATATATAATTGTAATATCCATTATGGTAATACAATTAAATAAAGTAACTTGAAAAAGAATTGATTAATGAAATTGACTACTAGGATATGATTAGGATCAATTGAAATTTAGATTCAATCATTGTAGTGCTTAGTATGATTATTTACACTTCTGCAACTTCTATCAAAGTATTAGAAGCCATCTTAAAGATATTGTGCCTTTCTTTTGGACTTCAGAAGGCAAATCAAAATAGATTTCTTAATTTGCAAATAATCATACAAAATTTGTTGGTTTTAAGGATTATTTAAACCCCTCAAATTTTGGAAAATAATATTAATATTGGGAAGAAGAAGAGTTTCGATTCTTTCTCTTCAACTTCCTACTAGAATTTTTCTTTGAGGAAGGAAAAATCTTTTCCATCAAGAGGATCTGCTCAGCTATAGAAGATTTATAATTAGCTTGGTGTTGATTACTTGTATCTTTTACCTTAAAAAGGTTTATCTATTACCTTATTTCCTTTCAAAACCCTATATGTATGTGGAATCAATTGATTATTGAAAAGCAACTTATTTATTATAGGCAAGATTTATCCTATTATCATTTCCCCTTAAAGGTTAATAACTTCATTCCATTTTTACTTCAGGTAATAACCTCTCAATCTACACTTCAAAAGGACCACAGAGATTGTCCTCTACTACAATATCACATTACACCTTTCCTTGTTGTGATCTTTATGCACCTTGATTCCTTAAAAGTTCAATATATTCTCTAGTTATAAATTTTTTACTATAATTTAAATTTTAGCTTTATCATTCTTAAAAGGTCTCTATTAATATCTAAGATTAATAGTAGAAGGAACACTAGATTTGGTAAGATTAATAGCAGAAAGATAACTAGATTTGGCTAAGGGAGATAGAGGGTTACCATGGTCATTAATAAAGATAGCTAAAGGACAAAAATAGTCAATTTGGTTATTGGGGAGGCTAGAGCAACCATGGTTCCATAACCAAAATCTATAAAGATCCAGAATTGGTGTTTGGTGGGATAAATCTCCTGAATACCATTATTTAAAAAGGAAAAGTTAAATATAAAATTTAACCAAAAAATGAGGTAAAATAAATTTAAATGTAAAATTTAACTAAAAATGAGGGAAAATAAAATAAGAGAGAATAAGAAAAATAATTCCCTCTTTTACATTTAATACTTTGTTTGCATTAGTTTTACTTCATAAATAATATTACAAAAAAATCTTTGAAAAAGATAATACTATGATTTACCCATCTAAACAAATAAAAAATTAGCCACAAATAATGTTTTCACAAACAAAATTAATAAATAAAAAAATACATTAAGATAGAAAGAATTTTACATGAAATCTTCTTATTCCAATAAGCTTTAATTTGTTGCGATGATCTTTAATCCTCTTGTTGAAAAAGGATTTGAAATTAACCTCCTAAGCATTTTTGTCTCCGAATAGATAATCCTAAGTTTAGAAAAGAAAGAAATGTAAAAGTACAACCAAAGACTCTTAAAATTAAGGTTTCTACACTTTAAATACATATATCCACCTGAGAAATGATCTAGGATAAAATCGTATTCGAGACTGTATCTTTTTTATATTTTTAGAGAGGGAAATGGGATCTCATGTTCTTTAGACCTTAGAATCTTTGTAACTTTTCTCTATGGAAACACTAGATGGGACACGGTCATGTCTTAGCCTATATTGCTCTTTAGATATTATCTCTAACATAATTGCCTCCTTTTTGTTTTCTAAGTTGTGTCTTTATGATGTATCTAAGGCTATATTTTTGCTTGAATATTCTCTTTGACACATAATCTCCCTCTAGCTCATATTCTAGGCCCATGTTTTCATCTTTATATAGTCATGAATGACATAGACTAGCATACAATTGTGTTATAGAACGTGTTCAGTCAATTTCATTTCTTCATATTTTTCACTTAAAATCTTCTCTAATTATTATTAAAGTTCATTGATGTGATATATTATAATAAAAGAAACCCTAAAACAACACTAAAAAATCACTAAGCAAATGTACCTATCATTTTTATAATATAGTTTAGGTGAGTTAAGTGTCAATCCTACAAGGACTAAAATTATTAATACCAGTCCTCTTCTTACAATCTATTCTAACAAAATGATTGGTTAACTTATAAAATAAAATAATTAAAGTAAAATAATAATTAAGAAATAACTATTCAAGATAATAGGTAAGAACGAAAATAACTAGTCTATAAATAAGATCTAGATGAGAATCTCTTAGAACATTCTTATGCTTGTATTCACTATGCTCATATTCACCCTGATTTAATATTTAATCCTAGTTTTTTAGACTGATATAAATTATAAAGTTACAATTTTACTCTTTGTGAAGATGTATAGTCCTTATCCTTAAGTATTTTGACTGAAAGTTCTCTCTAATAAATCCCCTTTTTAAGAATTCATTCATTTGTTTTGTGAATTCTCATAATAGATTTAACTCTAAGTTAGAAGGATAATATGGTCTTAAATCTAAGATTCCATTCAACCCTTCTTATTCATGTTATGACTTAATTATATATTTCATTAAATTAAAGAAATAAATCAAAAATAATAATTCTAGGATTCATCCCACCTAAAAATAAAGAAAACAAGATAAAAGAATGTGTTCTTATAGATCTTTATTATTGATGTTCTTGATTACTCTTAATGTAATTCTTACTTTTCTCCAAGACTGCTTCATCTTTAGTGTGTTCTTGAATCTCCTATGTAATAAATAAAAAGAACTAACATATAACATAGGTTGATTATAGTTCCCTGTTCGATCCATATTCCTAAATATGAGTCCTTGGTGCCATATTATAAGTTTTTCCTTTAAAATTATGCCAAAATCACTCCAACTCAATTAAAACTTATTCGACTTTATTCCTTATTCATTGGAGAGCTAGAATAATAGTTATAAACAAAATATAAACCAAATTAAGTATGGAATTCCTTAGAATCATCAAAATATAATCTATGCTCCCAAAAATACTAAAACATAAGCAATTAGCACTAATAATTCATCCTAACATAGCATCTTTACAATTCCTAAAAACATAACATAACATAAGGTAAGTAAAGTAAGGTAATTTATGTAGAAAATAGAGAAAAAGAATTAGTAAAATTTATGTATTTTTTTCATACATCATTTATATTTAACAAAATTTAGAAATGCTTGAAAGAATTTCTTCAATCTAACATGGTGCTTGCTCAACTTATACTACCCCTTGAGATGTTTCAACAATTCATGGTCAGTATAGGCAATAAGAAATGGTTCCATGTCTTTGATGCTCTCACTAATGCATATAGAGCTCTCTATTTGGGTAGTTCAAAGCTACTATATTGAGTTTCTTATTGAATTAGGCTATTGACTTTTTGTCTAGCAAAGAAAGAGTTCCAATACCTATTCTTGAGGCATCACATTCAATCTCAAAAAAAATTTTGAAGGTTAGATAATGCTAACAGATTTGTTGATCACTTTCTCTTGTTCACTATCCCAATAAAACCCCATTGGTTTCCCCTAATAATTTTGGTAGGCATTGTAGCAATTGTACTAAAATCTTTAACAAATTTTCAATAAAAACTAGTCAAACCACGAGAATAGTTATTCCTTAATCGCTTTCACTTTTTCTTATTTACTTCAATACCTTCTAGACTAACAATATAATAAACTTTTACAAAAGGTTCACTTTTCAAAATTAGTAGATAATTGTTCTTTTCTTAGCACATCAAGCACACATATTAATTGACAAATATATGCTTCAATTATTACTATACATTAGAAATTTATCAAAATAAACTAAAAATATGCCTATGTATATATACAACAAATGGTTCATTAATCTCATAAAAAAAGTAGGAGCATTATTAAGGTCAAATGGCATAACCTAACATTCATATAACTTATATTTAGTCCTATAATTCATATGCTTTCTTTGAGAATAACCTTTCTTCTTCAATAACACCATAGGTGAAGCACACAAGTTGATGTTCTCTTAAACGAATCCTTACTTTTAGAAATTCTTGGAATTTGTTGTCAATTACATCCTTTTTCACTCCTAAATAATAATATGGTTTGATAATGATTTGCCTCCACTCCATCTTTTAAGTAAATCCTATGAACTTGTCTCCTATTAGAGGGAATTGAGTAGCTCCTAAAAGATTGGGTTCAACTAGTATGTCATTGCCCTTCTCGAATTTACTTTAGTGATTATTTCTCATCTCTAATAGTTGCATATGACATTCAATAGGGTGTGTTAGTTGTAACATATGTAGTTACCTATATGTATTCTTTAACATCTTTACCTAAAATCAACTTAAGAGTTGCTTTTTAGGGTCCCTTATTAACGAAATCAATTTTCCTTCCATCAAAAGGTCATAGTCCTCTTTCTAATAAAATTTTGGATACTTTAGATCTCACCATGTATAATAGCTTCTTTTTGTGATATCTATGTTGCTCCTTATCTTCCACTCTATTTATTACTTGTAAGGACATATTAAGAATGCCTTGATCAACATTATCTCTAGAAGTTGTATCTTCTCCTCTTGCCTTATTACTTCATCCTGTTCCACCATATAAAGACTGCTTCCTTATTTATTTATATCTTGATACGTAACCTTTCATCGCACCAAAATATAGATCATTAGATTGCTTCTCATCGAAGTCCTTCCTCTTAATTGTCCTTTGAGGTCTACCATTCTTGGTAGGATTTAGTAGGGTCCCTGTCTACTAGAAATGGGTACCAGACCATTAGAACTAGGACTTTGAATTATTATTATATGTAATTGTTCAGTAAAGAAACTGAATCTCCCTCTTGCATCCCCACACTATAAGGTGGCATAGTTATAATATGAAATTTGTAAGGCACATTGACAATTAACACTACTTATTTCTTACCAAGTGCATACACTTATCGGAGAATTTAGGACTCAAACTTTTCTGACATCTCAGATTTTATCTCAAGTCTCTTCAAGAAAAATTCTACCGAATCTCTCTAAAAATTTGCACATTATTTTTACAATGAACCTTCTTGCTTCGGCTCACTGAAATAAGATATTAAATCCTTATAACTTTCTTCATCAAATTTGTGAGTTAAACTATCCTAAGTCAATATCTGTTTTTCAAGTGCAGTTGATGCTACTCTTGAACCATTCCTTCCATATATCTTTCATAGGTACGATCAAAAGCAAAAAGCTACTGACATTTATACACCCGTCTTTCACATTCACTGCTTATGAATATTGGGAAATCTAGGTAAGTACTATATAATTGATATTTTCAGAAGAAGATTTAACTACCTACAACTATTGAGCTATTCACAGAATTGTGTTTGAGTAAATCGATCCACCATCCTCCATTAGTAACTTTTTACTGTGTGCTTGTGACTCTGTGAGTCCCTTGACACATATCCTCCATTCTTCACAATGCACATCAAATAGTTCCTTTGGACATTGCAATTTCCACAGCTACAATGATGCTCTTTTACCAATATGTTACACCAAAATACATAAAACTTGATTCAAATTGAAATCAAAGAAAGAGAGAGCAAATAGAAACAAAACTCTATTATTACTTGACTGTTGGAATGACTAATATAGAAATTGGTGGTAACTAATCAATACAAGGAAAACACCTTTTTAACTGAGAGCGACTGAGATGAGAGCGATTTCTGGCGAGTTGAGAAACCGTAACTACTGAGATTTCAGATGAGATCCACCCCCCATTAATGGCTTTGTCTACTTCTTCTTCACCTGTCCACCCTCGCACCCCTTTATCCCCCTTACCAACCCAAATTCCTGCACCCATAATCCCAACTCCAAAACCCCCCAATTCGAAACCAAATCCCTAACTAAAATATCAATCCTAACACTTTGTTCCCCACCCGTCACCAAATCCTCCCCAGAAATAGAACCCACCCCTAATGCGTTCTCGCAACCTACCCGACGACACCCATCAGGCAACCGAATCAGGACCTCCTTCCCAACCTCTTGTCCCCTAAAATTATGTGGCTGTTAGGTCCTGGAAGGCTATCGTGGTGGAAGGTAGCGAGTCATCTTCAGAGGCCAATGAGTTAACTTACTACCCCCTAGAAATCAGGGAGGAGCAGGTCTTCATTATCCCCCCTCCGGAGTTAGCTCAAAAGGGAGCCACCAAGTTCAGATCAACGTTAATAGGCTTCTTTATTAGGAAAAGGCCAGCTTACCCAGTGGTGCAGAGAGCTCTAGCAAGATCTTGGTCAGAGTTCGAGTTAAAGGAGATGCCAATAACCAGCTCGAACAATTTCTTGTTTCGGTTTGATTCAGAGCAAGGTATGAAATCAATGCTAGAAAAGGGCCCTTGGCATATCCAAGGGAAGCCCTTATTTCTAAGAAAGTGGAGCTTGAATGGAGGGGAATTGTTATGTCATTAAATTGCACTTATTTTGGACTTAATTATCGTTAATGTGTTGAGATTATTATCCCAAATTACTGGAATTACCTTATAATTGTTTACATATGGTTTTCAACACCTTAGAGACAAAATGGATTCAAAAAGATGCAAAAGAATGAAGAAAAATACGAAATTCCTAATTTGACAGCAATTCAGTGACTAAGCGTGGGCACGCCTAAGGATGGAATAAATCTGCAGATAAAATTTCAGAAGTCAAATTCAAACTAAACACAA
>JAOQMP010000004.1:25074351-25089271 GCA_027563575.1 Erythroxylum pedicellare
TTTATTATTAAAAATTTCTCGTGGGAACGATATCAACTTACCACTACTACATTAAATTGTATTAACGGAAGTGATTTCTTTTGAATTTGGCTGCAGGCGACAGCAGTACCAGGAATTGGAAGAGGTCAGAAAGGCTCCAGTGTGGGCTTGTTTTTACAACATTCCAGTTGAATACTGGAACACAAAAGGCTTGGGCAAGATAGTCAGTGCCGTGGGACATCCACTATTAATGGGCTCGTAAACTGCAAGGATGTACAGGATAATTTATGCTCGATTGTGTGTGGAATTGGAGCTGACTAAGAAATGGCCCTCTACTTTCCAATTGGCCACTTATGGTGAGGAGGGGCAACAAATTTTTAAGAAAGTCATGAATGGAAGCCAAACCAGCTAAAGTAGAGAAAGGAATGGGCTCCAACAGGGAGAGTCTTTGAGACTGGTCTCCAAAAAGAGTTGGAGAAAGGGAAGGACCATACACAAAGAACCTTAACTGAGACATGCCTGATACAAGAGCAAACCTCTGACATACCTGATCCAAGTAAGGAGGTCATTCCAATTCTAGAGAGTTCAATTGAGCCATACAAAGAGCAAGACCCTCACCAGCAGGAACATATTTCTATAATGACAATGCAAGTAGCTAAGGAGGCGATATTGGCAAGGAGTCCTTCAACACTGAACCAGGCCCAACACATCTTAGAAGCACTTAGTGGAGACATCAGAGAGTCCAACAAAACTGCTGGCAATCAGGTAGGTATAACTTCCTCTCCAATTTCTGAATTGGTGCCATCTAGTTCAGGAACTATGGGAGGGGTAAAGGGGGACTGTACAGTGAGGAAAAATAGGAAAACTAGGAAGAAACGGAAGTAGGTTAGTTGTGGTTTTTCGGTTGTTGGTTTATGGATTTGGTGTTTGGAATGTGAGGGGTCTTGATAACCCCAAAAAACAACTAGCAGTTCACGCTTGGATTAAAAAACTTTCTACTTCTTTTGTTTGTTTAATTGAATCTAGGATTAGATCTCCTGACTACTTGAATAAGGTCTGCACCACTTTGTTTCCAAGATGGCATTTTTTCAATAATTTAGATGATTCTCCGTATGCCAAGATTGTGATAGCCTAGAATCCTGATAACTTTTTGTGTACAATCTTTAGTTATTCTGATCAATTTGTTCATGTGGAATTGTTCCCTAAGAACTGTTCTGATTCTTTCCTCGTTTCTTGTGTTTATGGAGCCAACAACCTTAACCATAAGAAACTTCTTTGGTATGGGCTATCCAACATTACCCTTTCGATTGGTCATTCCCCTTAGATTATTGCAGGGGATTTCAATGCTATGCTATATCCTCAGGAAGCTGACCCTCCTAGTTCTTCTATTATATGTAGTCAGAGTGATTTTAGACAATTTGTAAGGGACAACAGGTTATTTGATTTAAACCCCAGTGGTCCAAGTTCTACTTGGACCAATAAACAAATTGGAGACTCTTTCATTGCTCGGAAATTAGATAGAACACTTATCAACTCAGCATGGAGTCTTAGGTTTCCAAATTCTCATTGTGTTATCCACAACCCTCATATCTTGGACCATTCTCCTTTAGTGGTTAGGTCTGTTGTTAATTAGTAGAAGCGAAATTCTCCTTTTAGATTCTTAAACTTCTTAGGTTCTCAATCCAATTTCCTGTAGACAGTCGAGGATGCTTGGTCCTCCCAAGTTTATGGTACTCCTATGTATAGGGTAGTTTCCAAGCTTAAGCTAGTTAAACAAGCTCTCAAACTCATGAACTCTGGTCAGATAGGGGATATTAAAGACAGAGTTGAGAATTGCCATGCTAATCTTAATCACATTCAGGACCAACTGAGAGTATTACCTAGATCTTCCATTCTGATAGCTCAGGAATTAGAGGCTATTAGTTAGTTATTTAGAGCTTTAGAGGATTAAGAATCTTTCTACAGACAGTCCTGTAGGATCAAATGGCTTCGAGAAGGGGCCCAGAAAACAAAATTCTTTCATAATTCTCTCCTTTCCAATAGAAATAGAAATTTCATACACTCTTTAGAAGTGGGAAATGAGAATAGGACAGTGGGGCTTACAGAAATCCAAGATTAGTTCCTTGATTACTTCAAAGGCACTATAGGGGCTGAGAAGACTCTTCACTCTTCCAAAGAGTTTGTGGCACGTCTTTTTCCCAAGCCCTTATTTAAATTTCATTCAAATTTTGTTATTGCTAAAGTTTCTCCTCAAGAGATTAGAGAGGCATTCCACTCTATAAATCCCAATAAGGCTTCTGGCCTAGACGAATTTAATGGGTACTTCTTCAACCAGACCTGGCCTATAATAGGGGGAAGTTACTGGAGCTATTCAAAACCTTTTCCTTCATGGTAAACTCCTCAAAGAGCTCAATTCCACATTCATCTCCCTCATTCCCAAAAAAGCTCACCCCTCTACAGTTTTAGACTATAGGTCGATCTCTTGTTGCAACCTACTCTATAAGGTGATTGCTAAAATTTTAGCAAATAGGCTCAGAGAAATCCTTCCTCTCATAGTAAGTCCCAATCAAAGCGCCTTTATCAAGAATCGCAGAATAGGGGATAATATCTTGTTGGCACAATAGATCTTTAAGAACTATCATATTTCTAATAATCATAAGCGATGTGTTTTTAAAGTGGATCTCCAAAAAGCCTACGACTCAGTCCATTGGGATTTCCTTCTCAACACCCTAGAAGCTGTAGGCCTTCCTATGAAGTTCATTGAGTGGGTCAAAGAATATATAACCACTCCCTCTTATTCTATTTTGGTTAATGGTTCCCCAATTAGATTTTTGAAAGGTAAGCCCGGATTAAGACAGGGAGATTCCTTATCACCTTTCCTCTTTATTATTTGTATGGAAGTTTTCTCTAGAAATTTGAGAGTTACTACAGACAATACTCCTTTGTTCAAATACCATTGGAGATGTCAAGGCCTCAAACTTAACCATCTCCTATTTGCTGATGATCTCTTAATGTTTTGTCATACGGATTTGTTATCTACTCAGACCTTGCTTGATTCCTTGTATACCTTCTTTATGTTTTCTAGCATAGATATGAATGCTTCCAAGAGTCAGTTTTTTTAATTCCCGGATGTAAACTATCTGACTCATAGAATGAAACTTGTTTCAAGTCTTCATCAAGGTTCCCTCCCTATAAAGTATTTAGGGGTTCCTCTCATTACAGGTCGGCTATCTCGGAGGGATTGCCTTTCTCTTTTAGATAAAATAGAAAATAGGATCAATAGGTGGAATCATAAGAGTCTTTCCTATATTGGAAGAATCCAATTGGTAATTTCAGTCCTTTCTTCTTTCCAAGCTGGTCAACACATTTCATACTTCCCTCTTCCATCCTCAAGGATATTGAGACCAAGCTTAGGAATTTTTTGTGGGCTGGGAAGGTAGATTCAAACTCTCATGCTAAGGTTAAGTAGAGTGACATTAGTAGATCAAAAAAAGAGGGGGTTTAGGAGTAAAACATTTAACTACATAGAATCAAGTTTTGTTAAGAAAACGGATCTGGAATTTGTTTGAAGATAAGGAAGCCCTGTGGGTTAAGAGGATGCATACCATCATTCTGAGAAGAAAAAACTTCTGGAGTGCTCAACCTAATTATAATTGTTCTTGGAGTTGGAGAAAGATGTTATATGTGAGGGACAAAATGTGGCACCAATTCAGAATTAGGATTGGAAATGATATCTACTCTTTTCTAGTAGGATCCCTGGCACCCGAGAGGAAACCTGAGAACCTTTTCTACATCGAGAGAGATCAATGGCTTGGAGCTTCCGATGATAGCAAGAGTTTTTGAAGTCATCTTTAATGATGAATAGAGATGGCATGAGATTTCCATATACTTCATCAGGACCCTTGAAACACCTCTGTACATCCCAAATAGTTCCCAACCTGATTGTCTGGAATGGATAGCTAGCCCCACAAAAAAGTATACTAATGATTGATTCATCCTATAAATTCTTGCGTCCCCCTTTATAAGAAGTTCCATGGCACAAGCTAGTATGATCTAAACACAATAGACCTAGGTGCTCCTTTATCCTGTGGCTTGCTTTCCTTCAAAAGTTGCAAACCCGGGACAAACTGCCCTACCTTCAAACTCCTAACCACTGTTCCTTGTGCATATCTACTAATGAAACCATTGACCACTTATTTTTTGAATGTACCTTCTCTAAAACCATTTGGGACTGTTGCCTCTCACACTTTAATTTGCACCACCCTAATCAGCCAAACCTTTCAGCTATTCTCTCTTGGTTTAATACTGCTTCCAATCACAGGATTTCAAACCTTAATAATTTCCCACTCCTGCTATCTACTACTGTTAACCATCTGAACGGAATGCAAGAACCTTCAAGGATGAAGCCAAGGATGTAGGGAGTGTGTACCTTAGAGTAATCTCCCAAGTTAGGGAACTTCTCAGCTCAAACATAGAGAGGAGGTAATTATATTAATTTATTGTTCTTCACTAACCTTTTTCTGCAGGATGAAAGTTCAGAATATCCTTTGGCTAACAGCATGTGTGTATCCATCTGAAGATTGGCCAAGGGTGGGTTAGTTGGCGATCCAACTTTCCTAAGTTGGCAATCCGACATTCCTAAGTTGGCAATCCAACTTCCTTCAGGCTCCAGAGCGACAGAGAGGACCGGGTCTGGACTTTTATTGTTTACAATCACACTGAAAGATTCGGCAGGATATGATCCTTTTAGGCACAGCAAAGATAATTGCAAGGATTATTTAAACTTCCATAGTGGCGGACCATGACCTACGAGGTAACATCAGAAACACCATCAACCATTGATTATTGTTTCCTCCACCTAAACCGACGAGAAGGTTCCAATCAAATATTGGAAAGGGAAGTTGATGTTTAGCTTTTGAATTCAGCTTTTACATTATTGCGTTGCTTTAACTGGGCTTGAGGTTTTGTTTAGCTGAGGTTAACATTTGTCTGAAAAATTGTGTACTTTTGTGTGGATTTGGTTAGAAAATAGGTGCACTGATTTATTATGGGCATGAGGGTGAGTTTGTAAGGAGTGAAGGTAGGTCAGTAGCTTCCAAAAGATATATTTGTTGGTCCCCTTGAGTTTTAAAGTCTTTGCTTATCTAGTCTCTTTGGATAGGATTAGTGGGATAGATTCTTATGAATTAGCAGTGTGTGTCATCAGAGGCACTGGTTGAGTGGGCTCCTTTTTGTACATATCTTTTGACTTTTATAAATTCTTCTCAATTACCAAAAAAAAATCAATACAAGTCACGTAGATCATTGGTAAAGAAAATCAATCAAACAAACAAATTGCATCCATCCCCTAATCTGTCCTTTTTTTCCCATTCGCAACACATATCTTATCTTTAAGGTCAAGTCAAACAAAATAGTGGCTTAGATAGAGATTATAGAGATTGTTGCTTATTGAGAACATGATTCTGAAATGAATTAACCAACAGCTTCCCCACACCAGAGATTCAGACCAAGATATGGTTAAATGTTTTAACACAATTTGGAAGCTAAAGTATCCAGGGGTTTTGGTCCTCCGCTTCTGAATCATCCAGCCATATCTGATTCATGTGCATCCATGTCAGTTCATCTACTCCCCTGCCCTGCATTAAAATCAAAACAGCATCTCGCAATCCAATAAATCAGGAATGGAAAAGAAGTAAGCTCCAGCACACACATACCTTTGAACTTAACAAGACTGTGTTAAAACAGCACCGGCGCTGCTTGCCTGTAGCAGCATGCACATACAAAATAAATCTCACTAGTAGAAGTAGGACCTATATTAGTATTAGACCCAACAAATCTCACCAGAGGCTTCCCACTTGTAGAATTTCACAAGCCATGAATTCCAATCAATCTGTGCAGTGACAATTTGGTCAATCCACACATGGTAATTTGTTCCTTCCTTGTCCCCATACAAGCCTTGAATTGCATCCATGCATTTATAGCCAGATCGCTCCATTCCTGAAGGATGAATAAATGTACCCTGTGGAAACTGTAAACAAGAAGAAACTGAACCAATCACCGAAATTACTCATACACCAGCTACTAGAAGGAAGCAAATGACTGATTAAAGAGCTTATCTTGAATTCACAAATTAAACTTTTATGTAAATCAAGTGAAAAAAAAAAGGTAACATAAAGCGGTTCATTTTGAAATTTTTCACTCGAGACAGAAATCATGTTCAGTGAAAGGAAATCATGCAAAGGCAAAACAAAAGTCTAAAAGATATTCAAGACCATACAATCCTATTACTCTCAACTCCATTAATAAACTGATATCAGCTGTAGATGCTCTCCTGAACAAAAGTTTATTAATTTATAGTTAATGATCAATGTTTTCTGTCTTTCACATAACTTTATATGGCAATCAGATGAAATAACTCCTGACTGCTGCAGAGATTGTAATTTGGCAATCAACAGTTATACTAGAAATGGACTTCCATTATGTTTTATTCGTGCAGACATGGAATTCTTAATGTCAGAGGCAAAACTTTTGCTTACACTTTCAATTCTAAGATATGTCAGCTCATTGCTGAGAATAAAATGCCTCAAATCACAGCATGCCCCATATTGTAAAATTTATTTGGTTTGCTTCTGACAGAAAAATGGTACCAAATTAGACTCACTAGTATGGATTTAAAATGTCGCATACATTCCTCAGGCTTCTCAATTTCAGCACGTCGCCATCTCTCATAGAATAAGTAGAATTTCACAACCTCGAATCCAGGGATGAAAATTTCCACCATGCATGTTTGGAAGTCTGTAATATCTCTTGGCGAAACAGCAGGACCCAAATGAAATTTACCAATGGCTTGTATGACTCCAGCTGCACATCTTGCAGTTGCATGAATTATATTAGGATTGTTACTTGCATTTTCAGCATGCCACTGCAATAATTCCTCTTGTGAATTTCCAACCTGTTTCAGGCAACGGAGTCAGCATTAAGCATCAGGACAGTTGGCATTTCTCAATAAGACAATATAAGAATACGAACCATGACACCATATACTTCAGGAATGTTGAATAGTTCAACATCATTGCCGGAATCACCACAAACAAGAGTATTGAGAGGCAGTTTAGAGTCATCTTCAAACTTTTTAAGCAAGTACACAAGAGCCTCCCCTTTTCCAGCACCTTTTGGTAATATGTCCAAAGCCGTCCCATGACTGTAAATCACTTTAACATCTAACTAGCCAAGAACAATGTAAGATCAACACGCAATATGAGAGAGAAAAATTAAAATCAGTTATAAAGTAGGAAGGTATGATGCAGTCATGCAACTAAATGTTCACAAAGAAGAAAGACGATTGCATACAAGACAATAGTTGGTAACGATAAATAGTCTTACCCCACGTTTCCCTAGAAGTTCCAAAAGAGTTCTTATAACTTCAGATGCTTTAAATTTATCCACGAAAAAGCTGACCTTGTGAGGCCTTTGCTCTGTTTCTGACTGCAATAATCCACTCAATTCCAATTCATTGAAAGGAAAAGTCCAATATTGTTTTTCACATTGATCTTCTTTCTCCTCATAAAAACAATCATTACTAACCTTGAAGAATATCTAAACATCAACCATTATATCAGTTCTAAATGCTATAAAACGTACCTGAGGTAATAGCTCTGGAAACTTTGCTGTTTCCTCCATGACCACATCCCTGCTCCACTTCATATCAAGATAATTTTCCCAGCCATCATCTCTTACCATTGATTCACCATACATAATTTCGGTTCCCACAGACATTATTGTTATGTCTGGAGTCAACAATGGCCTTTCATTCCTTAACAGTCCATAAATTGTAGGTGATCTTCCGGTAGAATAAACTAGCATAGAATCCTGGCGATAGTAGGCTTCCCATAAAGCATTGAATCTAAGAAGAGAGTGATTATCTGGGTCAAGATGATCTACCTGCATGACAAACCATTACCACAAAAGAAAACCACTGGAAACAACACCAAGCAAATAGATGACAAGCATTAAAAAACCATACCATTGTGAAATCCAGATCTGATACTACCATAAGTTGTGGGGAATCGTCAAACCGACTCATAACTGGTCTGTTCTCAACCCTGAAATTCAGAAACAGGTTAAGTTTTCAAAAAGACCATGTTAATATGAGGAAGGCATATGTTGAGCATAGACAAAAAAGAAACTATGGGATTAAAATAACAATTAAGTGCTAAAGATGGATGTGATTCTCATTAATTTGAGGATAGAACTTACACTTTAGGGATAAGGTGAAACATAATAGTTATTATGAGATGGCAACACTGATAACAATGATTAATTTACATCTTGTTTTAGAATCAAGATTCCACAATAGCAGATTATGCTAATAGGTGCGTAATCATTTGAAGCAAAATATGCTGTAGCAATTATGATCATCTTATATCAATACCAACTTTGAATACTAAATTTCTGTAGTCAATACCAGTAAAATGTGGTGACTATAAGATTCACTCTATCACAAAAACAAGAACAGTATATCCAAGGTATGCAATACTTTACTAGAATCTATAATGTTGCCGTTGGATACAGTGGCTTAATGGGAGATTAGACTAGAAGCCTCCTCCTCCACTAGGGTTCAGATCCTTGTGGAGCCTCCATGCTTTAAAGTGTACAAAGAAGAAAAAAGAATCGGGATACTTATTTCAGAAGAGTATTATATGATTAGAATATCATAAATGAAAAAAAAAAACATTTAATAACACAACTTGTATTACAAATTAACATTATTTAAAGACTTCAATTTTTAGTCGGTTTATAGGGATATAATTGGAAACACAAGTTAAAATTAAATTACATTCTATGAAATACTATTGCATATCAAACACTATAATAAAAATCCATCCAACTTTCCTACTAGAATTCTTATAAGTATCTAAACGTGTGAATATCTTTACTTTCCATAAATTTATTTTCCGAGGAATCAAATTTCAAATTCACTTTACTTTCCCGTTTAGTGTTAGCCAGTTTCATTCTCGAATTCAAAAGTCAAGTGATGTTCTTAGGTTGAATATGGGTAATGAATATGAATGAAACTAGACATTGAAGTCAAACCACACAACATAGCAGGTGTTAATGTTGAATCTCATCTTGATTCAGATTCAGTGTTTCTGATGAATTTAATGAACAACCAAAATTAGTCCTCAGTGAGAGAAATAAAGCCCATTAGCATTATTAACGCCAAATTCACTTACGTTCCTTAATCAGTTCAATACCACAAAAGGCACGTTTAAATTTCTGAACTGTAACTAAAACCAAAACAAATCACAGTAATTACGATATCCAATCAAAGTGTTATCCCATATTGATACCATGAAAGATCAGGAACATATGTACTCATATTCCCATTTCCTTATCTTATACAACATATCAATCAACAAAAAGCTCTCAGTTAACCTAAGCATTTACGTATACGCACAGAAAGCTTTTAGCTAGCCTAAAACATTTAACCATATACACAAAGCTCAAACCAAACATCAAACATCTGCCTCTCGAAGGGAGGTCACCGTTTGGAGTTTCTTCCCCGACCCATTTAACTAAATCTCCTTCAGTACACAGTAGACCCATAGAGAATTGAGGTAAAGGAGAAGTCTTTACGAAACCACAAAACCCAATGAACTGAGGCATTTCAGATTTCTTAAGATTCTCTTCAGTTTGTTTAAGTTTCTTAAAAGTATCAAAACAAATGCTTCAGCTCCTAACACTCAAAAGCAGAATTGGCAACTTCATACCTTAAACAAAAATCCAAATTGATTAAAGCCACTTCAAGGGCTCAGAATTTCAACTAGTGTGACCTTAATTGTAGCCAACTCACCAATTCTTTTCTTTGTTTCCGCAAAGTATGTTCTTTCTGCCAATAATTTGTATCTGTTTGAATGCCGGCTGCTACAGGCTAATATAGACCGGGATCAAAAGCTAGTACGGACCAATTGGTAATTTCAATACCAATTGGTAATTTTCTTAACCAGTATAACACAAACTAATCGATGCCGATCAGTACAGTATGAAAACAGTAACGTTGTGCCCAGTCTTTGTATCAGTTACAAAGGATTTGAGGGTAGAGTACGCAGGTAGAATTCTCTGTTTCGGTGTTTTAACTATATTTTATTAAATTTTATCTATATATTATATAAATTTTATAAAAATATACAAATAAGATTTAATAGAATATAGTAAAATATATAATATAAAATATAAAAATGAGATTTAATACGATATAATAGAAATACTGTAATTAAGATTTAGTCATTCATAAAAACTGTTCAGATAGTAAAAGAGTTTTAGCTTTTAAAATTTAAAATTTAAGTTTTATTGTTTAAAATTTTACTTCCCATATTAATTTAAATAATATATGTAGTATATGCGTGACCAAAAGGTAATTTCACGTAGTCAGCAACGTCTATCTATATTACTAACTAGCAGGGCATATGTGCAGTAATAATGCCTTGATAATAATGTGTTATTAAAATATAAATATTCTAAATTTGTAATTTATAAAACGTAATAATAAAATTATAGAAATTTAAAATATTAAAGGTAAATTTAATAAAAAAGGTTCAAATATATTATATTAAAAATATAAAAGGTAGAATATAAAAAGAAATAAGTTGAGAAAAAATAAATGCTATGTAATTTAAAATTTTGTTGCAAGATTATGAATGTTTAAATTTATTAATTTATATTAAAAATATTAGTCATCTTAAATCATTAAGTGAAAAGTTGTGCGCCAGTGACTCTTGCACAGGCGTGAATGAGCGTTGTATCAACAGTTTTGACCGCAACTTTTTTTTAGATATTAGAATGAGATGATTTTTAATTTGCAGTAAATTAAAGAAATAGGGCTATAAATCATCTAAAGAAATGGAATTATAATTTAGTTTCTAAGATGTTTAATTAAACTAAAATTATATTTTTTAATTTTAAACTAAATGCGAAGAGTAAAGAAATCTAAAAAAATTAATGTAAATTATTAAAATTATAGTGATGGCTGCAAATTATTCAAGTCATAAGTAACAAATAAATTAAGGAAGTTATAGGTGTGAGTTATTTTACTCACATCGTGATTGATAAATTCTTAACAGATCTTAAATAGCTAAATTAAATTAAGTAAATTAGAAACAAATAAAAAAATTTTGGTCTAGTAAATTTTAACAAGTGCATTTTTATGGTTAAAAATAATAATTTAATTAATTAAAAAAGAAAAAAAACTTGTGATTGGGTTAATTACAATGAAAGAAGAGAAAAGTTTTAAAAAAATTTTATTGGGTTTGGGTTAGCAGTAAGGGATTTGGAGTTTTTAACCTAAGTGAGGCTAAGTCTCAAATCACACCACAAATCGTCCCTTTCTTTTCTCCTATTAAAATAACACTGTGGGAATCTTGGTGGGTATTCAGCTGTTGTTATCAGCGTTTCTGGTTCTTTAAGCCGTGTACATTGGAAGTTGCTAATTAGGTAATTTTGTATATTTTACTTATTAACGCGTAATTATTTTTAACTGTTTTAGAAAATAACATTTTTTTCATGTTGGCAATTCGATATGTTAGATGCAGACTCAGTTGTTGTATTTGGACTGAGCTTTGTTCTTATAGTGAACAACGATTCACAATTTTTATGGTGACTTTATATATAGGGTGAATCTGTTTGGTTTGAGTTACATTGGAAGGTTTACTATGTTAGATTTAGAATGTACTAAAAGGGCGAATAGGCATAAAATTGTATGGGTCTGTCAATTTAATGTTAAGATAATTTTTATGAAGAATAACAGTTTACATTATAAATCTATACCTAGTTAAATATAATTGACAAACATCAAATCCTATAGTAATATAAATCTAATAAAGTGATAAATTGTTGTGTTTGGTTTGAGATTAGTGAAAATATTTTGATTTCTGATTGTTATTTAGTGATGCCTTGTACGAGATTGGGGTCATTTCATCCTTTGAAGCGGGTGATGGCGTTGATTTAGGTAATCTATGTCTTCATTTTACCAATAAGGAGAACCAATCAAGGTATGTAAGTTTAAAAGATCATCGAATTATGCCAACTAGGTTCATTGATCATGTAGTTATAAATGAGCTAGGAATCAGAAATCGAGTCAATGAATTATTGCATAACATAGGATGGGATAGATTCACAAATTTTAGGAAAAATTCATATGTTGAATTAACCCTAGAATTTTTATCAACTTTAAAATTGAATTATAGGGAGGATGGCGTTGTGCTTAATTTGATATTTAGGTTAATGAGGATGCATGCTATTGGTTTAAATGATTTGAATGATATGTTTGGATTTCCACACAGTGAGTTATACGATTATGATGGTGAATTTAGGCCTAGAGAATTTTGGAGTGAAATTACAAATTCAAGAAATGTTTTTTCTCCAAGTAGGTCTAAATCGTCAACTTTAGTGGATCCTAGCTTACGCTATCTTCATAGGTTTTTAACTTGCACAATATTTGGTAGAGGAGATAGCCAGGGTTTAGTTTCTAAATCTGAATTGTTTGTTTTGTGGTGCATGGTGTATGGCAAATAATTTAATGCTGGTTTGTGGTTAAGTGAGCATATAATGGATGTAGCAAAAGTTAGTGCTGGGAAAATAGTTGTTGGGGCATTTATAACTCAAATTGCAGAGCATTTAGGTTTACTAACTGAGAGAACAAGTATGCAGTTAGTTTCAGGAAATTGTAGTTTAGACTTGCAGTCTTTGGTGTTAATGAACATTGCGAAGTGGCAAGGTGATCATTATGTTGTTATTGAGGCAACAGAGCCTTCAACTAGTGAGCGCAGCCAGTCTGAAAGAGGTAAAGGTACACAAAGGGAAGGTTTTTCAGAACATGAAGGTACGCAATGTACTATTGCACTTACTTCTGTTGAATATCAATCATTAACAAATCAACTTATTATTTTTGAATGACGAATGGGTGCGAGCTTGCAAAAGATTGAGGAAGATATCGTGGATATCAAGGATTTGTTAGCAAAATTGAATCCTCACTCTAGTAAGCGTCCGCCTCCATCTTAATATTGTATTTCTAATTTTTGTTTGATTATTTTGACTGTTTGTGAATAAATTTGTTTTATTTTATTATTTGGTTGAATTAGTGTCGCTAGTATGTTTGATCACTTGTTTAATTTTCTATGATGTTAATTATGATTGCTGTACGTATCGTGTTTATTTTTTTGTTTAATTGTTAGAGATGAGTGATCATTGATTGAACTTAATCAGGGTTATAAATGCATAATATAAGTGAATAAATATATCTGCATGCATTAGTTGGTTGACGTGGATTTCAATTTAAAGGGTATTAGCTTGTTGTGATAGATGAATGACAATTTTCTTGGGTAAGGGTTTGAGACCAATTAAAATTATTCCTTGTTGAGAGTATTCTTTCATGTTAAACAAATCTAGAACTTGCTTGTAGATACTAGTCAAGATTGCATAATCATATGCAGGCATTAAAATGATGAAGGCGTTTAAGATATAACCTCAAAGCTTAAAAGCCATCATGATCTTATCCTTAATGAACCCCTTTAAGCTTGTATGGAACTTTTTTTTGTAAAAACCTGAAAACGAGCTTTGTCTTTTATTATTTATCTTCTTTGATTATACCTGCCATAAGGGCAAGTTGAGCATTTAAAAAGTACATATGTTATTGTATATTGGGGAAAAAAAGCAAATGATATCAACTGAAGAAGAGAAAGAAAAGGGGGAAAATGATATATGATGTTGTACTTTCAGTAAGAAACAAATTATATCGGGTGAAGAAGAACAAGAAAAAAGGGTTAAAAAGAAGAAGCAGAAAATGGGAGGGGAAAAAGAAAAAGGGAAGAAAAAAAAAGGAAAACATGGAAAAGGGTTGACTGTAAAAGTCCAGCAGATTTATAAAAAGGAAAAATACTATTTTTTATATTTATTGGTATGTATAATTTTAAATGCTCAATTAGTCCTTTAGTTTAAAGCTAAATTGTATCTTTTCCGTACCTCCACCAAGGCCTCATTACAACCAAAGTAAAGACCTTTGGATTAATGTTTGTGTTAGATATATAGTAGTGAAGATTGGATTTGTTAGCAAGCTTATAGCTGATGTTTAACATGAAATGGAAAATGAGTGAATGTTTTTGCCCTTTAAGTGGTTGGAAAAAGGGAAGATTGAGTGAGTGTTTATCACACTCGTTAATGGTCTTTTAGTTGATGTATTTGTCAATTACGATATGCATGCGAATAAGATTGTTCATGAATTATTATCAGTTTAAAATCTTAGGCTGTGTTTGTGAAAATGGTGATGTAACATCTTTAATAATTAAATGAGAAAATAATTTGGTGTTATTATTCATGTGTTTTCTTTCCTGTGCTAGCGTTTTTATGGTCGAATGTTTTCAATGTCACTGATATCTTTTTTTTACTTTAATTTAATGTTATTGTTGATTACTGAACATAATTAATTGACTTTTAACAATGTCCTTGCAAAGAAAAAAGGAGAAGAAAGAGAAGACAAAATTGAAGAAGAAAGAAGAGAGAAAATTTAAGGAGTGGAAACTGACTTGGATGTTCTAAATGTAATGATAGAGGGGATGGTGCGAAGAAGAAGAAGATAGGGAAAGAAAAGGATAGGTATGGTGCGCGATTGTTAAGAAAAAAAAACCAAAAATTAAACATATATTGTGAATGTCTATTATGTGATTATAAAATTTCGAATCTTAAATAGTTTACCTTATTATATAATTATGGGTTTTCATGTTTATGGAATGTTTATGTTTTTGGTTTCGAAGTTTTTATTGAATGTTTACGTTGTTTGGGATTCAGAAGTTAAAGAAATCATTTTATTAGAAAATAGCGGGCAAATTGGCACACGCTTATTTAATTAATAAAGTAATTAATTATAATTTAATCAGTAAGCTAATTATAT
>JAOQMP010000004.1:25098703-25118554 GCA_027563575.1 Erythroxylum pedicellare
TCATTCTTTTCTGAGTGAATTTGAAATTGATTTTTATAGTTATTGGAATTCTAGTTATCTTCCATAATTAAACTGCTATCATTAACTATTATTTAAGTATAAGTATTTAAATTTAAAAAACATCAACTATTTATTATGATTAAAAATATTCATTAACTATTATTTAAGTATAAGTACATTTAAATTAAAAAACATTAGCTGTTTATTATGAAAAAGCTATAAAATGCAGACGTAATTCGCGGATTAGTCACAGAACGAACTGGAAGGCTGCCTTTATCCTTCTAGAGGGAGAGGCTCTTGTTATTGAAAACATGTTTGATAGTTTAGGTGAAAGCAATAGCAGTACTGGATCATTTGGGGGTTTCATTTTAAGGTCTGGAAAAGAGTTGCTAAGAGAAGAGTGCAATGTGGTTCTGTTGAGGGAGTGATTAACTCTGACGTTGAACGGAAGCGATGGAGGATTTACTTGGTAAGGGAAATGAGGAGTTTGATTCAAATAAGGATTTGGAGATGACCACATAAGAGGCTGGTGCGCTAATGATTCCGCCGACGTTGATGGCTAGAAGTTGCCTAAGAGAGCAGTGTTGAGGGACTACATAAATGAAGAAATGTGCACTTGGAGTTGTGAGATTTATTCTAGTCGACGGTGTGGTGCTAAGAGAGATCGGAGAGCTAGTCTTACATGATGAGAAAGCTTGCTTGGTCACCTCTGCCACATAGTGAGATCCATCGGCATAGTCGAAAACTGTGAATCAGAAAGAAATGATCGATAGTGAAATGGTCGTTGATTAACACTTACCAAGTACATCTCTGAACTTACAGGCGATGATGATGGTGAAGGAGGTTCTTTGACCTTACAGGTGATGACGATGGTAAAGGAGGTGTTGGGGAAGATGCTGGGGAAGTTATGAAAAACCTATAAAATGCAGATGTAATTTGCGGATCAGTTAAAGAACGAACTCGAAGGCTTCCTTTATCCTTCTATAGGGAGAGGCTCTTGTTGTTGATAACATGTTTGATAGTTTAGGTGAAAACGATAACAGTACTGGATCATTTGGGGCTTTCATTTTAAGGTCTGGAAAAGAGTTGCTAAGAGAAGAGTGCAATGTGGTTCTATTGAGGGAGTGATTAACTCCGGCGTTGAACCGAAAGTGGTGGAGGATTTACTTGGTAGGGGAAATGATGAGTTTGATTCAAATAAGGATATGGAGATGACCACATAAGAGGCTGGTGCGTTAGCGATTCTACCGACATTGATGGCTAGAAGTTAGCTAGGAGAGCAGTGTTGAGGGACTGCACAAATGAAGAAATGTGCATTTGGAGTTGTGAGAGTTATTCTAGTCGACGATGTGGTGCCGAGAGAGATCGAAAAGCTAGTCTTGCATGATGGGAAAGCTTGCTTGGTCACCTCTGCCACATAATGAGCTCCATCAGCATAGTCAAAAACTGTGAATCAGAAAGAAATGATTAGTAGTGAAATGGTCATTATTTAACACTTACCAAGTACATCTCTAACCTTACAGGCGATGACAATGGTGAAGGAGGTGTTGGGGCAGATGCTGGGGAATGTGAGGGGATTGAAGAAGCCGATGGTGGAGAAGGAGAGGAAGCCGAAGGAGAGAGATAGGGCTTTGTGAGTTCGTAACTGTGAATCAGAAAGAAATGATCAGTAGTTAGCTGTAGTGTTTATGGTCGTTGATTAACACTTACTAAGTACATCTCTGACTAGCGCGATAGGCGATGATGATGGTGTAACACTTACTAAGTACATCTCTAAATAGCACCACAGGCAATGATGATGGTGAAGGAGACGTTGGGGCAGATGTTGGGGAAGGTGAGGGGATTGAAGAAGTTGATGGTGGAGAAGGAGAGGAAGCCGAAGGAGAGAGAAAAGGCTTTGTGAGTGTGTAAAGGTAGAACCTTCGAGACTGGACGAATGGGATTTAATTCAGATGTATGGGAAGTCATCCATCCCGCTCGTCCTTAGCGTAGATATATTAAAGAAGAGTGGATATTTTTATGAAAATTTAAAAATAAAAAATTTTAGCATCATCTTTTAAATTATGTTTTGATGCATTTATTTTCTATTATGAAGCATCTAATAGTCTAATTACTCTCTAATTTGAATAATTAAAGATTGCTTGTGATAAACTATGATTCATTTGGTATAAATGCTTGACGACTGTTAGAAGCATTCGTCATCTTGTATCATGTTTAGTTATTCCCTACTAAGCCACATGCTTAGCACGGTGGTTTTTTCTCCATGTAGGTCTTGATAAAAAGGATTAAGGCTGGGACAACTGTAGTGGCCAAAGAAAGATGTGTTATGTTTTAGAAGATGTTTTGCATAAGTTTTTGAGTTGTATTTAAAATTGTGAGACATATTTGTCTTATGTGTAAATAGTTTGTAATAACTATAATATAAGATGGATTTGAATTTAAGGCATGTATTTGATAAATACAATATGTAAATTATGTTCTGTTTATAACTCAACTTTCGAATGGCATGTGAAGTATGTTGCCTTATTTTTAGGATTTATTAGAATATCTTTGTCTGTTCTAGGTTTGATCTGTATGGCATCTGTATATCCTCTTAGGGGGTATTAGGGCGTTACAATGTTTGGTATCGGAACATGGTTTTGGCGATTTTGGTTTAACCAATGCTTAAATATTGCTTGTACTTGAATATAAGAGTTTTGTTTGGCCTAATGTGGTTTGTCCCATATTTCAGTTTTAGATTTAAAAATGGAAAGATCTCATGAGGTTGTTGAGAGTCATAATCTTGCACGATCTCGTTTATATGGAAAGATCTCATGAGGTTGCTGAGAGTGATAATCCTGCACGATCTCGTTCGTCCATATCTAGACCATTTGGGGTAATGAGTAGTAGTGTATTGGTTAACCAGGTTTATAGAAATTGTCTTGTTATGATCCAAGGTAGTAAGTATGTAGCGAATCTAATTGAATTGTCATTTCACAAATTTTATTTGATTTTGGGTATGGATTGGTTGTCCAAGCATCAGGCAGTGGTTGACTATAATACTAGGACTGTTATACCTAAGAAGCCTAATCAACCTGAAATAATATTGTATTACATCCGCACTAGTTCTCTGGCTAATGTGATATCTGCTATGCAAGCTCAAAGGTTGCTTAAGAAAGGATGTGAAGCTTATTTGGCTTTTGTACTTGATTCTAAGAAGGAGAGTGTTAACCTACAAGACATTTCAGTAGTGAATGAATTTTTAGATGTGTTTCTTGAAGAGCTACTTGGACTTCGTCTTGAAAGGGAAGTGGAGCTATTTATTGAGATTATGCTTAGCACTGCTCTTATATCCAGAGCAACGTACAGGGTGACTCTTACTGAATTAACAGAGTTGAAAGTTCAGTTGCAGGAGCTACTGGATAAGGAGTTCAGTCGACCCAATGTCTCACCTTGAGGAGCACCAGTTCTATTTGTAAAGAAAAAAGATGGTACTCTTTGGATATGAATTGATTACAGGCAATTGAACAGGGCCATAGTGAAGAATAAGTATTCATTACCAAGGATAGAAGATTTGTTTGATCAATTAAAAGGTGTAGGAGTATTTTCCAAGATAGATCTATGATCAAGGTATTATTAACTTTAAGTAATGGATGTGGATGTTTCAAAGACTACATTTATGACTCGTTATGGGCACCATAAATTCCTGGTAATGCCATTTGGGCTAAATAATGCTCCAATTGCATTCTTGGATTTGATGAATAAAGTATTTAGGCCCTATTCTGATTTAAGTAAATTATGTTCTAATGCAATTAATTGTTTGATTACTCTTTAATTTGAATAATTAAGGATTGCTTGTGATAAGTCATTATTCATTTACTTATAAATGCTAGACGACTGTTACAAGCAGTCGCCATCTTATATTATGTTTAGTTATTCCCCTCTAAGCTATATGCTTAGCATGGTGGTTTTTTTTTCCTGAGTAGGTCTCGATAATAAGGATGAAGGCTGGGACAACTATAGTGGCCAAAGAAGGATGTGTTATATTTTAGAAGATGTTTTGTATAAGTTTTTTAGTTGTATTTAAAATTATGAGACATATTTATATTTTATGTAAATAGTTTGTAATAACTATAATACAGGATGGATTTGAATTTTAAGGTATGTATTTGATAAATACGATGTGTAAATATGTTCTATTTATAACTTAACATTTGAATGGAATGTGAAGTATGTTGCTTTATTTTTAGGATTTGCTAGAATATCTTAGTATGTTCTAGGTTTGATTTGTGTGGCATCCATATATCCTTTTAGGGGGTATTACAGTGTTACAATGTTGACTTTAACTGACTTTGGAGTCTATAGACAATCTATTTCTCAACTTTGAAAACTTTGGTCTATTTATGAGAGGGCTTGCATCTAACCAATTATCGAACCATACCCAAGTGTTTTCTCCATTTCCCACCATGTTTTAGATGCAAGGGTATATCAAGTTCCTCAACTTCAATAGTTGAATGAAGATCTAACAGAATTGATTGGAGTTAGTAATTTGCTAGTAGTTGAGATTTTTTAGATGATATTCATGGACCCATTTTGCCCAAAAGGATTCTTTATTAGCACCCTTTGCATTGTTAAGATACAAATGATCCCCAATTCACCTTGTTTCCTAGGAATTGTGATCTCATTACATTTAACCTTTTCTTTTTTTGTAAACTAAGTCTTCCTAGTCCATAGGAATGCTTTCACAATTCTATCAATCTCCTTAGTAACCTTATCTAGCAAAACAATATAGGTTGTCCAATGTAGATGGAAACTACTAAGCACTAATATAATAAAAGTTAGTATAACAACATAAGATAGATATTTATTTTTCCATGTATTCACCTTGGATTTTATCTTTTACAGGAGGGGGATACAATTTGAGAATTTTGTCTTTGAACTAGTGATAGGCACACTTAGATATCTAATTAAGGAAGGCTGTATGCTCAATCCAATGATTCTGTTGAGATCTTTTTGTTTTTTACATCAGATGATACATACAGGTTGCTTTTAACAGAATTGATCTTAAGACCAGACCAATTTGAGAACATATTTAAAGTTTGAAGCATGATGCTGATAGAGTGAGTGTCAGCTCCACAAAACAACATAAGGTCATCTACAAAAATCATTTGAGCTATCCTATTTTTAATACATCTATGATGGAATTTGAATTTTTCATTGGAGGATGTGAATTTATTTAGCAGCGTAGATAGTCCCTCCATTGCTATGGTGAAAAGATAAGGGGGTAGGGCTGTCCTTGTCTTATTCTCATTGCATTTTTTAAAGACTTTGAGGGAATTCCATTTATAAGCACGTTCGGTGAGGAAGATTGGATGCAATTGTAATAGTCAGTTTCCAAAACTACTTAAAGTTAGAATGTTAGATTACTTAGTCACTGAATTACATCATATTAGAATGAATTTGGTGCATTTAGGATATGATTTTATGATTTCATTCACATGTATAATATGAGAATACACACAACAATTTTGACTTAGAAAAATTACACTCAATTGACATGTTCTAGGGTATGAAAGTTTTAAAACGATTATAATATGATTAGGCATTTCTAATGTCTTGTATTTTGATTTACTAATAAAAAGAATTGATGGATTACAATTAGTAATTTGGAGTTAATTGTTACAATCAGGAGTTTGATGAATTAATATGTACATTTAGCCTAGGAAAATTTTCAAATACTAAGACAAGTTAATATTTGGAAATTTAGGATGACTAAGCCTATAAAATGAGTGACATATGGCAGTAGATTTGAGTGAAAAATGGCTTAGACAATTGAGTGACAAATGCTAGAAGTAAGTGACGTTTGGCAGCCTAAAGAATGGATATATAATTGGATTAGACACTTGACAAGTGTCCTTAAACTCATCTTGCACCTATACCATACGACATAGACACTTCTAGAATCATCTTCAATGTATTCTGCTGTAAGTCTCTCCTTCTTCTCCGTCTCACTGCCGAAACTCACTCCTCCCTCACATCTTGAAGTTCTACTTTAAATTCTATCCATTACCACCCCAAAACCTTTGTCAATTTCTTCAGAAAGATAGTTATATTCTGCTATCTTCTTTTTGTTTCTACTGAAAATCATCGTACTCCCTCATTGTTCTCGAGATAATCTTGCATGCATGTGAGGCAAAGCGAGCTTGATACATTGAGGTAGCATTTGAGCTAAATAAGTAAGTGAAGTACTTATCTATTGTGGTATGTGTTAGCAAAAATTATGATGACTGATTAGGGATAGATTGGATGTCGTATTGGTGGTGAACTTGTACTGGAAAATAATGAATGAAAAGGGTACCTTCTATTTTGTTTTTGGATGTATGACTATAGTAGTTTATGGGATATTATATGGATGATTTAAGTTAGGATTTGAAATATAATTGATGATGAATTCATGCTAAAGATAGGTGTTATTAAAGTGTTTTCAAACCTGGAAAGGTTAAGATGCATGTATGATGGTATAAAGTGAATGGTAATGAAACAAATAAGCAGATTTTTGTGAGATTTAATGTAACCAATATGGAAGCTTGACTAGTATGAAATGAAGTAGCTTTAAAAGACAAGAATTCTGGAAAAATTCAAGTGGTAGGGATGTCTCTAAGTATGTGAAATTTGTGCAGAATTGAGGGAAGAAAGACAGTGCACAATCGTGGGCCTGTTTACTTTCTTTCTATCATGACTGTGACATAGTCCCCTATGATCGTAGGCCTAGTTCTGGTATGTTAATTTCATCCTTGTGTACATGTTGATGTATTTGGACTTGATTAAGGCTTGGAATGAACCTAGATTGTTGCTTGATTAATTGGTTAAGAGCTTGATAAGTTTAGGTTGTTAATTGATGTCATAACTTAAAAAATGTACTGTTGTGGTGTTAATGTATCCAAATCTAGAAATTATGATGTGATAAAGGAATAAAGGTGTTCTTATGAATGCCAACATGATCTTAAGGATATGAGTGATATGTATTAGGCATGAATGAATAAGCATTGAAGAACTAGTTGTTAAAGAACCTGATTGCAAACTAGTTATATACAAGTTATAACGTTTGAATGGTCAAGATATTTGTATAAGAATACATTCCTGGAAAGTCAATTAAGCATGCATTGAAACATGACACATATATATATGCATGATTGTATATTCATATGATTAAACAAATTAGTGATTTATGAACTATGTGTGTATTGCAAGATGATAGAGGCGCAAAGTGATCGTTAACATCTAGACATTGCCGGAACATTAAGACAATAGCTTTTCTGGAGCATACTATGAGTTAACTTAGATTTGTAAACTCATTTATATGTGATTCTATATGAATTGTATGTTTAATACGGAACATGTGTACAACTGATTAATAAATGTCGGACTTAGATCTAAGGAGTTTGATATATATGGCATGAGTACACAGAAATGAAAGGAAATGAAAACATAACATATGAAATGATGCATCTCATCACATTGAAGCGCATGATCAGATAAAGGAGTTGTGACCAGAGTGGTCGATATGCAAAAAAGAGCTTTGAGCTCAGGATTATGAAAGAGAGCCTCAGGCTCAGATAATCTGGACTTCGTATCCATAATGAATAGGGCCAAAAATGATCTCGGCATCTACAACAAATACGGGAAAGTAAATTGGGTTGATAGGCAGTTGGTCACAGCAAAACAAAATGAGAATGGAGACATATGTGCATTTGCATATACATCCCTACATGTATCAAATGATTGAGTTGAAATGAATTTTTGAATGGTTTTGAAATAGTGAATTACAGTTGAAGTTAATGGAGGATATGTTATGATATGTAATCATAACTTATATGATATGCTTGTGGAAGTATGATAAACTTTGATATACTTGATTTTGTGATCTGACTTGAGTGAATACATTAATGATGGTTCACTCACTTAGTTTACAAACTCATCAAAATTGAAATGTTATTTTAGGTTCAAGGGAGTTCTAGCTACTAAGGTGATATAGTAGAAGTCAAAGGTCTGATAAGCTAAATCTGAGAAGTCTAGTTAAAGTCTTGTGTATTAACATCCCATTTCATGTACTGAGATTGAACTCAAAAAAATGTTGTGTAATGTATTTGTGGATTCTGAATTGTAATGACACATATGAATTTTATGTTTATGAATGAAATGGGAAGAAATAAAAATTTATAATGCTTATAATACGTTTGATGTCCATGATATGTTTAATGCCTTTAATGAGTTAGTTTGATTGTCCTAATGTACCATTTTTCATAAAGTATGTTCTTGAATATCCTCTAGTATGCCTGAGCTTATGCTCTATAGGAGTGGTATGTTATAGCAATTCATGATCCACTTTACAAATCTATTAGGTATATTCATTGCTTCCAAGCAGAACTGAAAAAAGCTCCAATTGATTGTGTCAAAAGCTTTATAAAAATCAATTTTCAACAAACAACTACTTATTCTCTTCCTAGATGAATATTTTTTCAATAATTCTTGCAGAAGTAAAATATTATCATCTATATTCCTCTCAGGAATGAAGGGTCCTTAGGATGGATCTACAACTTTCTTTAGCACATTCTTTAATCTTTCAGCAAGAAGCTTTGCAATAACTTGTAAATTGCATGATAACATGAGATTGGTTTGAAATCAACATATTTGGACAATGTTTCTTCTTTGGAACTAATCATATATAGGTGCTGTTAATTTCTTGAAGCATCTTCAAGGATGAGAAGTACTCCAAAGCTATTTCAGTGAAAAGCTTTCCAGTTATTTCCCAAGTATGTTGAATGAACTATGTAGAGTATCCATCAAGGCTTGGTGCTTTAGAAGGGTGTAAGCTGAATACTATTTATCTAACTTCTTGTTTAGAGAAAGGTGTTATCAGTCACTCTTTTAGATATTGCCTTGTAGAACCTACTAAGAGTTTTTTCACGTTGGTGGTAGATTGATTAGCATTTTTTAGGGCCCATTAATTAAGTGAGAATTTATTTGAAAATTCTAGTAGAGCTGCAAAGATCTGAGAATACATTTCCATTGCTATCTTGCAATTCAAATATTTTGTTAATGTTTCCTCTAGATATTAGTGATGGGTGAAAGAATTTGGTATTGGAGTCTCCATCCCTGAGCTAGTTTATTATAGCTTTTTGCTTTAGAATTAAATTGTATAAGTTTAAAGCCTGGTGATATTCCTTTAGCAAGTTTAGCTCAGTCATCCTCAATTTTGTATCATGCAGGGACTTGAAGCGAGCTTGTGCTTGTTTCAATTTTTGCTTGAGGGTCGTATGGTTTTTAGTACAACTCTTACCATCTTTAATTTTTGAATAAATTGATAAGCTTTAAATCCCTCAACTTCTTGAGTCCAACATCTACAACTAATTTCTAATAATCCCTCCATCTGAGTTACTCCATTAAAGAATCTAAATGGAGCACCAAACCTTTTGGTTCCTTTTATGCTTTGAATTAGCACATAAGAGTGGACTGAGAGTAAATTTCCCTAAAATGCACATAAGAGTGAGGGAACTTATTAATCGAATCTAAGTTAACAAGGGACCTGTGAAGCTTTTTCCTAATTGCATACTTCCCTATTATTTGTTAGAAAATGTGTAAAGTCTTCTAGTTGAGTTGAGACCCATCAAGTCAACTTTACTTAGAATGTCTATGAGCTCTTTTGTGTCACTCAAGGTGAATCTTTTCCCTCCTTCCACCTCTTTAGAGCTTAAGGTGCAATTGAAGTCCCCAGTTACAAGTCAAGGATTTATGATGTTGGTTTGTAATCTGCTTAGGTGTAACACAATTTTGTTCCTCTAAAATCCAAATTCGGTGGCATAGATTAAAGTAAAATAAAAAAAGGGAACTGATCTCCTAAATGACATTTTAGGTGTACATGTTTTTGCTTTCATTAACCAATTGAGTTCCAGCCGTGTTTGAATTAAATATGCATATGATTCTCCCATTATAGCAGGAATAGTGGCTTGAAATAATCATCTATTGAGCACCCAAAAAATTTTGATCATTAAGCAAAAGAGTACCTTTTATTTTGGTTTCCAGTAGGCCTACAATGGTATGTTTCTTTTCTTTAACTAATTCCTTCACCGTTGACATTTTGAGATGGTCATTAAGGTCCTTAGTATTATAGATCAGGACCAAAATTTTGGGGAATTTCCTTTTTTGCTTCTATTTTGGCCTTTTTTCCTTCCAGAGCTTCCCTTTAAAGTTTCAATTAGGATTTTAAAATCCTTATTTTCATCCGGACATACATCTATTGTATTAGCTTCATCAATATTCTGAGTATTTGAGGTTTCATCATTTTGCTTAACCGATCCATTCTCCATTAATTTAGAACCTCTAGAGATGTCATTATGAACTTCACGTTTTTCATTCTCCCCATATCTTGTGTTTATGTTTCTTTATCCCTAGAAGTGTAAGATTTCATTTCAGAATTGAGCATAATAGATTCTATCTTATTGTCCTCATATCCCTCTTGTTCGCTTATATTCTAGTTGTTCTTTACTTCTTAAGAGTTTTATAACACCCACTATACAGAATCTACAACCAACCACATACATGGCAACCAATTTCTTATACATACATTTATGGAATACATGTCTATTCAATGTTATACATACACACATTACAAAATTTCACATCACTTAACATTATCATTTAAAATTACTATTACATGTTAATATTTACATGGAAATCCAAAAAGAAAACATACAATTTCCTTTACCCTTTTATATGTACAATCATTTTAAACCAAAACACATTCCAAAGGTGCTTTTACTCTTAGCTGTTGGCCTTGGTCCCTATAGATGTTCCTTATACTTCACTCCTATGACCTAGACCTATATGGTTAACACCCGTGCTAAACTTAAAAGCTTAGTGGGGAAACACTTAGTTTGGATGACTACTCACAACAGTCATCTGTCAAGCACACACGATTAGAAATATCATAACTCATATACCATAAATTTAGATAGTCAACCCTCATTGATACAAATTATTAATACAAATGTAAACACTCATCAACACTAATTATTTATGATGTCATGTTGTATTTCTTATTTATAAATATTTACGTTGCTTTTTGTGTTATGCATGTACATTCTCATAGGTGTGGATAATAGGAGTTGTGGATATCTGAAGAAATCAAAATTGTGGATACTTAAAGGTATCAAACTGTGGAGACACTATAGTCTTGAAATGAAGAAACCATTGTTGTCAAACTGTTACAACTGCATTGTAACCCCATAGGCATGCCTATTTATTCACCACCAAGATAATAGTGCAGACACTATAACATTTCCTTTAATCATTTACTAATTTCACAATTCATATATTGACAAATCATATGACACACATTTCAAGTCATAAAATATGTATTTGCATTCATACATGCTATTCATAACTTACTGACATTATAAGGATGTGAAAATCACAATTGTATAATCATACCATACATATATGAACTATAAATATGCATGCAAATCATTATATACATATAAATTTTCTTTAGTATAAATTATGCTGAATCTCAAATTCCAATGTTCAATCAACCAATTCACATATGGTAAACCTTATTTCATTTATTTCTAGGTTTTTGAAAAGTTTCCTACATATTCAAAAAGGTTCGGATATGATTCGGTAAAAATTGGAAATGAAAACAAACTCAAAATAGTGTAATTTCCTACTCGTCGTGTCCCTTGCCTAGAATTCATACCTCCACTTGTTCTAAAATTTTAATATAGAAAACGTTCGAATTAGGCTTTTATATCTTCTTAAAACTTATTTTTTTATGTATCCAGTTTCCAAAACACTAAAAATCAAGCCATTTTGACATATAAATCATAAGATATAGATGAAACATCATAAGTTGCTCCAAAAGAGGGGCAACATCAGGTCACCATTTTCGATCTCAATTTCTGATGTCATAAAACCATAATTAAGTCAGATTCGCTTCTATATATTTCTATTTCTATGTCTTATTTTTCATATGAAATTGAAATAACCTAACTTAGAGGTCTTTGGGCTAATTTATAATCCAAACAATGTGACGGATTCAACAAAACCTAGACAGAATTCGACTACATAATACTGTCTTGTCATATTCAACCAATATTATTCAATATAGAACCAAAATAACACCAAAGAATCATCTCAGAAACCATTCCACATCCAAATGAATCTTTTTATCCATTTATACACACACACAAAAAGACATTAGACTAAGTGTAGTCCCAAACCTTAAAATTAGCAAAGTAGTTCTTCTAATGCCTTTCCTTCCCTTCCTCTCTGGCTTTGCTTGACTCACTAACTATAAACACCACAAATACACATCTCAATCTCAGTTCCAACCTTATAATTGCAGTTCTTCATAATCAAAGAAAGAAAAGGCAAAGGTGAAGAGAAAATCCCTAACTTGTGCCTTGATTTACGCCTAAGATTGGCTTAATTTCCTACATGAAAAATGACATGATGAAGGTGAAATGGAGAGGATAAAAATTTGAAATTAAAACCCTCAATGTGTCTTCCATTTCCCCTCTCTATATGCCTATTTATGTTCTTTCAAGACTCACACACATGCTTAATTCCTATTGGCTACACATGCTTATTGGTCACATATGCCTTAATCCAATTAGTCCATGTATTAAATTTAGAAAAATTGCATATTGGTCCTTCTTTTTCCTTTAATTCCCACATTGGCCTATAATCTTATCAATTAATTTCATTCCCATACATATTTCACGTCTAAGTATGTATATCCATGTTGAAATGAACAAATTACCTATTTACTTATATCGTTTACATTAAGTACCATTATATCTCTTACTATACTTAGATGCACTTAATTCCTTATGTTCACGTCTTAATACACCCTAGAAATGCTATAATACTTCTAAGGTATATGTTGGGGCCTTTCAAGTTTGGTTCCTCACCTGAGGCCTCACCAGAAACAACCTAATTATAATCATTAACTTCTTCCCATTATTTCTTCTTGCCATCTTGTTTTGAAAACTTTACCAGTTGCCATTTCTTCGTGGAGTTATTGGGTTTCTAGGGATAGGATAAAGGAATTTCCTTATTCATCAACTCACCATTTTCCCCTAAACACATCACTAAGAGATTGCTTAGTAGTGTTGAATTTTTTTTAATATGTATACATATTTTAGCATAGCCTGTTCTCTCTATTGTTGCAATTTAAGTGTCCATATACAAAGGTTTTCCTATAAAGCTAGCAAGGAAACTTAGTCTTTTAGTGATCCAAAATTATAGTGGGAGATTATGAAAGTTAACCCACATTGGAAATGTGCCAACTTTTCCTCTATCCATCTCCATACTAGGTCTCCATTTTTGGATGAACAAAGGCTACTCTCCAATTTTCCATAACCTTTTTTCAATAATGTCATTCAACCACTATGACCAATAAACTTGAATAATATTGTTCCATCTTCTCCTAAAGTGAACCACTCTAGTCCCTTTTTACACCATCTAGCTTCCACCCATGAATTCAAGACTGGGAAGGCTAACTTTTTACTCCAAAAGAACTAATTAAAGTTGAAGATTAGGCATGTGCTCTTGCCTTAAGTAACTCTATTAGGGGTGATAATACCTTCGTTCATGCCATTATGGAAGTGCTTTAGTGATCCTTTTTTGTAATGGGTGTATAGCTTATTCTTTCAAGCTCCAAAAGGTTGGGAGGCATTGGTTGTTTCCAGAGATTTAGCATTTTTTTCTTCCTTGTTCTACTTATTTGGATCCACAGGCTTAAAGAGAAGAGTTTCTCTTGGGAGGATTGGGAAGTCTGCAAAAACACCTTAAGTTCCAGAAGACTAGCCTTTCTCTTTGGTTGTTATTAAGGCCTTTGAAAGGCCCTCCATTAAGCTAGAAACCCTAACAAGAGAGGAAGCCATCGTATGGTCCCAAAGTAGTAAAAAACCAAAAGTAGGATAAGAGGAACCAAAAAAGGAAAGGAATAGGGGTATATAGGTAAAAATAATAAATAAGAAGGTAGAGAAAAATCATCTAATGAGAGAATTCTTGCATCAAAGGTAGGAGCATAAGAAGATAGATCTCACCCATAATGAGAACATCAAGATGATGAACAATTCTTTGAGGCATCCACTACTAAAAAAGGAACATCTTAGTCCTTTTAAGCTAAAAACTAAGGTGCATATGCCTAATTCTAGCTCACAAGGAGCTAAATATAAGAAAAAAAAGAAGTATTATAGTGTATAAGGTGAAAACATGTAATAAATATTATTTGGCTCTCATGATTCTAAAAAGGCTAAGTCTAATCAAGGTAGGAAAGAAAACAAGTCTTTTAAAGAAGACATTCATGGAGTGAAATGTTATAATTATGACATGAATGGTTACTTCAATTATGATTTTCAAGGGCCTAAAGTGAAATGTCATAATTATGACATGAATGGCTACTTCAATTATGATTTTCAAGGGCCTAAGAAGGTACAACCATATTATGAACAATTATGTTATTTATATTTCCAATTTGATTTTAATTGTAATCACATCCTTTTTAGATTGTTTATTTATGAGCATCAAACTATTAAGTGATAATTAATATTCTACATTATAATTTTGGTAAATTTCATATGGACAAGATGGATTTGGTATAAGATAACTCCAAAATTGAAGTCTAAAGGATATTCACCTCTAAATTGCTTATATATAATGGTCAAACCCTTATCCTACATATGGTATTATTATCTCTTAAGAGACCATCATATCTTATTTTAATTACAATTTTAGTTAGTCTACATTAAATGTTAACTTTCACATTTGTGGGTTAATTAAAAATCATAAAGTCTTGAATCTAGACTAAACATAAGCTTAAAATGTGCATATAGGCATGGGACATGACAGTCTCCATATGAAATAGGCATGTCTAATGACCATGTTGATTTTTTAGTTTCTTCATAACTAGGTCAAAATAGCTTCAAATTGCCCCAAACTTGTCTCAAATTTTTCTTTCTACTCCAAATAAGTGAATTACAGCCTAAAAACACAATACAAACAGATTAATTATCAAAAATAAAAATATCAAATAAACTAGTAATATGTACAAAACATAGGACTAAAAATATGGTCTATTAAGCATTTATTAGTATGCATAGCTTACAAAATTTGTATGGGTGGGAAAATTTTAAAGGAGTGAGAGTGCATGACATTAGGGATGCATTTGAGTTTTTCTCAAGGTTCATGGTCATTAAACACTTTGTTCCAAGATCTTAAGAACAATATAAAGGAATCATTTTTAGCAGTGATTCCCTTAAATGATAAGTTACTAGAAGCAGTTAAAGTATAAGATGAAGCATTAGTAATAGCACTAAGATGACCAATATGCGTAAAGGAGAAGGTTGGAGAGGAGCTTTAGCATAGTTTTATAGAGGAACTAGAGCAGAAGCCAAGGAAGGGGAATTATCCACTGGTCTAACAGTAAACTATATTTCAAGATAGGAATATAGTTATCGCTGACAATGATCGTGAAAAGAAAAGTAGGTAAAACATTTAGTAAAAGAGGAAAATTCAAGGTAAAGTGGAGTTCAAAGGTCGGGGACTATAAAGAAAGGGCAGAGCCCCTTTCTCTACTAGTTTTAAATAGTTTGTTAGTTTTTCTTTATAGTTACACTATTTTTTGTGTAAATGAAAATGAATTCTTCCAATAGTTTACATTGTAATTCATCATATGAAGAAATCAACTTCATAAAAATGAGGCTTAAAAAGGGTGACCTTAATTCAAAATACCTTATTCACCATCTCTAGGTGTCCTTTAATAGAACAATTAAAAGGAAAATAGAGTTGCATAAGTAGATTTTTTATATTGAGCAATATATTAATAAAGTTGTGGAACATCTAAGAATACCTAGATAAGGGGGGAAATATTAATAAAACACATTTTTGATAGAAATGATGTATATGAAAATACAAATGAAATTATTTTTAATGGATAAAGAAATAAACTTTAAAAAAATGTGAAAAAAAGACCCATCTTCCAAACTAGATTTAAAATAATAAATGGAGAAACTATTATAATACCTTATAAAAAATTTAAATGCTGAAAGTAATCATTGCATTAAATAGTAGAGTTATACATATTTTGTTTTCTGCATTAAGTATAAATAAGTTTAATTATATATGTATATATAAAGTTACACATAAAATTAGGCTTACTTAGAGGTAACCAAGAAGATACAACAAAAAAAAGAGAGGATTATTAGCATGATTATGTAACATGATTTATTTAACATCACATATGATGTAACCATTTTAAAAATATATATCAATTTACTGATATCACAAAAAGTTTGAAAGGCTTCGGTAAAATGTACTTTAACATTAAAATAGTGAGAAAGATATTTAGGTCTTTACAAAAACATTATATGAGCCTAAGGTAAAAATGATTCAAAAGTTAATATCCTTTCTTTAGAGGAGTTTGCATGGCCACTTCTCACTTTTGAGTGAAACTAAAATAAATATAAGAAAATGAATCCTTAAAAAAGAAATAGCATTACTTTCATAAACTTAAGAATTGAAATTGATGAACAAAAATCATTATAAGAAAATTCAAAAGTTGCTTATGAAGAAAAAGGATAAAAGGAGAAGGAAATCCAAAAGAAAAGGAAAAAGTAATTTAAAATGTAAATCTAGCAATGTTTATTGTGTGTTTATACAATGTCTTAATTCTTAAAAAGAATAAGAGGAACGAAAGGAAGAAATTTAATAATAAGGAAGCCTTTAAAGTTATATAGATTGGAATAAGTTATTCCAATGAGGAACCTAGATAAGAGGTGGTTAAGATATGCTTTCTGAGATACAATATAAAATAAATTTAAACTAATGATAATAAATTGACTAAAGGAATTACTTGAAATTTAAAATTTTTAAATATGAAAAGAAGAAGGTTGAAAATGAGAAATTTAAACATAAAATGGAATTTATAAAGCATTTATTGTTTTATTGCTCCTATCACTAATAATATTGAATTTAGGCAAATGCACCAATTTTCAGAAATAATATAACAATAAGTAGAGCTTCTTTCCTATGAGGATCTATAAATTAATAAGTTTAACTCTCTTATTCTTATCTAATCAATAATAAAATTGGAGAATCTAATTTAACCATAAAATTATCATAAAGTTAATTAAGATTATATTAAAATAAGACAAAATAATTATCAAAGAAAAAGTATTATATTTAATAAAACATACATACAATAACTCCCTATAATGTTAGCTTTGTATTTATGATTTAGTTACATCAAAATAATTTATAACCTTGACTACTAAAATTTACTTATTTAACCAATTTTTTTATCTCAAGATATAACCACCTATCTAAAAGTGATTAATTTATATTTACATATTATATGATTAGACCTCCAATAATATGTTAATTAAGTAAAGTCATACGAAATATTTGACTTTAATACTATAAGATATATATATTTATACCTTATCTTTAGCACCTATGCAACTCCAAATATAACTGCATTAGTAAATTTTAAAACATGTTTTCTCAAACTAATACATATAAATTCATGTATAGTTTAACTGCTAGCTTTTATTAAATTAGCATTGACTAAAACAAAATATAATTCTTAACCATAAAAATTTTCCTTAAAAAACTAAAACCAATTACTAGGGTTCCTCAGATATCACTCCCTAGAATTTTTCTATAACCTCTCACTAAATTGCCAACTCTTTTATCCATCACTTTCTTTCTTTTCTTAGCCAACATTTTTTCTCCACCAAATTTTATAATTTTGTTAAATTTTAAGGTAAAGAAACTACATAGGATTCTTCCCGTTTGGCTTATTACTTAAAACCTTCTTGGCTACAGATTCTTAAAACTTGCTTTTGGAATCTAACAACTAATTCCCATTACTTCATTCTCATATTTGTAGTAGTCAATTATATCATCAAACTCTATTCCTACTTCAATGTTACCACCTTTCTTAATTGTTTCATCAGTATTGCCTAATCACCCTTCTCCAATTGAACATCATAATGGCTCTTACTTAGTAATTTGCCTCCCATTTCCTCTTTTACTAATCTTGTCAGCTCTAGTTCTCCCTCTAGGCCTTTTAATGCTCCTAAATTTGAGATAGAATCTCCTCTCTTTGGTTTTAAGAGAACATGGAGTGCTATGTAAGGCATTCTTCTTAAAGTGGCAAGCTTGAATTATTAATCAATAACCATAAGATGATATGATTGGTGACCCTTCTTTGGAAATACTATAAGTTGGTGTAAAAAAATGGTCCTCCATAATAGTGGAATATTTCCTAAATAAGAGATCAACCTTCCTATAAATGAAATTTTTGGGCTAAAAGAAACTAGAGTAAGTATAGTTTGGAAAGGAACTTGGTTAATGAGGTAGAATTTTTCATATTTAGAATTAATAGTGAAGAAATTTGTCTCAAAGTCTTGTAGTTGGGTTTGTGGCATATAGCTAGTTAGTTTATATTCTTATTGAGATGGAACCTAAGATAAGTTCTTGAAAAAGCTAGTAAGCTAGCCATTCTAATAGTTACCTAGAACTGTTAACAATCATCATAAGTACAAAGAACTATTACTTCTTACAAAATAAAATTTACAGATATTAATCGATAATCCATAGGGTTTTATTTTTCCTTTTTATAATAACAGTTTGTAAAAAAAAAGGGCATTTGGTTTTATTAATTTTATACTATAAGTCCTTATCATAATGCAACATATGGTCTATCAATAGGCTAATGAACTCTTGTTTAGGAAGATGGGTATAAACAAGATATTGATTATGGATCCAAGTTGAAGAAATGCCTACTAAGAAATCTAATTAAAAGAATTATAAAGAAACAATAATTGGGAAGAAACCCCAAAATTAGGTGTTTTTGGTTTCATTTAGTAGCTTGTAGTATTCTCAATAGTACTTATGTTGTTTTCATAGTTTTATTCTTATGTTTATAATTTTATAAGTTGAGATTTGATGGAGTTTTGTAGGCTATAAAAGCTAAATCACCACAATGTGTTAGCATAGAGAAGATTTCATTGGCACTAAACAAATGTTAATGATATTAGATTAGGCAGAAAACCTTTTACTATCAGCAGAGTACTAGTTTTCCTTACCTCCTCCCATTATTTTTTTAATTTTTTCATTGTTCTTGCATATTTGTACATTGAGGACAATGTACAAGTTAAATGTGGGAGAGGGATTTAGTAGTTAAGCTTGTCACTTTTCTTATAATTAACTTAATAATGAATAATTTAGGAATTGCTATTAGAAAGATGTTGATTAAGATGACTCATTGCAAGTTTAATTTGATTTATTTAGGTAAATAATTATAAGTTTTGATGATTAAGTTGATTTTAATTCATTTTATTAGTTTTAGGAATGGATACTTAACTTACATTAACATGCCTTTGTATAATTTATACATGTATTGAGTTAAAAGTGAACTCTTTTAAAGCATTTTTATTATCCCAAACATAAAATAAGAAAAAAAATAGTAGTATATGAATAAACCATCATAAATAACTGTCAATCTACTGACTTTGCACTAATAAGAAATTCAAAGTAAAAGAGTAGTTCTAGTAGTCATTTGAGATAGTGACCTAGTTAAGTAATCAAGGTATTCATGACAAGGTGTTACTCTCCCGTTAAAAGGCTGGGTGACTTTTTAAACAAGTTTCTAAATGCTTTTATATTGCTTAAATTTATTTTTTTCTTAAATAAAGGATAAGAAAATGTTTAAATATTTTAGAATTTTTTTCTTATGTATGTTCACTTTATACATTAAGTGGAATGTTGGGGATTGAGGTGACATTTGAAGAATTATAAAGT
>JAOQMP010000004.1:25118654-25132323 GCA_027563575.1 Erythroxylum pedicellare
TTATCTTTAGTATTAAAACATAAAATATTAATTAAATTAATACATAAAGATAAATAAAACCTTTTCATTAATTAAAATATAATATCATACATTTTGCATCCAATTGATTGGCTGCAAGGGCATAAACTAACACTTTATTAGGTCTATTAAAATTTTAAGAATAATATCTAGGGGATTTTGTGAAGTACCAAGTATATCACTGATATTATGATTCAAATGAACTTCTTGTTTGAATGTATCAGGTTTTATATGAATTAAAGTTTCTAAGTTTAATTTTTCTATCTGTTTATTTAATTGTTCAATTTTAGAATTAGATTCTTGTATAAAATTTTCCATTTTGTCCATAATTAGACAGTGTTTTCATTTGTAAAATTAAATCAAATATCTGCTTTTTCATTAGGTTTTTAATGGATTTGTTTTTTTTTCTTTTTGATTTATAATTTCTAACATATTATGTAAATTAGTAATTTGTTCTTGAAGTTTATTATTCCTAAAGGGATATTGTTTCCATAATATTTTATAATTTTTTAAATTTCAACCATATCAGTTTCAAATTTTAATCCACCAAATTTTATCTTAGAATATTTATCTTCAACCTTGTAAATGATAAGTTTCATAATGTCTAACTAATTCTAAATGAGCTTATATCTACAATTTTTTTAATACCTTTGGTATATTCTTTCTAACTCAGTAATCACTACACTAAAAGCTTTTAAAATATTTTTATGACAATTAGTAAGTAAGAAATAATGATGTCTATTAGTATGATGGTGTAATTCATCTAGGCTTCTTGAACACGAATAACAAATTTATTTATTTCAACAAGTAAATGATCACAATAAGGATATTCACTCATAGTTAATAACATAAGCTAAAACAGCTCTAATATCTTATATCTAGATGTAGTTTATAATGCTTAGAAAAGTGAAGATGTAACATTTTTCTTCCTTTAAAAGATAATAATTTTCATTCTCATAATCTCTAATTGAATTTTTAAGATCTAAAAATATACCTAATGTAATAAAATTAGCTTGTCAAAGTTGAGTGTATATCTTTTTGAATTTGTGTATGCATTTACAGTTCCAGGTTATTCGACATTTCTTATCTTGAATTTATTGATGTATATCGTCATAAATAGGACACCATTGTCATGGCTCTGATACAATTTTGAAAACATAAAAAATAAATGCATATACAAAATCAATGAATAAATCAAATAACACCTTTTAAGATCGAGATAAAATATAAACTTTCATGAAATCTAAATTTTTCAAGATATCGAAGATTAAAGTTATTCTAAACAAATCTTCTTCCTCCAAATTATCATTATTTGTTATAATATAAATAACTTCTTCTCACAGAGAAGTAATTATTTTGTTTATAGAATTGATAGAATCTAGATCTAATCCAAATAATCCATACAAAATTTTTTCAAGAAAATAAGAAGTTATGAATAATATGCATAACAGAATTATATTTATCAAATTAAAAGGTCTATTATGCTTCCGTACCTATTTCTTTAGCGTTTTGACCGTAACTTCACTGATTTTTTGTTGGGTCTTTTATCGAGGATTCCAGCTCCAACCTCAAGAGATAACTACCCTTGAGGACTCCTTTAGCAAAGTCCATCACAACCTTATTTCATTTCTTACCTTAAGTCGTGGACTAAAAAGTAAGGTTTTAAAATGAAAAATATAAACTGTATTTGTAAAAAACGGTTTTATGTTTTATAGTAAGAAATGAAGAGATATTACAAGGAGTGATGCATACAAGAGATGCCCTTCCTCATCGTTGCTAGGGTTCATTTATACAAAAAGTTTGCAAGCAGATTTCAATATGAATTTAACATCTATTTAGTATCTTTCTTCAAATCCATTCTTATCAATAAGAGAATTTCTTTCATTCTATTAGATAAGGAGATTTTCTTATCCTTTTCCTTATCATCTTATTTTTTTGTAATGGAAAGTAGTATTGGTTGTCTATTCAAAGTCGCTGTAAGTTTTAAAACCAGTCATCTCAACTTTTTCTTTTCCCTTTTTCGATTAGGTGTCACTTATATAGGTAGGACAAATTTTTTAGTGTGCTTTCTAAGATGGCAGAATTTTTTTTGTACTTTTGAACTTGATTTAATCTTTCCTCTTTTTATTATTCCAATCTTCATTTTAACAAAATTTTCTACATCCATTAAGGTCTTCTAAGCTGGAGCTATCATTAGTGAGAAAAATTTCTCTTTCTAGCATACGTTTGGAATCCTCTTTTAAAAGTTGTCTTCATGCTAGAAACAATAGTCCTCATTCCAGTTCCTTTACGGTAATGGATATTGCCTTCAATGAACTTAGAGAACTCTTTCCTTAACTTGGTATCTACGGTAATAGGGAACTGTTCTAATTTTCCTATCATAATAAAATGGCATGCATCATATCTTTCATCTTCGTAAAAATCTAGTCCTACAGATAGTAGCTTTGACATCAAAGTATCTCTTGGTGTTATTATAGGATTGTTCAAATAATAATCATTAAATCCTTCTTGAATCCATTTGGGGACTGAAGAAATCTTAGGGAACTCTAGATTTGTTAAATAAATAGAATTTATGGCACCAAAGTCTTACCAATAACGAATAGTTTGAGGATGAGCTCCCTGGAAAAAAATTAATCTATAGTATATCCTTGAAAAGTGAATATAACAAGTATCATTATGCTGTAAAGAATATAAGTCTCCCGTTATCTCAAAGTGTGCTTTTATAGTAGGATGACTTCAGGGAAAGCTTTCAATCATGATATGCTTTTGTATTTGAGATTTGTGAGTAGTATTAGGTCTTAAAGAAATAATATCAAGAGTAATAGCCTATGGCTGAATCTGTTGATGTATAGATGAAGATATTGTGGACTCGGAATCGTCATTTATCTTGATCTAGTTGAGCAACTCATAAAGTTTTTGCTCAAAATAGTGGAAATGGCACATGGCAAAAAAAGAGAAGTAATTCAATTATTTCTTTTTATATCGAGGGGAAATTTGAAATATCTAGCAGATCTTTTATTTGTGCTTGACAAGTATTTGTATCTTTAGACATTTGGTCTAATAAGTCAAATATTTCTTCTCTAGAACTAACCATCTCTGGTTAAGAAATCTGCAAGAATATTATTGTTAGATTTAACAATTTCAATATCAAAAGTATATTCAACTAATAAAGTTTACCATTTTATATATCTCTTATGTTCAGGTTTAGAAAGTAAATTATTCTGAATAAATGATTTTACTTGTGTATTATCAATCCTTAATAAAAATCATTTTAGAAGTAAAAAATATAAAATTTTGGATAGCGGTTTTACTATTACTAATAGCTCCTTTTTATTTATATGATATCATTACTGAGTATTTGTAAAAGTGCCTACGGTATACTTGCAAAAAGACTCATTTATTTTAATATTAGCATCATCATAATCTATCATTTTTAATACTTCACTCCATATATGATCAGAGGCCTCAATTTCAAGGATTAAATCATCATTATTAGAGGGTAAAGAAAGCTTAAGGAGAGTAGAGCAAAGAATTTTAATTTTCTTTACTTGTTCAAACAAATAAGGTGAAAATTCAAATCTTTGATCTTTCTTTAAAAGGTTTTGAAAAGGTTTTCTTATCTCAGCTAAGTTTTGAATAAAATCATATGCATAATTCAATACTCCTAAAAAAACTATTAACTTGCTTCTTATTTTGTAATCTATGAAGGAATTGTGAAATTTTTTCAAGAATATAAGGTTGAAGTTTAATACTCTTACCATTTATTTCCATTCTAAGAAATTCTATTTAGTTTGACATATCGTAGCTTTTGTTTTTTACAAAAGCAAAACCATGTTTTTCATATAAATCTACAAATGTATAGAGGTGTATATTATGTTGAGAAATATTATTGCTAGTAATTAAAATATCATCTATATAACAGTCAATAAAATTATGATATTTGAAAATGTTATCCATTTTTCTTTGGAATATTAGTGTGGCATTTTTTTAAACTAAAAGACATTCCTAACCACTCATAATGATCTTGTGGAGTAGAGAAAGTAGTATAAGGAATACTATATATTTATTTATTTTAACTGCCAAAATCCACTTTTACAATCAAATTTAGAAAAAAAATTGCCTTCTTCTTGTTAGGTTTATTAATGTTTCTTTGTGAGGCCAAAAAATATCCATCAAATACTATATTATCATTTTAATTTTGTAATTTACCACCACCCTTCATTTATTTATAAGTATCTCTATATAGCTTCTAACCATAATAGCTGGGGAGGATGTGGAGATTTACTAGATCTAATAATTTTTAGATTTTTTAGTTCAAGAACTTGTTTTTTAAATTCTTCTTAATTTCTGGATTATATCTAATTACAGTAAATCTAATAACATTTTATTTATCTACCATTTATATGTAGCACCCCACTCTCATAGTGCATATCCTCGAATATACTGACAATATTCGAAAATACAGTCTATAAGGGTGGTGCGCTAGGACGGTCAAACAATTGAACTCATTAGATTTTTTTATATATCACACGCATATTATAGAAAACTAATAATCAAATTGGGCCCATTTTTTTCATAAACATCATAATCACAATTATCGTTACACTCATTGATCAATCTCATTTACAAACATTCCAATTTGGAAAGTCATCACAAAATAGAATTATTCAAATACACGTGGTACAATAATTGTGGAATACATTCTTTAATACAAAAAAATAACAGAAAAATCTATGCAGACATGAATTGATCTTGACCTCTATCTTTTATCTTAATGCAGTGGTTAGACTCCAATTTGTCTAACTAAAAATCTTCTCTAAGCCTAAAAATGTTGCAAATTTTGGTTTGAGTTTTCCGAACTCAGTGAATGAACCATCCTCGATAGCTCACTCAATCACATAACACATAAACTCATACAATCACATAGTTCACATCATTTCATTTATCATCAGGTAGCATCACAAAACTCTTTTGTTCAAAATTTTCACATTTCACATTTAGAGTAGTCAAACAATTCATTTTGATCATTTAAAACATACATATCAATTATATATGCAATGCATATGAGACTCACTTCCAATTGTTGTTGTTGTGATCAAGTGTCTGTAACTGTCCCGTATCTATAGTGGATACTGGGTTATTAATAATTGTCCCTTATCTATTGGGGATACATGGCTCGTTATATATAGTAACCTAAAGGCTCTTACCACGTTTTGAGCTTTAAGCTCTTTTTCACTTTCAGCTCTTTTTCAATGGCTACTCCGATCATAATAGCCTTTATGTTGTCATACATTCATGTAATGAAATGCATCATATGTATTCAGTCAATCAAATGTGCTCAATGTTACACATTCATATTCACTATCACAATTTCATTCATATTTGTCATCGGACCTTAGTCCGGCATTCAACATATATGTTGAGAATCACTTATTTCGTCAAATTCACATTCAATGAGCACTTCCAATATATATTTCATGCATCAAATGCCTTAGACAGTTAATGTCTGGAATCAACACAATTACATTCATATAAGAATTCAATATGGAATTTAAAACAAACAATTAATCAAGTGAGACCATCTAGGTTACTCACAGTACGCTCCAGTTTAGCATTAGTTTCCAAGATTCGGAATCGTTTGGATTCTAATGTTCTGACCTATATATCCACATCATGCAATGCACGCATTGCACACACATTACTAATTGCACAATCACATAAATATTCAATCGTACATATATGTATATGTATTATGTATAATCTATGTTTGATTATTCCGGGCATGTTTCCTTAATCATGTCTCTTAATCATTAAAACTTTATCATTTGTATGTGTCTAGCTTATTCTTAGATTTACATCTTAATAACACTTTTATTCTAAGTTCATCACTCAATCATACACTAAGGTCCTTAGCTCAATACACTTGATTATTATAACATCATCAATCAATCATTCACCAATGTTATTCAAACATTGTATGGTCACACAATATCTAAACTCTCATTCATTCTTACTTGATACACATTACTCATCTCCTTACAATCATATCAGCATTTCTAATAACACTTTTATATCATTAACACCTCATAACTCCAAATGGAGATAAATTCATATATCATATCTTGCGAAACTTGATTTTTCCTAAGTTCATCAATCAACCATTTACCAATCCTTTTTTAATGAATTCATATGACAATGAAATTTAGTGGACAAGAATGAAAATGTGTGAGGATCTTTTGATTCAAATTTCAAGTCAATCGAAGGTCTAGAGAAGAAGTTATGGTCAAAAGAGTGAAGAGTGTCAAAAGTTGTCAAACAGTAATACACTGTCACTGTCACGATCATGCTTGTGCACGATCGTGCAACTCCTTTATTCAAGCATTAATCTAGCATTTCTCAAAATAGATTTTCAGATCAATATTTCATGGCCATTTTGAAAAAGAAAATTAGGTATTTAGGCAATACATTCTTCTAAACAAATGTTCCTTTATGTCTTATGTTTCTAATGAAAGTAATTTCATGAAGTTTAGTTTGGTATTCTGCAAGTTATACCTAAAATACTACAAACTATTCCCAAACCTCGACAAGACACTGTACTCAACTTCAAGTCAATATTTAAAATCCTTAAAAATAGAATTAAAATTAAATTCCTTCATGAAAAATATAGCCATATGTCTCTAGTTTAATGTAAACTTAAAATCATCCCATTTGGATGTCTACTAATCAAGATATGGCTAAAATATAGATGCATATCTAATGGAAAGATTACAGCTAACATATTCCAGCCATTCTCTTTCAATTTTTCGAGATTTTTAACTCCTACATGTTACATTCAAACCATCTTATGCATAGATTTTCTTTTCTACTTCATTTCCTCTTCATTCTCAGCCATGAAGATTAATATGTTACTTGATTTACCCAAAGCTTCTTCAAGAGTCTCCAAGAAACCCTAACTCTTCCAACATACACGATCATCTTTTTCTAAGGTGGAATAGAGTGGGTCTTTTTGTAACAAGATGTAGAAATAGCAAAGATCTTGAAGATGGCAACTCAAAATTGAGAATAGGGTTGGTAAAAAAATGTTGTGAATGGAGAAGAAGGGAAGAAGATGAAGAACGAAATGAAGAGAGAGCATTTAGCCAAAGAAAGAAAATGAAAGACCAAATGGTTGTCTTTCATTTAGGCCATACGTAAGTGAGTTGTGTGGCAAGGCAAATGACACTAGTCACTTGCCGCATGTCCCCACCTTATGGTCTTCACTTGGTCTTTTAAACTACTAGTCCATTTGTTTCCCTATTTCCAGTCCAATTGTCTCTCGATTTTCTATGACACTTGTCATTAAATCTTAATGTCACTATCAATAATTTCTACTGTCATTTGACATTTATTTTTACTGCCATTTATCAATTGTCTTACCGCTTAGAATTTTTTCCTAGTCCAAAAATATCCATAATTTCAGAAAATTCTCAAATTTCAATAAAATTCTAAATCAATAATTTAATTCACTAAATCAATTTTTAAGGCAAAAATATTCTCTATTCACATCATAATCACTTAAAAATCATTTATACCCAGAAAATGTCAAATGAGTGCATAAATAGTCATTGCAATGTGTAAAAAAAACTATTCACAAACGTGTGTATATATTACTATTATGCATGATCATGAAATGCATTTTTCTAATCTCTTACTGCTATTTCTCATTTACAGAAATCTAGGGTTCTAACCTTTAGTATGGAAATGAGATGTTACAATTCTCCCCCTTAATAAATTTCATCCTCAAAATTCTTATCTGATTGATAAAAAAGGCATGGGTATTGTTTCTTCATATGCTCCTCTGTTTCCCATTTAACTTCATCACTTGAATAATTTCTTCCAATTGACTATAGTCAATGGAATATCTTAGTCTTTCAAGTACTTATTAAGATACAACACTATCTTAACTGGTTCCTATTATTTCTTAACATAATCCCATGTAACACAGTGTGAATCTAATATATCTTTGTTGGTAAGATTAACTTAAGTTAATGGTCCTATGTTCTCAATAACTTCGTAAGGACCAATACAATTCAGGCACACCTTGCCAAAGTGATACTCCCATATGCATTTCATCTTTCGCTTGATAATTCATATCTTTTCAGCGTTAATACACTTAACTCTTATGTCTATCTCACTATATTCCATATCTTCGGTGTTGATCTACCTAATTCATTTGTTTTTCTTAAGTCACTTAATTTCTAATATTGATCAATTTCACTTATCAACAACATCTCCAATCAATTCTGGCCTTCAACTATTTTAGGCCTTATTCATCCTAATATAAAGGGGGACAACTCTTTCTGTCGTATAATGCCTCATATGGCATTCTAACGTTATCACTATGATAATGATTGTTATCCTAAAATACAATTAAAACTGTATGTTGACCTCATGTTTCTATGAACTCCAAAATATAAGCTTTAAGCATATCTCCAACAATTAAGATTGTTGACAACTCATACATGCAGTCACTTGCTTTCACATCCTTAGCCACTAAATGTTATTTCGGCGTATTCCTACTAGGATATATAGCATAGGTTGTTCTTTGTGCTTTCTCTAATAATATCTTTGCTCAATCATTTTTATCGGGTACACATACTTCTTAATTCAATCACAAAGTATCATTTCCCAATTCAAACTCAAAACTTGGATTCATTTTCAACTTTTCAATAAGATTCATAAATTCTGAATCATCAATTTAGGCTTTGTTAATCCTTTCATATGAAACTGATCTTAAATTCAATAGCTAATAATACTTTGATTTATCCAAAATTCAACTTGACATTTTATGCTCTTTATTGCACTAGATTTGGTAACCCCAATATCTAAATTTGTTCTACATTGCTATTGAATTTTTCAGTTCAATGCATCAAATTACAACACTAGCTTTACTAGGAAGTACTCATTTATACATTATAATCTTCAAGTAACTCTATCCATTTTCTCAGTCTCGTATTCAATTCTTTCAAACTCAATAATTACCTCAAACGTTAATGATTTGTATATATATATATCCAAAATGTTTCACTGTACATATAATGTCTCCAAGCTTTTAAAGCAATTACTATTACAGTAAGTTCTAAATCATGTATCAAATAATCAACTCGTGAGACTTTAATTTTCTCGATGCATATGAAATCACTTAGTTATGCTGCATTGGATTACATTATAATCTCTTGTGTGAAACATCATTATATACTACAAAATTTCCAAATCCAAATAATATAATTAACATTAGTGTTGTAATCAATCGGTGTTTTAATTCCTTAAAATTCCTTTTTACATTCATTAGTCCATCTGAACGACACATTTTTTCTCAGAAGTTTGTCAAAGGGCTAAAATCAGTAAAAATCCTTCGACAACCTCTAGTAGTATCTAATTTCCAGCTAATTTTAGAAAACTCCAGATCTAACATATATATATTCCTCGGAGTTTCACACTTCTTCATTACCTCTATTTCCTTTGGGTCTCCCAATATGCCATGTTCAGATACTATACAACCCGACATATTATTTTATCAAGCTAAGATTCACTCTTATTGAACTTGGCACCTAATTGTTTCTCCCTCATGATTTATAAGATTTACATCTAGTGTTCAAAATATTCTTCTCAACTTTTCGAATAAATTCAATATATTATTATGATCATAGTCACTAATTGATCCAAGCAAAATTGGGACACTTTATTCTTTAATACCATATATTGTCAGGGGCATTTTTAACTTAAATAGATATTGCCAAAACTTAATGTGCCCATAATTAGTTCTCGTAATTCCTTAAGTAAATAATTTCTTAAATGGGGTAATATTATGTCGTGTTATTTTCAATCTTCCAATTGACTTCTTGTCTCGAATGATTTTCTCCGTTTATTTGATTTCCTCTAATTTTTCATCAACTTACTCTAATGCTAGACCATTCTTACTAGTTTCTCCCTACATTTCAATCTATTTGTAGGCCTTAATTTTTTGAACACACTCGTTAAGTCTAACTTGTACCTTTGGAATATATGAATATAGAATACCTTGTAGACCTAAGTTCCTTCAACAATAGCAATAATATCATCCCAATTTCATGAACCTAATAATGTAAACGAGTTACCTTTCATTAACAAGCTACATGTACTCTCTGTAGCATATTCAACTTCTTATGCTTGAGTCTCTGATAGAAATGGGGCTCCAATATTCACTTCTAATTTGTTCAATAATCATTCTTTTTTAGAAATGGAACATTTGACTTACATGATATACTTCGATGAAAGTCTATATCAAAAGAAGATTTTTCTCCTCAATCATTTATACTCTTGACGGACTATTTATTAATAAACTATATTCATCATCGCTTTTCAATCATTTTTAATACCTCAAGAAAATCGATTCCAACTGTTCATGATCTCTCAATAAGATCAATTTCTATCATATCTTACACGATTCGTGTATTCCTTATAATAAAACTCAGTGGAATAGTAAACATATTCATTTACTCTTATACTTGTTATGTTCCATCAAGATCTTTTATTACATCTTATCTAGGGATGTGTTTTGACAAGTCACCAATTAATATCATTCACTAATGATACCTAGATTCCAATTGATTCTAAACAACATTTCTATTTTTGTGCCTGCCATGATCGTGGTGGACCTTTTTACGATCTTGATAAAACCAAATAATCTAGCCACAATCATGAGGACTATGCCACGATCGTATCCTGCTTCTTTTTCCTTCCTTTTACTCAAATTTATTATACAAAGTAACATCATTTACACTCTCAATCTATCCCCAATTGATCATTACAAATGCTTTCATGCACTACTCTAAGTCATCTCATAAGTTTAACTATGGGGCCTAAGACTGATGAGCATTTAAAAAGTCACAAATCACTTCCTATATCATCTCCAAACATATAAAATATATGTGCTAATAACATCACTTGTCAAAGTAATCACATTATCAGATATACACTCACAATAACAAATCAACTTAACCTTGGGGGCTTTTACTTATATCATTCTCATTTATCTTCTCTTCCAATCATCATTTATTTCATCTTACATATGTATATTTGCAATCAATTCAAAATTATAGATGCATAATCATCACAAAACTCTGATCTTGATTCCACTAATCTATTCTTATGGTGGATCATAACTCTCATCACATTAATCAAAAAACCATTTCAATTCCAAGTTCATCTTCTTAAAGTCATAATAAATTTTTTTTTTCATTCCATTATGCTTGTATGCTATAATCTCATCATTTCTACTTATATCTCTATTTTCCTCAAACAATCCACAATAATGCTGTAACACCCCACTACCATAGAGTATATAATAAAACACCCTAAGGACATTCCAGTACACAACCTATAATAATGGCATGTTAGAGTAGTAATATTCTTTTATAAGGCATTATAAAGAAAGACACAATAATTAAAAATCCAAAATTCCTCATTTTATTTAATAAAAACTGAATATACATTATAACTTTATAAAATCATCCAAATATGTACATTATTAAGACTAATTACAGAACATGATACATAAATGAGGAATTATACAAAAATTTCTAACTCGATCCTTCTGTCTTAGTTGTCCGACCTTTAAGCCATTTCTTCTATTCAAAAGTATAAGAACTATGCTTCTTATAGAGTCTCTCTGTCAATAGTGTCCTCTCTCGATCTTGAAATGTTAACGTTGCAATTTTGGTGAGTTTTGCAAACTCAGTGAGGTAACCATCTTCGATAGTTCACTCAAATCATATAATACATAACATCATATATTCACATAATTTGCAGATTTTTATTTGTCATGTAGCATCACATATCACTTACTCCACATATCACATTCTCATTCAAATACAAGTCAACAATACATTTCAATCACCCAAACACACATATTAAATGTCTATACAATGCTCATGAGACTCATTTTTTATTATTATGTTGTTATAACCGAGTGCCTATAACTGTCCCGTATCTATTGTAGATATTGGGCTCATTATTAACTATCCTTTATCCGTTGGGGATACAGGGCTCATTATACATAGTGAGCCTTTGGCTCTTAATCACACTCTGAGCTTTAAGCCCATTTTCAACAGCTACTCAGGTCACAACTACCATTATCTGTTCATGCATTCTTGTAATGAAATGCATCACTTATATTCAGTCAATCAAAAGTGCTCAATATCACACATTCATATTCACTATCACATTCTCATTCACATTTGTCATCGGACCTTGGTTCAACATTCAACATTCAACATATATGTTGAAAATCATTTATTTCGTTAAATTCACATACAATGGACACATCCAATATACCATTCATGCATCAAACGACTCGGACATTTAATGTCCAGAATCAACATAATCAAATTCACAAAATAATTTAATACAGAATTTAAAACAAACAATTATTCAAGTGAGACCGTCGAGGTTTCTCAAAGTTTGCTCCAGAAAGCTATTACCTCGAAGTCTCGGCAACAACTGGATGTTGTCACTCAATATGCTCTTCTAAATCATGCAATACATACACATTTATACATATCACAACTTTACACAATTATAAGCATTCATTTATGCACATATATATACAACTCATGCTCAATGACAATTCCAGGTACATTTCCTTAATACATATCTCATAACCAATTAACATCACCTTTAAATCATTCCTTAACACCTAACACACTTCCGTTACTTTAATCACTCAATTGAACATCAACTAGGCTCATTCAAGATCACACTCAAGTCTAAATACCTTCTAGTAAAACATCAATAAGTCAATAATTTGGGACAAAAGGCATAACTTTTTCTGTGGATGTCGAATTAATGTCATTCTTGAACGCTTTCGAAGAGGACTTTGAGTTCTACAACTTTTATGAAGACCCAAAGAGATATTTTGTCATCTAAAGGGTCAAGTAAGTGTCTTGAGAATGTCGACCCAGCAAACATACGTCCCTCTAAACAGATATGAACGGAGCTGGGAAGCTGGGAGACCCTAGACAGACCTTAAGTCTATTTAACAGACATGTGAGAATCATATCTCGCTTAACAACATTTCCAAAGATTTCTACATATATTCTAACATCATTTTCACTCCAAATTTTCCCGAATTCACCTCCTCGAATGCAATATCATTTCATTTTAATTCAACTACCAAATTGATTGCATTAAACTCTCAAACCTCTTCCTATTTGATTCATCATTTTCAACTAAATCTCATCATTCATGATATCGTATCCTTTTTCCATAATATACCTCATTCATAAGTATCATACAATTTATTTTCAAAACTTATCATTTCAAGTTAATAACTTCTTCATTTATATCTCACTTTAGTTCAATATCATCCACACAAATCAAAGTCCATGCTTGTTCATAAACATCAATATAGAACATATTCTTATACACTTTCATCATAAATTTTGTGCATATGTTCTACTTCATTTTCACCTTCATTTCATTCCTAACTATCACTTTAATTCATATCATTTCAAGACATCATAAAACTACCTGTTGTTCTTAAATTGCAACTGCACCAATACTCAACTTCAAGTCTAATTTTGAAACTCTTAAAGACAGATTTTTAATTCGATGTCTTAATAAAAAATGTAGC